>JARHVA010000997.1:305000-850000 GCA_037957365.1 Torreya grandis | reverse complement strand
AGTGGTCTCCCATTCTTAATTTTAATAATGTAACCTTTTCCATGCTCCCCTAGAATAAGAGTCCTAGGATGTTTAAAAATGAAATAAGTACTATCAGTGACTCTTTGGCAAGATTTATCATGAGTGGCTCTTTTGGGATATGCTTAGAATTAAATACCACCTTAACATTGAGGATGAAAAGTTTAGTTCTGAAATTCAGAACTCAATACTTGATGTTTATTTTCACAAAATTAGTGTTTTTTCCAAAACCCCCATGGTATGAATATTGACATTAGCCTATTGCTACTCCTTTGTATCGACACAAACTCTATACTAGGTATTATCTTATTTCCCATCAACATATTCAGTGTGAAACCCTAAACCACTATTGAAAATGAAAGTCCTTAGATGTTGTCTGGACTAAAATGTTTGTCAATATTTGAAAACCCCATATCGATATCAGAAAGTTCATTTTCTCTAATTCATTCTCTACTAAGGCCTACCAGTTATAAATCGGCTCAAGCATATGAGGGTATCAAATACCACTTACCTTGTTTGTCATCAGGCTAAGACCTTTAAACATTTATTTTTGTTTCACCCCCATGCTTAATCTGCATGGAAATGGATGCATACCCTTTTTCAACCTTTACTTCAAGATATCTTTACTTGGAAAATTGTTCTTCTTGGGGACTCAACAATGTTACCTACAAGATACAATTTTTTTGGGTAGATCTTTCATGCCAAAATTATTTTTTATAGACATGAAAAGATAGAAATCATGTTATTTTTTATAATGAAGCTATAGAAAGCAATTTTTTGGTGACTAGTAAAGTTACTATTATCTCAAATGTTTTGCTTCAAATTTAGGTCTAGCTAAAGAAGGTCACCTTGGAGGTGGATCACCTCCATATGTTTTTCAACCACTAGGGGAGTATTTTTTGTGTAGTCAATATGGTGCCTTTGTATCCTCTATTTCACCATTCTCCTTCTTAGGGTTGGGGTTATGTTTTTGTCATCATCTTTCTAGGAGTAGGGGAGATCTTGATGGAATGCATAATGCATTCATGCAACCTATAGGATCTCTCCTACAAACCATTACCACAACATTAATAACATAGACATTATGTGCAAACTAGTCTTTGCATTATTTCCTCAAGTGAATAATATAATCTACATGTTTCTCTCTCTCCACATGACATGGCTAAGAAATAGGAGTGTCTATTAAATAAGCATAATAAGTTGGTTTCACAACAACCACTTGGTTATTGTGAACCCCTCAAAATAGTGTGGATTGCAAAATTTAGTGTACACCAAATATTGTATGTGCACACAAAAATCCAAAAAAATAAAAGAACTCATAATTTAAGCTTAACTCCTAAGTGAGTTTTAATGCTCACTTCAACACCCTCCCTTAAACGTAAAATAGAGAGTAAAAAAAGAGAAAGCAAAGAGATTGAATGGGTCCTGACAACTAGGCCTAATCAGGTACCCATGTACAAATCATAGTAACAAAATACAAAGTATTCTTATGATAACCAATTCATCTTATCGGACTACATGGATGATAAATTGTTGTAACTGCCAAGTCAAATAGGAACTGACACTCTGTACAAGACTAACTTTATATAAAAAAATTGATCTAAAAACACTAAGAAAAAGAGTCACCAAGGATGAAATATATCACCGCAAGGTACCCAAAAACCAATAACAATTGCTAAAGTCGAAAGAGCAAAAAACATATGCAACAAGGTGTCTCAGAAGACAAATGGCTCAATACTCAAAAATAAAGTTGAAAAGGGTGCACTGGATGAAATGAAGGCCATAAAATACAAATTCACTCGGTGGACTCAAAAATCTCAATAGAAATCAAAGATGCACAAGTGGTTTGGATCCACTACTCAATCATAGAAAACAACTAACACTATAGTGCACCAGAATAGCTCTTACAAAAAATGACTGTCAGAAGTGTCAATAGTGAAAAACAGTTCACCACCTGAATTTAATATACTGCCAGAATATGTGATGTGCCTAGGGTTATCAAGGAACATGACAACCGAAGAAGCAAGATCAACACCATACCCCCCCACCCCCCCCCCCCCCATACTGCTAACTGGATGGAGTGACACAAAAAAGGTCTATATGAGTGCACTTAATCCATTATTCAAACACTGATATGATAACATTGTATTCCCCATAATAGCTACTCTTTAGAAGGAGATCAAACTCCACAACAAATCTAAAAGAGACTGTCAACTATCAAAAAAATGTCAAAGATATAGAACAAATATCTCTCAAGAAGATGGCTCTGGTGGTGATGGGATAGTCAACAACTGAAGAGTAAGTGCTCAACATGGAGAATACAAACATGAAGAAGACTTCATGACTCTTAGTGTGACCACAAATAAGATCCCCTACAATAAAAAACACCAGATAACATAAAAACCTAGAATCTGATCAATCTGTAGAAGATGCCTTCAAAAACAAGAGAGTTGCTCCTAAAACAAGGGAGCGATGTGTAACACAAAACCCTACCCAAGAATGTAGGACATCGAGTTCTACTAAAAATGCATCCGTGAGTATAAAAGTGGCATAAAAAACACAATGCACACTAAAAAATAGGACATCAAACTCTGTTGATAATGCCTCCATGAGTGCAAAGTGTGATAATAGGTACAATAATGTGGGCCAAGAGAGTACAAGTACAATAATAATGACTTCCAAAAAATGAAGGTAAGGAGAAGCAATAACAAATTTATTTTCTCTGTAAGTGGGTCTAACCTCTTATCAAATCAAACCTCACCCTCTATCTTCGACAATCGAAAAAAAATAAACTATAAATAATCAAACAATTAAAATCTCCTTTATAATAATAATATTGTTTTTTAAAAAAATAATAAAAAATCTCATTTACAATTTATCCCATTTAAAAAAATCTCCACATAAAATATCTTCCACCACTTTTAAAAAGGTGATGCCCTCCGCTTAAAAAAATATTCCTTTCTTAATAACATGCCCCAAATCATACTAAATCCCTCTTAGCCACTTCAAGTATTTATAAAATTTAGATAGTCGGTCAACTCTCAAGTGACTTTAATAAAATAATATAAATCCACTCCTTATATATCTTGACCGGTGATTGTTTAGTGGATGATCAGGAGGCGAAAACGATTTAATGCTTGGTGCCCAGGAGTGGAGGCCGTCTGTCGGTGGGATCGGCAGCCGAGAAAGGTTGGTGAGGCATCCAGCGGGAAAGACCAAGAGTGGTAACCAGCAATTAGTAATACCGTGGTAAGAGATAAACACCAACGCCGATTATGGTGAGGACATGGAGGAAAAACCAACGGTTGTGACATGGATGTCAGTTTTGAATAGAAGGCCTCTCTAGCAGATTTGTTGGTTTAAGACTTATCCAAACAACTAATAGCCACCATGGCTAACATCACATACTTGAAGACTGGCGTTACAATTGTTATGCTGCAGCGAGGGAGAATAATCAGTATGGACGTGGTGGAGGAATTGGGCAGTGTCGACGTGGTGGAGCTATATTGAATACAGCCAAATCAGTTGCATGTAGCTGGTTGTTCTAACAAATGCCAAGATCAGCAGGCCAATTTGAGAGATGCAAAAAATGTAGACTTGTAGCAGAAAAAAATTGAAGGCGTAGGATACCTACGACAATGCTATAAAGATCTGCTAGTCATTGATCAGGGTAGCATGGCCCGGCGACTAAGGAAGGCAAGTGAGGCATCCAACATTAAAGAACAAGTTGGACGAGGAAGGCCAAGAAGGCCTTTGGTGGCTATTATGACTGGCGAGGAGCAACGAATGTCAATCTAAGACTCTGAGCTATTTCCTCAACCAGGTAAGAATATACAACGCCAGTCACAAAGTAGATGGTGATGCACTAGTATAACCCCTCCAAAACAATCAATAAGAATATGAAGGAGCCACGTTCAGTTGGTGCCAACCGTTCACCCAGAACGAGGCTTAAATGACCCTCAATGAGTCTGTGTGAATAAGTAATATGACCTTATTTTAAAAAAACATGCAGATCCAAATGGAATCGATTCAGGCTCAGATCGGAAGCTTTAACAAGGAATATGAAAACTAGATCAAATCTCCATAAAAAAAACTACACAAAACCAATTGTACGACCATGTTAGATCTACAAAATGCATATCTGCCCCTCAAAAATAGAGTTTTTAAAAAAAATCTGATCATGCAAAGAATGAATCTAGGTTGAGTAATGGATACAAAAGGCAACTCTGATACCATGATGGAATGCACAATGCATTCATGCACCTTGCAAGATCTCTCTTGCAAACCATTACCAAACATTAATAACATAGACATTATGCACAAACTAGTCTATGCATTATTTCCTCAAGTGAATAATACAATCCACATGTTTCTCTCTCTCCACATGACATGGCTAAGCAATAGGAGTGCCTATTAAATAGGCATAATAAGTTGGTTTCACAACAACCACTTGGTTGTTGTAATCCCCTCAAAATAGTGTGGATTGCATAATTTAGTGCACACTAAAGATTGTACGTGCACACAACAATTCAACAAAATAAAACAACTCCTAATTTAAGCTTAACTCCTAAGTGAGTTTTAACGCTCATTCCAACATATCTTATCCCCTTTCTTGTTAGTGTTTGTCTCCTTGTGGTGATGGCACATTTGACCATCTTGGAAGCAATGATCAGAGCCACTAGGGTGATCCTCCCCAAGATAAGTTTCCACTCTTGCCTCTTGCCATTTCTCCTTCTCGTCACACATAAGAAACTAAAGGAAATCAACAAACTAATGGATGAGAGCCCATCCACGAGAAAGTGGACCCTCTAGGCATTAATGGTTGGGGGGACAACGTTGATATCCCCCCTCTTTCACCTCCTCTTGCTATCATAATCATCATTGCTGACTAATGGCTTTGTTCTTTGTGTTTGGTGGTACTTGTTTTTATTAATTTTTTTTTGAATTGCACTTTTATTATGGCTATAATTATTATGCACCATTAATTTTGTAATTGTTTTGATGTAGTTTGTTTCTTGAGACAATTTTTTTATTTGATATATTAAATATTACGGGTTTTGAAGATCCCTAAAACTTAATACAAATGAGAGAAAAATGAATCGTTTACACACAAAAAAAATGCCTCTACCAATGGCAATAGGACAAGCATAACAGCAACGTGCCAAATACAAAAAAGAAAACAAAATCAACAGTGGTTCTGCCCAACCACATTCAATGAATTAATGGTGATCTTCCACATTATTTTTACTTTCATCAACTGTTGTCTATAGTTTTGTTCTGAGGCCCTCTAAGCCATTAGTTTTTGTCTAAATACCCCTAGAGCGGAGGGTCATATAGGAAGGCTGTAACACTACTTTAGAATATTTTTTTCTTTTTATACACCTTTGTCCAATTTTCCTTATCTTCAATAACATCACAAGGTTGAGATTTTACTACTAGGTCCTCAAAATTTTATGCGCTAGATAATTTTAAGTCTAGAAATTTATCACAGGAGGGGACTGGTGCGAAGGGGACTACCATGTTCATGGATTTCTTTGGAGAGATTAGGTCTTTCAACATAACATCTTCAGATTGGGGAGGAATTTTAAGGTCTTCATTTGGAGAAAAGGGTTCAAGATCTTCTAAGGGTGACTCATTGTCAGAACCGTCAAGATCTTCTTCAACATCCATCTGCAGAAGGTTAATGTTGTAGTCTTTCCACCAAGTGGATTCCTTCTTTTTTTTTCTTGAGGAAAATGCAATTTTTGGTTAAGTGCCCTATATTAAAACAACTACAAAAATGAAATAAAAGGCCTTCATAGTCCAGGGGTTGGGACCAAGAGCAGTCCCTAACTTGTAGGGTGATGTTTTCAGGTAAGTTCTTGGAGGTGTCAATATTCACTAAAATTATAGCAAAAATAGTGTCATGAAAATGATCAGTATTAGGATGCATTTGCAAGTAATTACCCAATGAATTACCAATAGCCTTTAGACTAGATTCAGCCCTGACGTAGAAAAAAATAGGGCAACCTTTTAGAGGCCATAACTTTTGACCCATAACTCTGTTTGAGCTCTTCCACGCACCAAAATGACTATATCAAAAAGTACGTTGTTGTTCCTAGGAGTTATACCTACTTAAGAAAGTTTTCAATATTTTTTTAAGGCCATATGTGATCATCTAAGGGTTTGAAATTATGATTTAATGATTTTATCAAGTTTTTTCTATTTTTAGATATTGTATATCATTAGAATCGGACATAAAATTTAGCTGAATTTTGTCCCATAGTCTAATTATAGTGTTTAAGTTATTTTGAGAGATTTTTGAGATATTTCAGGAGTTTTTAAAAATAAGCATTTTTTTTATATTTTAGTTTTTTTTCAAATTTTGCATGTAAACTCTAAATTATGAGTTGAGGCTTATTTAAGCATGGTGTGGGTTTGTAATTATTTCAAGCAATCAATACAAATCAATTCTGAGTATTATTTCAAGATCTTGGCCTATTGGTAATTTTCTTCCTCTTGTTACTTTTTAGGTTCATTAAGTCCAAAACTATAGAGAAAGACGGGGTAGACGAACCCAAATAGACTTCTCATTAAGTGGTTCTATGAGGGGGTTAAAGATAGGGGACCATGGTTTAATGATAAATGGGTGGTGATTCAAACTCCAAAAATTGTTTTGAACCTCTTCCTTGTCTTTAATATTATAGAAGACAATAATAAAAAAAAACTTTTTGTATGAGGGTAAATATCAAGAGTACCTAATAGGAGGGGTTACCAATGCTTCAAGATCCAGGCATGCAACTCTTAATTTTTTGGCCATTAATCTATGAATCTACAGATGAGACCTTTGGTTGAGAAGAATTTTTTTGATTTGATTACTTGTCTGATCTCCTCCTCATCAAGATAACAATAGGGTCAAAAGATGTAAGTTTGAGAGGTATGGGATCTGTATTTTGAGTTGTCTTGTGAGATACTACCTCAACAAATGATATATGCTTTTGAGGGTCTGCTATAGCTTCCATTTCCATGACATCTAGGACTTTGTTGGCAGTAAGGGAGCTTCTAACATGAACATGAATGGGAGCAGTGTCGTTCTTCTGCCCAGTGATGGCCTCCTACCTAGAATCATAGAAGGGCTTCTGCCATGAATATGAAGGGAAACAACGTCAGTCTTCTGCATAGTGATGACCCTCTGCCCATAGTCATTAGACAAAATTTTGTCCTAAGTGTGAGGGGAAGCAATGGTGGTCTTTTATGTAGCAATGACCATTTGCCCAAAATATCTAGACACAGAAGGGTTTCCACCATGAACATGAAGGGAAGCAACGTCGATCTTCTGTACAATGACATCCATCTACCCAAAAATGCCAGACATAGTGGCTCTTTCGCTATGGGCATGGGGGGAAGCAGTGATGGTTTTCCACACAACAACAACCTTCCACCCAGAATCGCCAAACATACTGGATCTTCCATCATGAGTGTGAGGAAAAGTAGCAATGGTCTTCTGCACAATGGTGGCCTTCTACCTAGAATCCCCAAACACAGGAGAGATTCTGCCTAGAACATGAAAGTAATCAACGAGGGTCTTCTGCGTAGGAATGACATTCTGTCCAAAATCATCAAACATAGGGGAACCCATGTCTAGACTGGTGTTATGGGTTTCTCACTCAAACTGAAATTCAAAATGATGAGGGTCTTTAGCAACAATTAGGAGGAGGGTTGGGAGGAAAAGTACATTTTGGGATGTGATTCTTTCACCTTTTTTCTGTACGATTAGCTTTATACTATTAACTTTATTAATAAAAGTCTACTTTTTAATTTAAATATATATATTATATACGTATATTTGAATTTATAATAAGAAAAAGTGATATAACAAAAAAATTAAAATACACATCGCTTAAATAGTTTGGCTTCCCTTAAATAGTTTGGCTTCCACCCTTCCCAAAATCAAGTCATGCTCGCTATATCCACTAATGTTATTTTATTTTATGTTATTTTTTTTTTATTTTTGATGTTAGCATTCTAATTTAGCAGTGTTTTCATAGAGAAACACCTCCTACATGATAAGGTTCAACATTCCTTTCAAATATCATTAATTAATTTAAAATTGACATGTTTTTTATAATATAAATATTTTTAATATATAATATTTATATTATTTTTATAATAGTATAAAAACAAAATTCATAATTTTTATAAAAATATTTTTTATTAATAATATATTAAAATAATATTTTTAATGTACTATTAAAAAAATTATAATTTAATTATAAATTAAAAATATTAATAATTATAATTTTTATATTAAAAAAATATATTTTTTAATTATTTTAAATATTATAACTCAGATAATTTTATGGTGTGTCAGGTATATCTATAACATTATATATAATCAATGATAACAAAGAAAGGCGTCATCTAATTATAGAAAACGAAAAAATATGTAAGAATACAGTTTGTGTTCAAATTTCTTTTGAACCTCGCAGCGCAGCAGGCATGGCGGCAGTGAGCAGTATGTGGGATGTACAAGATGTTGGTCAGCGAATAGGCATCTCGATACTAATTCTCGTGTGGGTTATTGGATTCTGCTGTTTTTTGGAAATATTAAGGCAGTGCTGTTTTTGCTATAACATATATGTTTTCAAGGCGTGAGGGTGCGTCAAGGCGTCAGAATTCTTCAACCACTAAGGGTTCACCTGCGGCAGAGGACGAAAATTTCGGTTTGGAGAAACAACTTATAGAAGCTCTTCCTGTGTTTGTGTATAAACAAGATGGGGAGAATCTTGACTGTGCAGTTTGTCTTTCTAAATTTAAGGAGAATGAGGAAGGCAGGCAGTTGCCTGATTGCAGTCACAGGTTTCATCTAGACTGTATTGGCAAGTGGTTTGAATCCCATTCTACTTGCCCTCTTTGTAGAGTCAATGTGGAGGCTGAAATAGATGATAAACAGAGCGGCAGCGGCGGAGTGTAAAATTGTCAAAGGGTAGTGACACTATTGTTATTCGTTATTGATATGGATCAGTGCTGAATATGTGGATAATCTTTTGTTGGCCACATTTTCTTCTCCTCTCTTCTCTTCTTCTTTCCTTTAAAGATGTTTATTTAAAGGATTACTTTCATAAGATTTTTATTCCATGTACTTAGGGTAAAATCATAATATAAGGTGGAAGCACCATTAATATTTTTTACAAGGGGAAAAAAAGGATAAATGTAATTTATTATTTGTGGCTTCACAGCTTTTAACCTGCTAAAATTTTTAGAACGTCTAGTGCTTTATAAATAATAGAATAAATTTTATAATTGATATATTTTGAAATACCTTGCTAATATAAACTAGTAGTTGCCTTCAATGTATAAGTTATGTCGAAAGGGATGTAATTTTCAATTTTTATAAAAAGGGGTTTTGTATAGTGAGAATGTAAATCGACAATTGTAACTCATTATAAACTTATGATTGATGACCCCATCTCATCTTTTGTGTATGAAGTGTAAACAAGAATAATTTTATATTTTCTGATAGAGGTGACAGTTTAAAATGAGGTTGTGTGTTCCTTTATACAATGTGAAAATGAGTTGTGCGAGAAGAAAACATTTTGTTTCACAGTGAGCTTGAGCAATGGTGAAGTGGTGGGGAAGGGCAAGGCTATACATAATATGCAATTTCTAAAATATTTCAAAGCGAATTAAGCGGTGATGGCAAAGGAAAATAATAAAATATTTTAAGTGATATCAAATATAAAAGGGCCCAAATTGTACACTAAAACTAGATTCAAGACAAATAGTAGATTTACATGACTTGCACCCATTATAAAGGCATCTACAACATTCTACATGGAGACATATTTGAGTGGTTGTTGTCTATTGTCAATGATGGATGGGGATGTCATTCATGTTGATTTGATTATAGCAAGGCCCCACATCAAATGTGTGGGTTGAATCAATGCTATAATGTTATTGACATGGGACAAGGCATTGAGGACTTGAATTTTATCTAATAGCTTTCATTTTTCTATGCTTCCAGTATATTGATCTATGGAGAAATTACATGAAGAATAATAACTTATATAAGCACCATTCTCGAACCCATGGAAGAAAACACAATTACAATTGGAGCTTGTCTTTATGCAATAATAATCTAATATTTATGGTGGAATTGACAATGAAAAATAAGGTTATGTGTTCCTTGATAAGGGAAGTAATTTTCTATTTTTTACCCTATCAAGGGTTGTAGTGGGAACTTTATTTTTAACTCCCATATAACTAAAAGTGGGTCAAAAGGGCCTTTAAAATAGGTCAAGTGTTATACTAAAGGGAAAATAACTTCAAGTCATGATGCAACTATATAAAAATTCACCGAAAAGCACTTTTTTACAAGTAAATGATGTCACAATGGCTTGAAGATGATTGACATATGAAGGTGAAAATATCTATTAAAATAATTAGGAAGATGAATGAAGGCACAATAAATTCAACATGCCTTCATCCTAGAATTAGAGAGAAAAATTTCTAATGAATAAAATGAGCACCAAATTCACTAGAATTGTGAAATTTAAATGTGAGTGGTGTAATAGATTACAAAGGCACGTTCATATGTCTTTTAATATTTAGAGAACAACATAAAATGGTTAATATGATGCAATTACATTTACATCTAGAGAAGATATGGTAAATGTATATTAAAAGACTCATGTGATATACATTAAAAGGTAAGACTATTTAATCATATATGTATAAATTAAATGTAAATACATATATGATTAAATGGTCTTGATCATATAATCAAATATATGTATCACAAATTTTATATATATATATATATATAATTTACATTATTCAAGTATAATAATAGAAACCCCTAAGGGGTAGCTTGATCACATAGAGTAATTATATAATTCAACTTCCATGGGGATTTTTGTAACAAATAACAAATGTGACCAGGGCATAACCAAACTTAGATAATCCAATTAGGAAGGATTATCACCTCGAATGCATAATTATACTAGGTCATATACAAGTTAATACTACCATAGTGTTTTAATGAAAATAATGATGTAAGATGTATTCCATAATCATCTGCTAAAATACAAATTCCAAAAATATTTAAAAAGGAGGTCAAAATTATACCCTAGATTATCATTTCTAACAACAAATCACTTAATATATATTAAAAGTGTAATACTTTATATGGTCAATGAAGGCACTAACCTATATACATGTATATGTTAATGATGTGTGTGTGTGTGTGTGTGTGTGTGTGTGTGTGTGTGTGTTAGTTATGACCTTCAAAGGTATTCATTTGGTTGAGAGTTTGTAATAAAATTTTTGTGTTTTACTAACATTAAAATTGGTATTTATGTTGGTGTTAATGGCACAAAGTATGACTTTACACAAATTTTACGGTTACACTTTATTTGTACCTATAATGGAATCACAATGTTATAATACATACATTGTTACTTCATGATTTATGCATTTGAAATGTCCACTTTCAACCTAAAATTGGTCATAAAATGAAGAATACCACTTACTTTTTTGTTGACTATTAATTATTTTTGATGGTATGTATGTATAATTGAAGGGGAACAATTGGTGATCAGTTTATAAGATATCCACATCATACACTCAATAAAGAGAAGAAATAACTTCTACAATCCTTCAAACACTCCTTGCACTTTCAAATCAAGTGCTAATAACTGTTTTATATTTATTATGAACATTTCAATGAGAATTAGAGTATGAAATGATGCCACATAATTTCATTTATTGTATATTAGATGTGTTTTTTTTTTTTTTTTCTACGAAGAGAGATATTGTAATTTTTTTGCATTTTACTTATATCGCATCTAAATTTACTTATATAAGTAAATTTAGATGCAAAATTTCATATTATTTATAGATATAAATATTAAATGAATTTTTGCATTTTACTTATATCACATATATTTGTAATAATACAAATATATTGGTCAAGCCAAATGAAGTTGCATTTTCTTTAGTTTATGAGGTATCTATATATATTTATGTATATATATAAGTAAAGGTTCAATGATGGATTGCCTAAGTATATAAGTAAAATGCAAAAATTCATTTTATTTATAAATATTCATATTAAATGAATTTTTACATTTTATTTATATCGCATATATTTGTAATAATACAAATATATACAAATAATTTTTATAATATTATATATTTATTTGTATATGTTCAAATAAATATATACATATACCTAATTACAATAAAATAACTCACACTTTGTTAAATACAACTTGTTCACTTTTATCAAGGCTCATAGGTTTTATAGCTCAAAATATGATTTTGAGTTTCAATGTTTTATTAATGGTTCTTATGGTCTTTCTCATGCTCATTCCATTCATATTAGACACATTATATAACTCACAAAACCTCTTAGGACATATTTCTCAACATACATACCGTCTTCTACTTTGACAGACTTTCTTATAGGCTTTTTTGGTTTTTTACCATTTGTATTCTTTTGTTATGCATACTCACTTATATGAACAAAGGAAACTTCTAGTCAATAAAATCCATGGATGGTATATTCTATTGGATGAAAAATGATTAGTTTTATATTATTTTTAAAATCTTGCATAATATCAAGAAATTAAATTACTTTAATATCACTTGGAACTTGGGTATCACATAATGTTTCATAGTTGATTTCTTTATAGATAGTAGATTTATTTATAATTTTGAGGATTGAGATATTATAATACAAGTTTTTCAATTGGTAAATAAGGTCATATCCCTTATATTTGATCATAATTTTATATTTTGGAGGTACCTTCTATATATTAACAATTGGTGGACTAGGTTGTGCACACTTACCTTTTTCTGTAGTGACAACATGGACTGTCGAATCCAATATAACCGATGGGTGAATAATGGGTCCAGAATGATAGCTATAACTCAAATAAAATATATGTGGATCAAATTATTGAGAGAATTCATTTTGGTGTCTAGATACTAAATCTATTGTTATATAAAAAGAGCTAGAAATAGATATTAAATGTTACTTTCATTTGAAAATGTTCTCATTATATTGATGAATTCATTTATTGCATTAAATGACATGTTTTTTTAAGAAACAATGATATAAAAATGGAACTATGATTACAAATTTAAACATAAAATAGTTTATAAGTGTATCCATATTGAGCATAGTTATAAAAGGTGAAATCTTATTTTTAAATTTTGAAGATATATCCACTTGATTTCATAGACTTAGTGTGAATTACTAAGTCTTATGACTCCTCCTTAAATTATTGATCATATAAATTATTACACTTTTAACAGATATTAAGTGATTTGTTGCTAGAAATGATAAACCATGACTTAGTAAGTAAAATAATGCAAACAAAGAAATTATTTTAAAATTAAGTGTGATTTAAAATATTTCCTAATATTATCAAATGCATTAAAGGATGAAATAATATTAGGAAATAAATTATATATATATATATATATATGAATGAATTATTTAGATATTTTCATTATTCATCAATTTCATAATTCAAACTTTATTTATTTATATTTTTAACATTTTATGTCTTAAATATCTTTATATATACTAAGTCATCCCAAATCACTTATCAGATATCAATCAAATAGTAAATTCTATCTTCATAATTTAAGTTAGTGCCTTCATTGATCATATAAATTATTACACTTTTAATAGATATTAAGTGATTTGTTGCTAGAAATGATAATCCATGACTTAGTAAGTAAAATAATACAAACAAAGAAATTATTTTAAAAGTAAGTGTGATTTAAAATATTTCCTAATATTATCAAATGCATTAAAGGATGAAATAATATTAAGAAATAAATGATATATATGTATACATATACATATATATTTTTTTAAACATGAAATAATTATTTCATGTTTATATATATATATATATATATATATATATATATATATATATATATATATATAATCCTTTAATGCATTTGATAATATTAGAGAGTATTTTAAATCACTCTTACTTTTAAAATAATTTTTTTGTTTGCATTATTTTACTTACAAAGTCATGGATTATCATTTCTAGCAACAAATCACTTAATATCTATTAAAAGTGTAATAATTTATATGGTCAATGAAGGCACTAACCTAAATTATGAAGAGAGAATTTACTATTTGATTGATATCTGATAAGTGATTTGGGATGACTTAGTATATATATAGATATCTAAGACTTGAAATGTTAAAAATATAAATAAATAAAGTTTGAATTATGAAATTGATGAATAATAAAAACATCTAAATAACTTAAAGATTAGATAAAAAATAGTGTCGACTAGAAAATGTCCTAAAACAAATTTAATATATAAATAAACCACGCATATTATAAATAATTTTATACAAAAAAAATTAAGTGTATATAAATTTTTAAATCTAATTTTCAATATTATGTTTGAATTCTATTTGTTAATACCGCAATTATACACTGAGAACTTATGCAGTTTCAAATTCATTTAATAAAGATGTCCTATTTACCATACAATTTATATCGCTGTTAAAAAAAGGCTTTGGATATATTGGTAAAAATCATTTCTCCCCCTGTATTGGTCTATGCCCCCAACCAATACTGCCCAATGCTGGTCTATGCCCAATACTTGGGTGGGCAAGTCTATCTATACCCAATACAGCGATGCCCATGGCCTGTAGACGAAGGGAATGTTGAAGGAATTTCCCTCTCTAAAAAGAGCTTCCCTCAACTTGTGAACTTTTAGTTTGTTGATTATTTTTTCCCACCTTTATTAAAGAGAGAATTTAATATCAAACTTGATATAGAATTCCTTGACACGTTTTTAATGGCTTCGAGGTATAGTATCGCATGGAGGAATGTAGATAGAACGGTACAATAATTTAGAGAACAAGCAAATACCCAAGTGTGTATGATGTCATAAAAATAAACATGCAATATATTATAAAACCCCATTCTACTACAAGATAGCAAACTTATATGTAAATCATACATACCAAAATATAATGTCTCACTATATATTATTTAACTACAAGATTCATACTATTACATCCTCCTAGCAATCAGATCACATCACATGGTAAACATATGAGTAAGTAAAGTATAATTTTATTCCATCAACTCATAAATGAATTTTATATTATTATCTAACCCAAACTAGAAATAATGTCTATAATTTATACCACTTGAATAACCATTCACATTACACTATAATTATTCAACTACAATAATGAAATTCAAACAACTAAACCCCATGATATCACATATTATCATATTCTAGTGTTATATGACACAGCTACTAGTTTCTCACATTTAATGATATTAAGGAGTCATAAATACATGAAAGCATACGTTTTTAATCGAGCAAGTACATATAACAAAATAAGTCATACAAACACATAAAAGTCTAACCTAATATTTGTTTACACTCTCAATCTTGTATACACCCACACAATGTCCTACTAATTATTATGAAACATATTGTTCAAGTAATAACCAACACATACATTTAATCAGTCAACATAGGTGAGAGTCTAAATATATAGCTACAGTATGTACCATTCTGACAAATATATTTAAATTGAAGTATTCTATGATATCCTATATTATCATAGCTCTTTGTATGTGAGCACCTTAATCAAACATGAACAAGTAATATCACATTATAATTAATAAACAAACAAATACATGATTATACTATCTAGATATATCTTTGATTATATTGCACAATAATAATCAAATAAAAATATAATCTTTAGGTACACATCTCGATGCACTATTTTATTCTAGAAATGTCTAATCACTTGTATATAAAATGCTCTCATAAGTATATTGTATACAAATTTTCATCTTTACAAGATGTTATAAATATATATATCTTTACTATTGTTTACACAAGATAAAATGATATTTCAAAACTATATAAAAATATAATCAAAATCATTATATGCAAATGACTTAGAAGGTTAAATAGTCACATCACAAATCACTGACTGACTAAAGCTCACCAATAAATCTGACACAGATTAGAGGATCAAAATAAGGTTGAGAATCAATTGTCTCATATAATCTTAGTTTTATGTCATATGATCATAATATTCATTAATAAGTGTATCAAATTGCATGAGTAAGATCCTCTATAATAAAATTTGATAAAAAATGTATTTATCTTAATTTAAAAGTATCTTCCATGTCTCACAAATATCAGTGTAAGTTAAGCCAAGCATTCAACTTAGTCTAAGGATAAGCATACAAACAATACAACCAATGCAATATTTGTCTACAAAAGTTAGTTTATAATTACCCTTAATTCTTTAACAAATTCAACTCCTTTCATTTTCCATTATTTAACCCATTTGACCCATTATTTACTTGGTAGTATCACCAATATTTGTTTATAGAGTACCACTAATATAATGTACAAGCTCTATATTGTTTTGTTTACATAAATATTTTTATATTTTGACATTATTTCAAAAGGTTTACACAATTAAATATTTTTTAAACGACACTCAAGTTTTACTACTTCTTTTCGAAGTGGGTATACAAATCATTTTAACTTTGATTATTGATCAATGGGCAATACTATAAAAAATATCACCATTCCCATTAAGTTCTCATGATAATCATGCTCTTATATTTAACTGCACACTTGAGCTATTCACAATATGAAAATACAAGGTAGAAATAAAATTTCACTGAACATTTAATCTTGCATTGAAAAGGATACATCACTATAAATTCCTTATGGACTCAACATTTCAATTAGACACCCAAAATTTTACTTTTAAATAACTCAACGTTCAATTTTTTCTTTTAAATGTATCTTGCTAAGATAGAACACAACCATACATAATATAACACAACCATGCTTATATTAGCATGCAACCATCAATAATATAATGAAGCCATATATAATATAACACAACCATACATAATATAATGCAACCATGCAGAAGTATCACATAGTCCATATAAATATAGTGAGATGCAGGGCAAAGGAAAATAGGTTCTCATAAAAAAATTTGACCTTGGCTTCCATGGGATGCTAATAGACCTTCTAAATAATGACGTTAATTTCATAAAATGATACGTAGTCAAAAATAGTAAACACTGAAACATAGTCCTTATTTGAATGAAATGCAGTCTAACTTGGTGGAGCCCAATACAATTTTTAAGACGATGCCCAAAATTAGGATTCTATCCACACAAAATAAAAGGTTCTAGATAACCAAATATGTTATCTTCATTATGTTACATTTTTGAAAAAAGAAATTAAAACACAAAAATCGAAGGCAAGATTGAAGACTCGATGTTTCCTTGTATTGACTCAATGTTACCATTTAAAATTAGGATTTCAAAAATGACTTTGGCATTTCAAATTATATATATATATATATATATATATATATATATATATATATATATATATATATATATATATATATGCCATTATGACTCAGTGTCTCTACTATATATCTGTGTGTTAATAGACTTAGCATTTTGGTGTTTTAACAAAGTGACTCAGCGTTATAATCAATGGCTAAGTGTTTCAATCAATAACAAATTGAACACTCGGCATTTTGATTTAATGACTTGCATCTCATATTAGAATGCATATCTATTAAAATGCAATGCAGGCTATATTATCAAATGAAGATCAATATAAAACATTGTTTAATAATGACTAAAATGCATACCAATAATATGATAGGATGGAGTTAAATTATGCAGTCTAAATAAATAAAACACAGACCAAATAATATAAAATGTTGGCTTTTTAAATTATTTACTAAAACATAGCCAATACTAAATACATGGTCTTAAATAGTAAGATGCAGACCCATATAATAATCTATATATAATCTAATAGGTATACGGTTTTTGAATAAAATTAAATGATACATAGGAAAATAATTTATAAAATATACCTTTTGATAATTGTTGTTTTTCTTAATCCTCTATCTCTTCTCCTATATTTTACTTCTCCTATTCTCCATATTTTTTTGTGTGTTCTTTATTAAATTTTAATAGACTTAATGTATAGAAATAATGCTCTTTCTATCTTCTGCGTCCCATCTCTTGCATGATATATCTCAAATTCCTTTCCATGCATGCTATTTTACTCTCTACTAAGTGTGGTTATATTTTAATCAATCCATACTATTCCTTAACTCAATTTTATTGATTAATAATTAAAACATTTTTAATTTGTTTATTTAAACTACTACACCTCATTTCTCATGTTATCTCAACATAAGACTAGGTTAACTTTATTAAATAAAGCTATCTAATTTTATTTTTAATGTAATATCATGCATGTTTTATAAAGAATAAACTTTACCTCAGCTTACTCTAAGTTAGCATTCTAGGATATTTCAAACTCTTTGAAAATAATTTAAAATAAAGGTATTAATTTCTAACTAATGGATAGATGGGTTTCTAATTGTTTTCAACTGTATAATTGATTACTATTTATTGTAGCAATTAAATATCTATTTCTTAATTTATTTTCAAAAATCTAAATAATTATAAGTAAAAAAATATTATTTAATCTATGCATATTATGAATTATATCTACATGCAAAAATAATCACAAAAAATATTTTCATAATCATATATTAACGTTTAAAATATGTTATGTATATAACATTTTTAAATTTATTGTGCGTGTGTGTAGGGTCACTAACAATTTTACTATCGTTATCCAATCATCCCATATAGACCATCCTCTCTAATGACGCTCTCTCTCGTCAAGATTTGAGGGTAGGATCTATCCTACATCTACCTCGCAATAAGTAGGTAGTTATTCTAAGTCATCATCTATATCAACCAATGATGCAAAATTAACAAATACATATCCACAATATGCAGAATAATAAAATACAACTATCATATCATGTATATTAATAAAAAATATTATTGTCCCAATATAATATATGTCAAAAATCTCAAATCAAAATAATAATAATTAGATAATAACCATACTAATATATAGATTCAAACGTTATAAATCACAGGCTAAAATAGGAATGTGATATTCTCCCCCTAAAATTGATTATCATCTTGATGACACTTATTTTAATAATAGTTTTGAATAACTAACAGAGTTTAACAAAATAAAAGCATAGTATCAAGTATCAAATCATGCAAATAAATATGAAATTGACCTAAAAATTTTATCATAATTCTCTCAATTAACACTATTTTTAGAATATTGGTCCCACAAAACCCTGTTCTATGACATTTCCTATTATATAATCAAATTTTATAAATGTCACTACATTGATCAGTTCTATCATGACCACCTCATAGTCCAAAATCAACAATACAAACTTATAATAACTCGGTAAAAGTTTTAATAGTCTTTTAAAATACATGAGATCATCATAACAGCCAAAACAAATGATCAGGGAGAGTTTTACAAAACCTTCCAACTCATATGCACATTTTTCTAATCTATAGAGTGTATTTCTCATTTTGAATAAAAATGTTTAAAGAACCTGAAAATAAGTATGTGTATATGTTAATACTATCACTACACTACGTATATGTGAATAAGGATAACATGTCAATACTGTCCCTGCTCAATTAGATCTTCTAACAAGTAAGATGATAAATAAGAAATGGAAATAATATATACAAAATCATGGAATACCCATCTACTATATACATGTGTATGATCATACAACTGAATTTGATAAGTTTCATTTGTCAAATCTTAGATTCGATAAGTCCATCTATCACATCTAACTCAATAATAATTGAGTCAATATGAGGCTAAGTAAGATATTGTCCTATTGCTTCAAATTTATGTTTATAATTAACCACTCTTCACTCAAGTCTCCACGACTTGATGTTCTCCATAATGTGCATAAAGTTCAATGAAACATAAATCTATACTAATAGATCATAGAAAACAATACTCTATGCTAAATGATTTCAGATGTACTAACATACATACAAGAAAAATCATACAATTATCTCAAGATTGTATCTAGTTACCACTAGCTAAACATAACTAGTATCATAATTTCATAGCTTAACCTATAGTGTTATATTAATAGTTAATAGAAAATAATGTCAAAGTTAACATAACATATTAAGGTTAAGGATTATACTGTCATTACAACTTTATAAGCAAGATAATGTCTCCTTGCTTGCATGACTTTTAGACTACCAAGATTTTCTATGCATCTTAAACCTTACTTGCTCCCAACAAAAGGTATATATGAAACTCTTTAAAACAACATGATTCAATAAAAAATAATATCAGTCTAAATAAATGTATATAATAACATAATAATTAGAATCAAATAGAATTAATATAAATTCAAAGTTTGCAATTATTTGAGGTCAAGTTCACAAGTTAGATAAAATAATAACTCTAAAAATTCAGAATTGGAAACTATAGAGCTAACGTCTCAAAAATAGATCTCCTTCATACCCTCACATGGTAAAAAACAACATCATAATCTACATTGCCAATCAATATTCACTTACTAAACTTGTAAGTGTAGTATTATAACATACCTCCACAACCAAAAGAAAAATATTAACCTCAAAGATGCATCAATATATCCAATCCTACAACTTCTCTCAAAAAGAAGTATAAAACACTATCCCATGAACTCAAGGAAATAAGATCAAACAATATTTCACAAATAAGTTTCTTTTTAAAGAAACACTGAATCAACATCCTATAAATATGAATCTTTTTGGTAGCTTAAAATGATGTAAGAGGAGAGTGAGAACATAACAAATCACCACTAAGCTAAATAAGAGAGATGACTCTTTTTCTCAAGTCTATATAATTATAAGGATGCTAATCCATAAAGAAAACTCCTAACATACAAGAATTCTCAACCACAACATCTAAACTCAACTAAAAGAAATTCCCACCGCACTGGGTGGTGCCAATCTATAATGGTCTTATATGATTCTCACTCCTAGGATCTGTGTAAGTAAGACATAAAACTAATGCATAAATACCTAAGTGAGAAACACTCCATGCTTTTAAAAAACACTCACAACATGGAACACAAATGGTGAAGGTGATTTGATTATCAAGAAAGACATAATCACATTCGAGGTGTTCAATTTAAAACATCAAGAATATGGTAGGAAACTCTTGTTCACATCTCATGAACTATGTGTAGAGTAAAAAATACTCTACGTTTCATTCTGATTTTTAGTAGCCCATGATCTAAATCGTTGTCCCCGCATACTTTGATTCGAGACAGTGAAGTTTTGAAATGGAGCGCGGGCTCTAATTTCATTTTGATTCATTTGTCTCTAAGTGTTGAAGTCAAGCGAGAGCTACCAAGTGTCATTTTTCGAGGAACTTTTCATAATTTCAATAAGGCCGTAGAACGTGCCATGTGTCCCATAGCAACTCAGCAAAATGTGATAAGTGTCGGCATCTATGTTTCATATCAGCACCTACATTTCATCTCTTTTCAGTGAAAGGTTTCAACAAGCTAAGTATCAGGATCAGGTGAAAAGCACCAAGTGGCAATCGCAGAAGGTTTCAATTTGATTTTCTAAAAGCAACAAAAGATGCCACGTATCTTAGCTAAAGAGAGCAGAAGCCACCACGTGTAGAGATCCAAACTATCTTCATTTTGCTTCACCGATATAGCAAAGACTGTGGTGGATCTCAATTTTTGTTTCTGAAGCAAGCGGAACCCGCCAAGTGTCACTGTCTGTGTAAATATGAAATGAGACCCGATTATTTCTATGATATAAACAAAGTAAAGTAGAGACCACCACGTGTCACCTTTCGTAGGTTTCTAAAAAGGTAGCTAAAAGAAGTGGAGACCACCACATAAACCCAGTTAAGTAAAGCGGAGATTGCCCCGTGTCTTTTGTTGAGGGAAGCAGAAATCGCCACCTGTCCCTATGCTCCTTTTCAAGTTGCTCAGGAAAGAAAGGTTGTGGGTCTTATTTTCTTTTTAAGCTGTTAAAGTTTTGAGGAAATGGATTAAGACAGGTGTCAAAGGTGGAACACTCATAAGTAAAGACACAAAAGGAGTATAAATTACATGGAAAGTGCCACGTGTCTTCAGTAAGGTTGCGGAACCCGCCATGTGTCGTCCTCCGATGTCTCCTAAAGTAATAAGAAGTTTTTTAAGGAATTGACTAAGTGTCCTCTTTCGTTTAAGAGAAGGGAGCATCTTATGATCTGTTTCAGCCAATGAACTGCTGGAAGACAAAGCGTTTCAAATTTTAAGAAATATCTTCTGATAGACACTTCTAGTTTGGTTAGATTTCAGTTGGGTCATTAGATTGAGAACAATCAGACAATCTGGAGTGAATCCAAGGCTATAAATAAGGGTGTAGAGATCACCAAGAGCATCATCAGATACCAGAGAGAATTTTTTGAGAGAAATTGTCAAGAGTTTTAGACTTTATAGAGTTGTGACTAGGAATATCATTTGCCTTTGTTCTATTTTCTTAAGTTGGAAAGTTTATGTAACTATGCATGTTTTTGTGCCTCTTATGTGACTGGAGAATTAATAAGAAGATTGAATCCTATGCCTTTGTTGATATTTTCTATGTCATTGCAAAAGTAGTCTAGGCTGTGTTGTCAAGAGTTTTAGACTTTCTAGAGCTGTGATTAGGAATGTCATTTGCCTTTGTTCTATTTTATTGAGTTGGAAATTTTATATAACTACACATGTTTCTATGCCTCTTATGTGACTGAAGGATTCAAATAAGATGATTGAACCCTGTGTCTTTGTTGATATTTTCTATATCACTACAAAATAAGTCTACGCTGTGAGCCTCTATTTCTATTATTTTCATCTTTTATATTGATCATGCACTTGTTTGCTCTTAAATGTAATTAAATCTTACATATAGTCTCACTGTGCTCAGGATTAAGGTTGAATTACATTTAGGCACATCACCATAGTTATATTTTCTGTCTTGCATTTGTGTTTTTGTTAAAATTCTTATCCCTTTTCCCAGTATATAATTGATATAAAGAAGAGACCAGCTTTTTAAAAATTTGGAGGTTGTTTCAAGTTGCAAGTCCCACATCTTGAAACTTCCCATTATTGGTGTTAGAAACAAGTGCAATTTTAAACATCAACAGTTTTTGGCATGCCCAGTGGACAAATCTTGAAGTTTCTTTCAAGATCATATGAGCCAGAGAGCTACGAGGAGTCATAACTGTGGACCAGTAACCAGATCACAATCTGCTATAAATTTAGGTATTCTTTTGCCACCTTCGGTAACTAGTCCAAGAAGAAGAGTCAACCAGTTTATACCAATACCAAGAGCAAATATGGGAGCCCCTATACCCTTAAGAAATTATGCAAGTTGGAACACTGGTAGTCCATTGATTCTCCCAATACCACCAGCCACTTAGGACCCTATCCCAGTGAATGCCCTGAAAGCTCTCCCCAAATTCAGTGGGTAAGACTTTAAAACACCTGAAGAACATCTGCAGGATGTATCAGATGTCTGTGTTATACATGTTGTCACACAACAAAATGTGGCCATAAGATTATTAGCAGCTTCTTTTAAAGGGAAGGCTCTAGAATGGTATCAGTGTTTGACCCCAAATACCATATCTACATGGGATCAGCTCAGAGATCTTTTCTTTGAAAGATTTGAAGAGAAGGGTGATAAGGCTTCTTTGTTATAGAAATTGATTACCATCCAAAGGGTACCACAAGAAGCAATGACTGACTTCAATTCCAGATTTCAAAAGACTTGGGAAAGAATCCCTGCTATAGCTAGACCATTACCCGGTATGGCCATAGTGTTTTATCTTAAGGCTTTGAATTCAGATATATCTGTTATGATTCAGTCACTTGGAGGTCATACTCTGCCAGAGGCTTATGACTATGCAGTCAGAGCTGAAAATAATTTGATAAATGCTAGAAAATTGCCTCCAAGGCCTCCCATGCCCATGTTCCCAAAGATCTCCTTGCCATTACCTCAAGAAGCTCCTAAATCTATATCCCCACCTGTGTCTATGTACACATATCTTCAACCACCTAATAAAGAAAGTGTCCCCACTCAGTCATCTGAGCTGATGATATCAAGAATATCTTGAGGACATTTTCTAATGAGCTGATTAATATAAAAAGATAGCTGAATACTTATACTAAACCTCAATACCAGGGCTATCAAGGAAATAGATTTTCATCTCAGCCAAACCAATACTAGGGTCCTCCAAGGCAAAATAACCCTCAGCCAACAAATCAATTAGTTGCAGTCTCTACACCCTCATAGACTATTCCTCCCAATTCAAATAGAGAGATTGTTCTAGGGCAAAATAATTATGCGAGTACTAGTGACAATCAAGTCTACCAATCTTCTGTTATGCAAAATTCAGTCTTAATGGCTCAGATGCAAGGGATATCTTTACAACAACAAGAAGAAATATCCTTGAAATATGCTTTGTTCCCATGGATTGAAGATGAAGAATCATTATTCTTGAATGAAGCTTTTGTTTCCAAGAAACCAGTGGTGCAATCAAACTATTGTACTAGATCAAAGAGAAGAATGCTAGAATAGCTCGAAGTTGTAAAAAATGAAGTTATGGATAATACTCCATTTCAAGGTCATCAAAACATGGCAGTTAGACAAGAAGTGCTTTAACTAGTGCAAAATCAAGAAGTTCCTAGATAAATTCAAGAAAAGTCAAGGTATCCTTATTTTCCAAGAATTCAAACTTTGGGACCAATGAATGTGGTGGATCAACTGAAGATGACTCCAACACAAGTATCAATTTGGGACATATTAGTTATTCCTGAACAAAAGACATTGTTACAAGAAGCTCTTCAAAGCCAAGCAATGCCCAAATGTACTGAAGGACTTGCTAATAAAACAAAGCTCAAAGACACAATTCATCTATAGACAATAGCCTTAGTGAACATTGCACTAGAGGTAAGCAAATCCAAACCGGATCCCTTCTATTTAACTGTGATAGTTGGCAAGAAACTGCTGCATAATGTAATGATAAATTCAAAGGCTAGTACTATAGTAATGCCAAAGCAATTAGCAGATGCTTTAGAGATAAAATATGAGCAACTCACTAAAGGAGTTATGCAGCTAGATGGCAAACCATTGTAAATAATAGAGAGAATTAAACAATTCCCATTACAATTATATACTTATCCAAATATAATTGTAAATCAAGATATAGTAGTGATAGATATACCTCCTATATTTGGCCTATGTTTATCAAGATACTTTACAACCAAGATAGGAGGAGATATGTCTCTTGACTGGTCTCACTTAATTCAAAGAACTAAATATGGTTCAAAGATGAAATTTCTATTTGAACCACTATCAAAATATCACATCACAAATGAACCAATATCAAAATTAGAGGTAGATCATGCTATGATAAATAAGGAAGAAAGGGTTTTTGTTGCAAAGTTTGAAGCATTATGAACTAAGCGTGATCAAGAAAAAGAAAATAACCAGTTGTTAGCTATGATACAAAGTCACCCATATGGAAATTATGACTCTACTAGTCTGGGCACTTATGTTATTTTTGATGAAGACCATGAAATCCCAAATGTTTTAAGGGAAGAGACACCAAATACTCAAGAATCCAAAAAATATTCAGAAATCTAGACTTTAAATTTTGATGGGGCTAGAAGTAAAAATGGTGCTGGAGCAGGAATTTGTCTTACTGCTCCAAGTGGTGAAAAAAACTAAGGGCTATCCATTTTCAATTTTCTTGTACTAATAATGACGCTGAGTATGAATATTTAGTACATGGGCTCCTATTAGCCAAGAAAAAGGGAATAAAGAATCTAATAGTAAAAGGAGATTCAGAATTAGTAGTAAAGCAAATTAGAGAAAAGGCAATAACAAAGAATGTCAGGATGAAATCCTATAAGCACAGAATTTGGGAATTAATAGAAGATTTTGAAGCTTTTAATATTGAAGTAGTTCCCAGGATTCAAAATTTTGAAGCTGATAGGATGGCACAGATTCGTTCACAGTTTGATCCAGCAACTGGCCTATTAGTTAACAATGAGTCAGTAAAGGTTATAGTAAGGCCAATTATCCCAGATAATGATGAGAATTGGCAAGTATTTGAGAATGATTTTCAAGTACTCTCATTCTTGCAACAATCAGGGGAATTTGTCGGTCAATTGCAACCAAAGATTGAAGAGGCATATGGAGATCACATTATACAATTAAAGAATAACAAACTTCCCAAAGGTTTAATCACTTTAGAGAGCCTTTTTGATCCAGAAGATGTAAGCCTGGAGAAGAAAAGGTTCCAAGCAAACAAAGCAGATTATTCTGAAATAGAGGTAAGTGAAGGGAAAAAATTAAAAGTTGAAAATTCTACAACTCAAGTAGAAAAGGAAAGGCTAATTGAATTATGCAAAAAATATGACAGAGTCATAGCCTGGATGTTAGGTTGTGGAGCTAAAAGCTTCATTGATGCAGACATGGAGGAGGTTGCAGAAGGGTTGCGGAGTGTTACTGTCACCAGCGTCGGTCAGGCCAATCGACGTCGACAGGGTAGAGACAGGAAGCAACCGACATCGGTCAGTAGTCGGCTAGCGTCGACGACCACCAGGTAGACAGGGACCGATGACAGTCACCTGTGGTTTGAGCTATGAGTATGTTACGGGCAGTTAGTTGACGAACCAAGTGTTTGCATGTTTAGAGCTAATTTTAGACTGAGAGCTGCGGATCTAATTATTGTAATTAGGTGTCTAATTATTGTTTGGATGAGATATATATAATAGACTCATGGATTGTATTGTAAACTTGTGCTAGAGAGTAAGAGAGAAATATTATAAGCTCCTTCTGTGTGTGAGGTGAGCAATGGTGTGTTCCTCCTAGTGCCACAGTACCAAGTGTGGGTGCTGGATTGGAGAATCAGCAAGGTTCTTCATGTATGTATGATCTTGGTCATCAGGTGAGCATGGCTTCTATATGAGATCTACATGGTAAGTAAGATCATTGATTTGTAGATGTATGTGTGTGCAAGGTCAAGGTTCACAGGTGTGCAGAACCAGGTTGATTTGCAGGTGTGCAAGATCAGATAGGACAACAACACAACAGAGAGCAGAATCAGGGAGGATCTACTTGGAGTATAGTGTGTACTTAGATAGAGCAAGAGAGGAAGGCAAGGAAGATCCTTCCATAAGTAAGGTCTATTGAGGTGCAAGTTATTGCAGGTTCAGGGGAGATCTACTTGAAGTATGTTTGTGTACTTGTTGGAGTGCATGGAGCACTTGTGGAGTGCATGGAGCACAGGTATAAGGTGAACACCAACTTAGTGTTTGAGTTGGGTGTTGGGACCTAAGAGAGAGAGATTTGAAGAGAGAATTACTGTTCACTTGAGGTGTGGGAAGCCTCTGAAGAGGTGGTGGAGAAGAAGTGGCATCTTTTTTATTGTATTCTTTTATGTATGAGTATTAATACAAGTTGTGTATTGTCTCTCATATCTTGTGTTATTTTTGAATTCTAGTTACTTGTTGATTCTGGTTAATTCCGCATGTAAGTTGCTTGTATTTGGTAATCAATTGTGTGCTTCCGGTATTCATATCCCAACACGTGGTATCATAGCTAAGGTTGTAGGAAGTGGTTTTGTGTTTGGTTACAGGTCACTCTCCAGGGTTTTTGATTGAGTGGGAGTAGAGCAATGGTAGATCAAAGTAAGCTAAGAATGGAGGAGTTGAAAAGCACAGATGGTCACTTACGGTCCTATGGAAAGAAAGAGTAGGTAAAAGAAGATTGTTGGTTGGTAGTAGATTAGCATGAAGGAATTGAAGATGCAGATGTTGCAGGGGTTGTTGCATAGGATGCTTTGGAAGGTTTCTTGGATAAAGTTGAATCTTGGATAACAGATTCTATTGCCTCTTTCCATGCAGCCCCAGGGAGAGGAGCTGGTAAGCCTTGCCAAAGAATTGGCAAAGGGGAAGTGAAGCTGAAATTACAGGCGGAGGCCAACACACGGGTGTTGAAGGAGGTCATGCAGGTTCCAGGTTTGGAGATGTGGCTAATTTCTTCAGAAAAATTGGGTGATGAGAGATGCACAAGAACTCTCATAGCGGATACACTTGAATTAGTTGGTGGTAAGAAAACATGTACTCTTTATCTACTTGTTTATATTACTGATTCTTCTTTTGTTGCGGAGATGTGGCTTCGTAGGTTCGGTCACATGAGCAGGAAGGAGATGCATGTTCTTAAGCAGAAGATAGATATATTTGACAGGCTTAAGAACTGGAAAGCCTTGGTGTTTATGGAGAAGATGGCGGACAGAGACCAGTGGATGGGCTGGATACTTCTGAGCATGGCAGTTTGGACATGGAACTTGATTCAAAGGAGCTAACGGGTAAAAAGTCATCACTTACAGAAAACACAGGTACCGACATCGACAGGAAAATTGACGTTGATAGGAGGAGATCGACGTTGGTCACAAGGACCGATGTCAGTAGCAGGAGGACACCGATGTCGACAGGGTTGGTAGTCAGGATAGGCGCAGGAACCGATGTCGGTTGGATGCAGACTATGAGATGGCCGAGATCGGTCACTGTAACGGATTTTGGGTGGATAGCACACTGTCAAGGAGTCTCAAATGCCCATATGGAGGATTGAAGACGTAAGTAAGCCTCAAATTTGTTCTTCCTCTTTTTTATACTAGTTACTGATTGTAGAGTAGGAAGGATCCAGGAAACAGTGGGAGCATGGCATGGAAAGATTGCAGAACCAAGTAGGAGATTTGGTAGGGTTGCTAGCAGGTATGAAAGCACAGAGATGAATGGATTCCTTAGTTTAAGAATAGAGAGAACAGACACGTGACACGGAGGGCCAGGCATATGGTCTTGAGAAAGTTGCAGGACAGTGGTACAAGTTTTGACAGGTGGATGACAAAGCATGACTTTAGTCAATGTCAAGGTAACTATTATGGTTTGTTTTACTAGGGGGATGATGGTCATGACATCATTATATTACTGTATGTGGATGGTATGTTTGCTAGCAGGTTTGTACATACAGGGTTTTGTTGAGCTAAGGGTAAGATTAGTTAAGTGGTTTGCTATAAAGAATTTGGAGCAGCAAAATTCTTTGGCATGGGAGACATGGAGATCACAAGGTGATTTTGTTTCCAGTGGGAGCTGATGTGAATCAAGTGTTGGTGAGGTTCATTACGCAGGATGCAAAATTGAAGCACACTAAGAGCTAGACAGTTCAGTGTCTGAAATCACATGAGGTCTGGTATAGACCTGAGTTTTCCCAAGCAATGGGAGTTGTCAGAGAGTTAGGAGCCAATTCAGAGAAGTGAGTTCTCAGGGATGTGAGAGGGACCAGCAGCAGGGATTCATGCTATTCAGGGTCAAGACTTCACTACATGTGTTTGTAGATGCAGATGCGGTAGGGTACTCGGATGACAGGAGGTACACCACAGGTTGTGTGGTGGGTTGTCTTCAGGACTCATCTTGAAGAGGGATACAAGCCAGGAAATAGATTAGATGGGGTACAGGTGAAGGTATAATGCAGCTGTTTATCTCCAAGTGGGAGATTGTTAGGTTGTGGAGCTAAAAGCTTTACTGATGTAGACATGGAGGAGGTTTTAGAAGTGTTGCAGAGTGTTACTGTCACCGGCGTCGGTCAGGCCAACCGATGTCGGCAGGGTAGAGACACGAAGTAATCAATGTCGGTCAACAGTCGGCCGGCGTCAGTGACCACCAAGCAGATAGGGACCGACGATGGTCACCTGTGGTTCGAGCTACGAGTATGTTACAGGCAGTTAGTTGACGAACCAAGTGTTTGCATGTTTAGAGCTAATTTTAGACTAAGAGCTACGGATCTAATTATTGTAATTAGGTGTCTAATTATTGTTTAGATTAGATCTATATAATAGACTCATGTATTGTATTGTAAACTTGTGCTAGAGAGTAAGAGAGCAATATTATAAGCTCCTTCTGTGTGTGAGGTGAGCAATGGTGTGTTCCTCCTAGTGCCATATTACCAAGTGTGGGTGTTGGATTGGAGAATCAGCAGGGTTCATGTATGTATGATCTTGGTCATTAGGTGAGCATGGCTTCTTTATGAGATCTACATGGTAAGTAAGATCATTGATTTGCAGATGTATGTGTGTGCAAGGTCAAGGTTCATAGGTGTGCAGAACCAGGTTGATTTGCAGGTGTGCAAGATCAGATAGGACAGCAACACAACAGGGAGCAGAATCAGGCAAGATCTACTTGGAGTATAGTGTGTACTCAAATAGAGCAAGAGAGGAAGGCAAGGAAGATCCTTCCATAAGTAAGGTCTATTGAGGTGCAGGTTGTTGCAGGTTTAGGGGAGATCTACTTGAAGTACGTTTGTGTACTTGTTGGAGTGCATGGAGCACTTGTGGAGTGCATGGAGCATAGGTATAAGGTGAACACCAACTCAGTGTTTGAGTTGGGTGTTGGGACCTAAGAGAGAGAGCTTTGAGGAGAGAATTATTGTTCACTTGAGGTGTGGGAAGCCTCTAAAGAGGTGGTGGAGAAGAAGTGGCATCTTCTTTATTGTATTCTTTTCTATATGAGTATTAATACAAGTTGTGTATTGTCTCTCATATCTTGTGTTATTTTTGAATTTTAGTTACTTGTTGATTCTGGTTGATTCCGCATGTAAGTTGCTTGTATTTGGTAATCAATTGTGTGCTTCCGGTATTCATATCCCAACACTGGAGCTATGAAGACCTTCATGGATTTAATAGAGACATTATTCAGCACATAATAGAACTGACTGAAGGATCTAAGCCTGTCAGACAGAAATAGAGGCCAGTGAATCCAATGATTGAGCTTCTAATGGTGGACGAGTTGTAGAAACTTTTAGATTCTAAAATAATTTTTCCAATCAAACACTCAACTTGGGTATCAAATCTAGTACCAATTAGAAAAAAGAATGGTGATATAAGACTTTGTGTAGATTTTAGAAATCTAAACAAAGCATCTTTGAAGGATCACTATCCCTTGCCCTCCATGGAACAGATTTTACAAACTGTGGCCGGATCTGAGAGGTTTCTTTGGATACAATCAGATTTGGTTGGCTAATTAAGACCAATACAAGACTGATTTTAATACCAAATGGGGAACATTTGCATATGCTAAAATGCTATTTGGCCTATCAAATGCTGGAGCCACTTTTCAAAGAGTTATGGATGTAGCATTTGGGAAACTTATAAATAAAATCATCTTGATTTATCTTGATGATCTTACTATTTTTTCAAAGAATGTTGTTGATCATTTTGATCATTTTGAAACTGTGTTTAAAAAATGTCAAGAATTTGGAATATCTTTGAATCCTAAGAAATGTATTTTTGTTGTCCCTCAAGGCAAATTATTGTGACACATAGTATCTAAAGAAGGAGTCTCCATAGACCCAGAAAGAGTGGCAGCTATAATGAACTTACCTCTTCCAGTAAATAAGAAAGTAATTCAATCTTTCTTGGGAAAGATTAATTTCATCAGTCGGTTCATATCTAACTTTGCAAGCTTAGTAAGACCAGTGACACTCTTGCTAAAAAAAGACCTAATTTTCAAGTGGACTACGAAAGGAAGGAAAGCCTTTGAAGAGGTCAAGAAAGCTATCTCAATAGCTCCAGTACTTAGAAACCCAAACTTTTCTATGCCTTTTGTAATGTATGCATATGGAGGAGAGCCCAGTATTGCTGTTGTCCTAACACAGAAGGATGATAAACAGGAGGGAGAGCATCCAATAGCCTTTTTCTCGAGGACTCTTAGGGAATATGACACCAAATATAACTTTGTGGAAAAACAAGCATATGCTATGGTAAAAGCTCTCAAAAATTTTAGGCATATAGTATCAGGAATTAAAATTTTGATACTTGTAGCACATCCAAGTCTCAGAGAATACATCATGGAGGATGAAATTATTGAAAAAAGAGCAAATTGGATAACTAAGATCCTTGAATATGATGTAGAATTCAAACCCACTAAATTAGTCAGAGGTAGGGGTTTGTACCAATATATGACTCAAGAGCTTGAAAAGATGATACCTAAAGAGATAAATTCAGGAACAGAAGAAGAAATTGTATTGAGAATACAAGAAGTTGATCAGGAATCTTGGGTTACAAGTAGGATTCATTTTATGAAAAATGGGATTTACCCAAGAGAATTCCCTCAAAATAAGAGAAGATACTATAGGATGCAAGGAGTTCATTTTGTTTTAAATGAACAGGTTCTTTTCAGAAGAAATTATGATGGCAAATTGTTAAGATGTGTAGAAAAGGATGAGGCTAAGAAAATACTACATGAAATGCATCATGGAGTATTAGGTGGACATTTTTCTTCAAAGGTCACAGCTATAAAGATAAGTGAAGCAGGTTATTTCTAGCCTACTTTATTTACAGATTGTTTAGCTGGTTAAAAAATGTCTGTTAGGTTATGGAGCTAAAAGCTCCACTAATGCAAACATGGAGGAGGTTGCTAAGTTGTAGAGCAATTGATGTCAGTCTGATCAACCAACATCAGTCATATCCAGTGAGTAGAGAAACCGACATCAGTCAGGTATCGGCCGATGTCGGTCATCTCCAGCCAGACAGAGAACGATGTTGATCACCTGTGCGATTCCAGAACTACTAGTTGATGAACAGTTAGTTTGACAAACCGGTTGTTTGCATGTAAAAGGCTAATTTTAGTCTTGAGCTGTGGATCTAATTATTGTAATTGGATGTCTAATTATTGTTTACATGGGATATATATAATAGACTCATGGGCTATATTGTAAAGGGTGAGGGATTAAAGTAGGGATTCTTGAGTGCTAGATAGAGAGAGAAAGTTTGGCTCCTCATAGTGCCACAGTGCCAAGTGTGTATGATCAGGTAGATCTGTGAGACAACAAGATCTGGTAGAGATCCATAGGGGTGCTGGTATTGAGAATCATACAGACTTGGTGAGGCAAGGACAAGGGTTCTTTTGAGTAAGTAAGGTCGATTGACCTGTAGGTGTGTGTGTGCAAGGTCTAGGTTTGCAGGTGTGCAGAACCAGGTTGATTTGCAGGTGTACAAGATCATGGTGATCAACAACACAACAGGTAGCAAGATTAGGTGAGATCTACTTGGAGTACGTGGTGTACTCGGACCTTGAGTACGTGGAGTACTCGATTGGACTGGTAGTGATTGTCACTTACTGGTGGTACTGGTAGTAGTGATACTAACTAGTTGGAGGTGAACAACAACTCTATGTTTGAGTTGATTTTTGGGACCATAATTAAGAGAGTGAGCTCTTAAAGAGATTTACTGTTTATGCCCTAGAGGTTTGGGAGCCCTAGAGGTGTGTAAGAAAGAAGACTGTGGCATCTTCTTTGTTATATTTCCTTCTAGAAGAGTATTAATACAATTGGGTATTGTCTCTCATATTCTATGTTGTTTCTGGTTTCTAGTTATTTATTACTTCTAGTTAATTCCGTGTTTAGTTACTTATACATGGTAATCAATTGTGCTTCCTAGATCCTATCAAGTGGTATTAGAGCTGTTTGTGGTTCTAGATTCCTGACAAAGTGGTATCAGAGCTAAGGTTGTAGGGAGCAGGTTTGTGTTTGATTACAGGTCACTCTCAAGGTTTTGTAATTGAGTGGGAGTAAAGCAATGGTAGAAGAAAGTACACTAAGAATGGAGGAATTCAAGGGCACGAATGGTCAATTATGGTGTTATGGAAAGAAAGAGCAGGTAAAAAAAATTGTTGGTTGATAGCGGATCAGCATAAAAGGAATGAAGAAGCAGTTGTTGCAGGTATTGTTGCATGGGTTGCTCCTATATGTTCCTTGGATAAAGTAGAATATTGTTTTATAGATTTTATTGCCTCTTTCCATGCAGCCTGAAATAGAGTATTTTTCCATGTTAAGGTCCTTGAAGAGTTTAGAAAGATTTATTTAGGGGATGGTGTGCCTTGTCAAAGTTTTGGCAAAGGGGAAGTGCGACTGAAATTGTAGATGGCCAACACATGGGTGTTGAAGGAGGTTATGCAAGTCCTAGTCTTGAAGATGTGGCTAATTTCTTCAGGAAAGTTGGGTGATGAGAGATGCACAAAAACTCTCATAGTGGATGCACTTGAATTAGTAGGTTGTAAGAAAGTAGGTATCCTTTATCTATCTACTTATATTACTGATTCTTCTTTTGTTTCGAAGACGTGGCTTTGTAAGCTTGGTCACATGAGCAAGAAGGAGATGCATGTTCTTAAGAGGAAGTCAGATGTCTTTGACAGACTTAAGAACTGGAAAGCCTTGGTGTTCATGGAGGAGATGATGGACAGAGATCAGCGGATCAGGCTGGATACTTCTGAGCAGGGCAGTTTGGATAGGGTTTTGATTCAAAGTAAGCTCACGGGTAAAATGTCATCACTCACAAGAAAACACAGGTATCGGTGTCAGTCAGGGGTAATCGACGTTGAACAAAAAAGTGCTGATGTCGGTCATGTGTAGACCAGAGCCGGTGGTGTCTAGCAGGGTAAGACCGACATCGGTTACGGAACTGACGTCGGTGATAGGTAGACACCGACATCGGTCAGGAAACCAACGTCGGCAATTAGGACAGTCGCATGGAACTGATGTCAGTCAGATGTAGACTATGTGGTGACTGAGGTCGGTCACTGAAACGGATTTTGGGTGGACAGCAAGCTATCAAGGAGTCTCAAATGCCCATATGGAGGACTAAAAGGGTAAGTAAGCCTCAAATTTGTTATTCCTCTTCTTTGTACTCATTGCTCACTGCAGAGTAGGAAGGATCCAAGAAAGAGTGGGAGCATGGCATGAATGAGAAATTTGATTCCTAGGATGCAGAACCAAATGAGAGATTTGGTAGGGTTGTCAGCTGCTATGAAAGCACTAAAAAACAAATGGATTCCTTGGTTAAAGAATAGAGAAAATGAACACGTGAGATGGAAGGTCAGGTCATATGGTCTTGAGGAAGCTCCAGGATAGTGGTACAGGTTTGACAGGTGGATGACAAAGCATGGCTTTAGTCAATGTCATTGTAACCATTGTGGTTTCTTTACCAGGTTGGGTGATGATTGCAACATCATCTTGTTACTGTATGTTGTGTGTATGCTTGTTACAGGGTCACACATGCAAGGTTTTTCTGAGCTAAAGGTAAAGTTAGTTTAGAGGTGTGTCATGAAGAATTTGAAGGAGCAAATTTTTTTGGCATGAGAAATCCTGGAGACAGGGAAGATCACAAGTTGATGTTGTCACAGGATGATTGTGTGAAGGTAGTGCAAGATGCAAAACCAGGCAACACACCTATGGATGGACAGTTCACAAAACAGGGTCCCCAATCACATGATGAGGTTGAGTACATGTGTACTCCCTGATTTTGTCCTAGTAGTGGGAGTTGTCAGCAGGTTTGTGGTCAATCTAGGAAGGAAGCATTGGAAAGCAATTCAATGGGTTCTCAGGTATCTGAGAGGGACCAATAGTAGGGATTCATGCTATGCGGGGTCAGGCACTTTGAATATGGCAGGTTACTTAGATGACAGGTATTGCACCACAAGATGTGTGGTGGTTAGTCTTCAAGATTGAGCTTGAAGAGGGATACAAGCCAAGAAAAAAATTAGATAGTGTATAGGTACAGGTACAGTGCAGCGATTTATCTCCAAGTGGGAGATTGTTAGGTTGTGGAGCTAAAAGCTTCACTGATGCAAACATGGAGGAGGTTGCTAAGTTGCAGAGCAACTGACGTTGGTCTGATCAACCAACGTCAGTCATATCCAGTGAGTAGAGCAACTAAAATTAGTTAGGTATCGGCTGACGTCGGTCATCTCTAGCCAGACAGGGACTGATGTCGGTCACCTGTGTGGTTCCAGAACTGCTAGTTGACAAATAGTTAATTTGACAAATCGGTTGTTTACATGTAAAAGGCTAATTTTAGTCTTGAGCTACAGATCTAATTATTGTAATTAGATGTCTAATTATTGTTTGCATGGGATCTATATAATAGACTCATGGGCTGTATTGTAAAGGGTGAGGGATCAAAGCATGGATTCCCTGGGTGCTAGATAGAGAGAGCAAGTTTGGCTCTTCATAGTGCCACAGTGCTAAGTGTGTATGATCAAGTAGATCTATGGGACAACAAGATCTAGTAAAGATCCACAGGGGTGCTAGTATGGAGAATCATAAGGACTTGGTGAGGTAAGGACAAGGGTTCTTCTGAGTAAGTAAGGTTGATTGATCTACAGGTGTGTGTGTGTGTGTGTGTGCGAGGTTTAGGTTTGCAGGTGTGCAGTATTAGGTTGATTTGTAGGTGTGCAAGATCAAGGTGATTAGCAACACAATAGGTAGCAAGATCAGGGGAGATCTACTTGGAGTACGTGGTGTACTCAGACCTTGAGTACATGGAGTACTCGGTTGGACTGGTAGTGATTGCCACTTACTGGTGGTATTGGCAGCAGTGATACTGACTAGTTTTGAGTTGATTGTTGGGACCGTAATTGAGAGAGTGAGCTCTTGAAGAGATTTACTGTTTATGCCCTAGAGGTGTGGGAGCCTTAGAGGTGTGTAAGGAAGAAGACTGTGGCATCTTCTTTGTTGTATTTCCTTCTGGAAGAGTATTAATACAATTGGGTATTATCTCTCATACTCTGTGTTGTTTCTAGTTTCTAGTTACTTATTACTTCTGGTTAATTCCGCGTTTAGTTGCTTGTACATGGTAATCAATTATGCTTCCTAGATCCTATCAAGTGGTATCAGAGCTGTTTGTGGTTCTAGATTCCTGACAATGTCAATCTTGTCAATATTATGTGGGAATGAGAAGGAATGCATCAATGCCTCTTAGTCCTATAATTGTGGATGAACCTTTTGCTCAATGGGGTCTTGAATTCATTGGAATGATAAATCCAGTATCTAGTATGGGTCACAAATGGATCTTAACAGCCACAGATTATTTCACCAGATGGACCGAGGTAGTGCCACTCAAGGAAGTAACAGAAAATGTGATCCTAGATTTTCTAAGGAGTATCACTACTCGTTTTAGGGCTCCTCGCACCATAATTTTAGATAATGCTAAAGCATTTTTAGGGTCCAAAGTATCTGACTTTGCATTAAAGTATGGAATATATCTGAAAACTACTTTTAATTATTACCCTTAGGGTAATGGTTTGGCAGAATCAACTAATAAGAACTTGATTAGACTCATCAAAAGAATAGGGGCTGATCATCACAAGGAGTGGCATAAAGTGCTTAATTTAGCACTGTGGGCTGATAGAATTACACCTAAATAGGTGATCAAAATGTCCCCATATGAATTGGTATATGGGAAACCTGCTGTAATTCCCCTAAGCTTGGAGATTCCTGCTCTCCAACTGATCAAATAGATTGAAATTGAAGAAAATGGCCCCATGCAGGTCAGACTCACAGAACTTCTAGAAGTTTAAGAAAAGAGGGATGCAGCACATGATTCATTGATAAAGCATCAAAAAATAATTAAAGACTATTTTGATAAAAGGACTTCAAATCCCCATTTTGAAACAAGCTCAATTGTTTTGAAATGGGATGCAAGAGCTGCCAAACCAGGTCAACACACTAAGTTTGAAGCATTATGGACTGGCCCTTATAAAATTCAGATGTGTAAACAACAAAATTTATTTGAGCTAGAAATGATGGAAGGTGAACCTGAAGAGATTCCTATAAATGGAATCTATTTGAAACATTTTAGTTAAAATTGTGTTTTTAGCGATTTCGGATCATGCAGGAGTTGTAGATTCTTTTTGAGCAGGCTCAAAAGTCCTTGGGGTCACCAATAACTATAGAGTAAAAAATACTCTACGTTTCATTATAATTTTTAGTAGCGCATGATCCAGATCGCTGTCCCTGCATACTTTGGTTCGAGATGGCAAAGTTTTGAAATAGAGCGCGGGCTCTAATTTCCTTTTAATTCATTTTTCTCTAAGTGTTGAAGTCAAGCGGAAGCTGCCAAATGTCATTTTCTGAGGCACTTTTCATAATTTCAATATGGTCACGAAACTTGCCACGTGTCTCATAGCAACTCAACAAAATGTGACAAGTGTCAGCATCTGCATTTCATATCGACACCCACATTTCATCTCTTTTTAGTGAAAGGTTTCAACAAGATAAGTATCAAGATTAAGCAGAAAGTGCCAAGTGGCAATTGTGAAAGGTTTCAATTTGCTTTTCTAAAAGTGATGAAAGACACCACGTATCCCAGCTGAAGAGAGAAGAATCCACCACATGTCGAGATCTGAATTATATTCATTTTGCTTCACCGATATAGCAAAGACTGTGGTGGGTCTCAAGTTTTATTTTTGAAGCAAGCAGAAGCCACTAGGTGTCGCTATCCATGTAAATATGAAATGAGACTTGATTGTTTCTATGATATAAACAGAGTAAAGTGGAGACCACCACATGTCACCTTCCGTAGGTTTCTAAAAAGGTAGCTAAAATAAGTGGAGACCACCACATAACCCCAGTTAAGTAAAGCAAAGATTGCCATGTGTCTTTTGTTGAGGGAAGCAAAAATCACCACCTGTCCCTATGCTCCTTTTCAAGTTGCTTGAGAAAGAAAGGTTGTGGGTCTTATTTTCTTTTTAAGCTATTAAAGTTTTGAGGAAGTAGATTGCGATAGGTGTCAAAGGTGGAACACTCATAAGCAAAGACACAAAAGGAGTATAAAGTACATGAAAAGTGCCACGTGTCTTCAGTAAGGTTACAGAACCCGCCAAGTGTCATCTTCCGGTGTCTCCTAAAGTAATGAGAAGTTTTTCAAGGAATTGACTAAGTTTTCTCTTCCATTTAAGAGAATGGAGCGTCTTGCGATCTATTTCAGCCAATGAACTGCCAGAAGACAAAGCATTTTAGAATCTAATAAATATCTTCTGTTAGACACTTCTAGTTCGGTTAGATTTTAGTTGGGCCATTAGATTGAGAACAAGTAGAAAATCCAAAGTGAATCTAAGGCTATAAATAAGGGTGAAGAGATCACCAAGAGCATCATCAGATACCAGAGAGAATTTTTTGAGAGAAATTGTCAAGAGTTTTAGACTTTCTCGAGTTGTGACTAGGAATATCATTTGCCTTTGTTCTATTTTCTTAAGTTGGAAAGTTTATGTAACTATGCATATTTTTGTGCCTCTTATGTGACTGGAGAATTGATAAGAAGATTGAATCCTGTGCCTTTGTTGATATTTTTTGTGTCATTGCAAAAGTAGTCTAGGTTGTGTTGTCAAGAGTTTTAGACTTTCTAGAGCTGTGATTAGGAATGTCATTTGCCTTTGTTCCATTTTCTTGAGTTGGAAAGTTTATATAACTGTGTGTGTTTCTATGCCTCTTATGTGACTGGAGGATTCAAATAAGAAGATTAAACCCTGTGCCTTTATTGATATTTTATGTATCACTGCAAAAGCAGTCTATGCTATGAGCCTTTGTTTCTATTGTTTCCATCTTTTACATTGATCATGCACTTGTTTGCTCTTAAATGTAATTAAATCTTACATATAGTCTCATTGTGCTTAGGATTAAGGTCAAATTACTTTCAGGCGCATCGCCATAGTTAGATTTTCTTTCTTGCATTTGTGTTTTTGTTAAAATTCCTATCCCTTTTCCCAGTATACACTTGATATAAAGAAGAGACCAGCTTATTAAAAATCTAGAGGTTGTTTCAAATCGCAAGTCCCATATCTTGAAACTTCCCATTATTGGTGTTAGAAATAAGCACAATTTTAAACATCAACACTATGCAATGCACTTACCTACACAAACAACTTATAACTATCACTAATAAAACATCTTATAAACTAACCTTTTAACAACTTTAACAGGGTGCAAACTCTCTTAGGGTACACTTTCAATATACCATACATATATTCTCATTTTTTCTTTCTATTTAACAAAGAGGTACAAAAATACTAATAAACTCATTAGGTCTTAGAGTTCGAATCACAGTTCTAATATCACATGTAACAACCCTTCAAATTGTACTTAAAATAATGTAGTATTAATTTTTTTTTTTTAATTTATTTAAATTTCATTTCATAGAAACAAACTCAACAACTTAACCAAACATAAACTTTAGACAATAACATTTTCAAAATTCAAATACCAATTGTAATATAACTTTTTACAACTACAAAGGAAGTAAATATATTAGGACTCAATCATAGCTGCTTCACTAATACAACAACTAATATTCAAATATAAACTAATGAAATACAATTATATTTTCATTAGGTCTTCAGCCTTAATATAATAAATAAATACCAAGCCCTCCAAAACTTGAGTCGAATTGATTTGCTCATCTCTAAATCTCAAGTGTAATCTCCAGGTAAGTAGTACTATTATGGGAAGGAAGAGCATCATCCAAAAGTTTTTTTACACCAATCATAGACTAACAATCCTCCACATAATTCCTTATTTAGGAATGACCCTCCCTTTATGTATAGGTAGATATAACAGTATGAGAATCTAGAGAATAAGCAAGTACCCTAGTGTGTATGATATCATAAGATTAAACATGTAGTGTATCATAGAAAACTTATTTTATTATAAGATATCACACTGACATATAAATCATACATACCAAAATATAATGTCTCACTATACATTATTTAATCACAAGATTCATACTACTACATCCTCCTAGCAATCATATCACATCATATTTAAATATAGGAGTAAGTAAAATGTACTTTTATTTCATCAACTCATGAATAAATCTTACATTATTATCTAACCCAAATCATAAATAATGATTACAATTTATACCATCCAAGTAACTATTCATATTAAACTATAATTTCTCACCTACTATAATAAGATTCAAATAACTAAACTCCATGATCTCTCATATTATCATAGTCTAGTGTTCTATAGAATACCTACTAATTTCTTACAATTAGTCATACTAAGTAGCCATAAATACATGGAAACATATGTTTTTAATTAAACGAGTACATATAATTAAACAAGTCATACCAACGCATAAAATCGTAACTTAACATTCATTTATACTTTTAAGGTTTTATGCACGTATACATGATGCCCTACTAACTATTACAAAACATATTATTTAAGTAATAATTAACACGTACATTTAATCAACCAACATAAGTGAGAGTTTAGATATAAAACTAAAGTATATACCATCTGGACATATATATTTAAGCTGAAGGATTTTATGATATCTCATATTATCATAGCTTTCTGTGTGAGAGCACCCTACTCAAACATAAATAAGTAATTTTATACTATATTCAATAAACAAATAAGTGCAAGGTTATACCATTTGGGTATACCTTTGATTATACTACAAAATAATAATTAGATGAAACATAATCTTAAAGTACACATCCTAATGCACTATTTTATTCTAAAAATATCTAATCACTTGCATATAAAATACTCTCACAAATATACTGCACATAATTTTTCATATTTACATGATGCTACAAAAATATCTATCTTTTTTATTATTTACACAAGATAAAGTTATATTCCAAAACTATATAAAATTTTAATCATGATCATCATATGTAAATGGATTACAAGGATATGTAGTCACATCATAAATCACTGATTGACTAAAGTTCACCAATAAATTTGACATAGATTAGAGGATCAATATAGGGTTGAGAATCAATTATCTTATACGATCTTATTCTTATGGCATATGATGATAATCTTTATTAAAAAATGTATCAAATTACATGAGTAAGATCCTTTGTAATGAAATTTGATCAAAAATATATTTATCCTAATTTAAAATGTATCTTCTATGTCTCACAAGCATCAATGTAAGCTAAGCCAAGTATTCAACTTAGTCTAAAGATAAGCATACAAATAATTGAACCAACATAATTTTTACCTATAAAAGTTAGTTTATAATTGCCCTTAATTCTTTAACAAATTCAACTCCTTTCATTCTCCATTGCTTAACCCATTCGACCCATTATTTACTTGGCAGTATCATTGATATTTGTTTATAGAGTAATAGTAATATAATGTACAAGCTCTGTATTGTTTTGTTTACATAAATATTTCTATATTTTGACATTATTTCAAAAGAATTACATAATTAAATATTGTGTGAAATGACACCCAATTTTACTACTTCTTTCTGAATCGGGTATACAAATCATTCCAACTTTGATCACCGATCAAGGGACAATACTAATAAAAATATCACTATTCTCATTATATTCTCATGATAATCATGCTCTTATATTTAACTACTCACTCGAGCTATTTACAATACAAAAATCTAGGATAGAAATAATTTTTTAACAAATATTTGATCTTGCATTGAAAAGGATACATTGTTGTAGATTCTTTATGGACTCAACATTTCAATTAAACATCCAACATTTTACTTTTAAATAACTCAGCATTCAATTTCTTTTAGATGCATCCTACATATAATATAACACAAACATACATAATATAACACAATCATGCTTATATTAGAACATAGCCATGTATAATGTAATGCAACCATACATAATATAATGTAACCATACATAATATAATGTAACTATTGCATAAGTATCACGCAGTCCATATAAATATAGTGGGATATGGGCCAAGGGGAAATAGGTTCTCATAAAATCTTTTGAACTTGGCTTCCATGGGATGTTGTCCAAACCTTCTAAACAATGACACTATTAATTTCATAAAACAATACATAGTCAAAGATAGTAAACGTTAAAATTCAATCCTTATTTGAATGAAATGCAGTCTAACTTGGAGGAATGTAGTATAATTTTTAATACGTTGCCCAAAATTAGGACTATGTCCACACAAAATAAAAGGTTCCAGATAACCAAAGATGTTATCTTCATTATTTTATATTTCTGGCAAAAAAAATTAAGACACATAAATCTAAAGCAAGATTAAAGACTCGACACTTCCTTGTATTGACTCAACGTTACCATTTAAGATTGGCATTTTAAAAATTTCTTTGGTGTTTCAAATATTTAAACTCAGAAGTTTAATTATAACTTAGCAATCTAACACACACACACACACACACACACACATATCAGTGTTTGTGATATGACTCAATGTCTCTACTATATATCTTAGCATGTTAATAGCCTTATAATTTTGGCATTGTAAAAAAGTGACTTAGCATTATAATCAATGGCTAAGCGTTTCAATCAATAGCAAATTGAAGACTTGACATTTTGATTTAATGATTGGCATATCATATTAGAATGTAAATCTATTAAAAATGCAATGCATGGTATATTATCAAATGAAGATCAATATAAAACATTGTCTAATAATGAATAAAATCCATACCAATAATATGATTAGGCTGCAATCAAAGTATGCAGTCTAAATAAATAAAACATAGACTAAATATTATAAAGTGTTGGCTTTTAAATTATTTACTAAAACATAGCCAATACTAAATGCACAGTCTTTAAGAGTAAGATGTAGACCCATATAATAAGCTATACACAATCTAAAAGGTATATGGTTTTTGAATAAACATAAATGGCATTAAAAAAAATTTACAGAACCTACTTTTTGATAATTGTTGTTGCTCTTAATCCTCTGTCTCTTCTCCTGTATTCTACTTATCCTAATATTTGTATCTTTATGTGTGTTCCTATTAAATTTCTATAGATTTAATTTATAAAAATAGTCCTTTCTCTATCTGATGTGCCCCATCTCTTGCATGATCTATCTCAAAGTTCCCTCCATGCATGCCATTTTTACTCTTCTTCTAAGTATAGTTATCATTTTAATCAATCTGTACTCTTCTTTAACTCAATTTTATTAATTAATATTTAAAATATTTTTAATTTGTTTATTTAAAATACTATGTCTTATTTTTCATGTTATCTCAACATAAGACTAGGTTGAGTTTATTAAATAAATTTATCTAATTTACACTTTTAATGCAATCTCATGCATGTTTTAAAAGGATTAACTTTAGCACAACTTATTCTAAGTTAGCATTTGAGGATATTTAAAACTTTTTAAAAATAATTTAAAATAAAGGTATTAATTTCTAACTAATGGATAGATGGGTTTTTAATATTGATTACTAGTTATTATATTAATTAAATATCTATTTCTTGATTTATTCTTGAAAATCCAAACAATTTTAAGTAAATAAATCTTATTTAATCTATGCATATTATGAATTATATCTAGATGCAAAAATAATCACAAACAAGATTTCTATAACCAAACCACATACTAACATTTAAAACATGTTACGTATATAACATTTTTAAATCTACTTTGCATGTGTGTAGGTTACTAACAATTTTTTTAACATTGCCCAATTGTCCCATCTTCTCTGATGATGATCTCCCTTGTCTAGCTCTAAGGGTAGGATCTATCCTACATTCACTTCACAACAAGTACGTAGTTAGTTTGAGTCATCATTTATATCAACCAATGGTGTAAAACTAACAAATACATATCCACAATATGCAAAATAATAAAATATAGCTATCATATCATGTATATTAATCAACAATATCATTGTCCCATTATAACATATGTCAAAAAACTCAAATCAAAGTAATAATAATCAGGTAAAAACCATACTAATCCATGGATTCAAAGGCTATAAATCATAAGATGAAATTGGGATGTGACATTTCTCATTAAATTCTAAGGTAGGGAAATAACAATACCAACAATTTTGTGATTGACAGAGTTGTCAATGTAATTTATAGTGGTGTCATAGGGAGGGCATAAGCAGTGGCACTTGCATGTGATAGTGACCATATTAATTATGACTATGGTTCAAATGCATTCACAAATGTAGATAGGATAAGCTTTACAGACATTGTACGAGATAATATCAAAATTACAAGTAGCATAAAGGGTATACATAAAGCTCCATTCATAGGGATTTGTTTGTCAAATATTTTTCTTAGTGTCACTTCAAAATCTACTTAAAAATATTCAAATGTTAATGTCCTCTCAGAGTCAATCTTCCCTCTTCTATGTGCACAACGCCAAAACTTAATCCCTAGCAATTCATCTATTTGTCCATTTAATTTTAGTAGTTTAGGTAAAGATATGTAAATAAGTTGCACATATTTTTTGTAATGGATTTATCCTTGGTGGTTTTAGGTTGATCTTAAATCCCATTCTTCGTTTTTGCAAAGCCTTTTGTAGCATGTTATGCAGGAAATAGGGTCCGTGACATTCATAATTATATTGAACTATTTCCTACATTCTTCCTTGTTTTTACCTAATAAATTTCAATTTAGCACTTTCTTACCACCATGAGTGCTTAAGCCATAGGTCAAGTTGATTTTAGCACCTCTAGCCATGTCATGATCTTCATAGGTACCGGATAAGAGTGCATAAGCCAAGTAAAGCTATTAAGTTTGGCTAGGGTGCTTTGCATCATCACCATCATAATATCAAATAACTGGTCAAAATGAATTTGCTTGCCCACCTTGTTTTAAAATTTTGTTACAAATTTTTATTTATTTTTGTTTATTTTTTATTTATTTATTTATAGATTCAAAAAGTCCTTTACATCAACTGTGAGTTCTACCTTTAGTTAATATATTAATAATTTTATCACCTAAATTTATAATTTCTATTAAATTGTTATTGGAGCTTGGAACGTTTTTATAATAATTTATGAACTACAACCAAAAAAAAACTACAGTAAAGGAAAAGGGATTTTATGTAAAATGATTCTACTTTTATCATTTTCAAATGTTATTACTTTTTAATAAAATTGGCTTTTTCAATCAATTTACAAGTTATTTTGGTTTCAAACATAAAATCGTCTATTGAATGCCAATGCGATTCTTTTTATGTGCCTCACAAACATTAATAATAATATATTTAATTTTCAATCTATTCTTAGAAAGTAAGAATGATTAATAAGGACTATTTCGATTTGTCACATTGAAAGTCATCATGCAACTGGTGATTCTCCAATCATCATTAGCTTTGTGATCCCAGAATGTGTCATAGTATCCATTATTGCTACTCTGGTTCAGACATCTATTTCAATACTCAAATTGTTTTCACATGGTCATCTGTGAATTTTTCCTTTTCTTCCTTTAGTTTCTTTGGGGTTTTTTTTTAAAAAATCTCAAGCTCTCTTGAAACTCTCAAGAAAATTCTAACAGTAAGCACCATGTGTGCTTAATTGAAACTATTTGTAGGTAAAGAGAGTAGATATCATCTATAACAGAGTGCTCTACTACCATGTAGATTCTGGTTACTTATTTTTGAGTTATCTGTATGAGTTGTGGTTATTCATTTTTTTTAAGAGATTTCGTTAAAACACTCTCCTTATGGTACTTTATTCATCTGAATGCTTGTTATTTTTCTAATTTGATCACTTATTATGCCTTTTTACTATTTTGCTAATTTACTCACTTCTTATGATTTAAATTAAAAAATTTACAATAGATACCAAGCATGTGACAATAGGGTCTATGCATGAAAGAAGGTACTTGACTCTTGTTATATATGGATTTAGTCTACATATTTTTTTTTATTGGTATCTCATTTCCATTTTAAAATACACCTTCCATCGTATGGAAATATATCATTGATAAGGTAGTGTATACATCTAAATTCACTCATTTCATTTAATGTCACTAGTATTATTCTTAGTCAAAACTAACATCACTAATTTTATTAATCCCATCTAATTTTATCTAAATCATCCTTACTAATACTCCTAGTCATTTGTCTAACACCCCTTTCTATTTTCTCAATCAACCTTATCCCTACTCCACAAATCAATTAATCTACTTAATCCCCATTATTTCCTAACTAATCCCACTTGTCTATTATATTTGAATTTTAAATTTCAATCCCACCTACCCTAGTCTATTCCTAAGCTTTCCTATATCCCTAGTCCCTAATCACCTATTAATCTTGTTTATCTCCCCTGATGGATTCTAGAATTCTCCAATTCTAGAATCCTCTCTATCTTAGCCCTTCCTCTAAAGAAGATTCTATTATAGAGGCTTCCAAGAAATTTTTAATTCTTTGGATAATCCTCCACCATTGATCCTTCTATCTCAAATTTGAATATTGGCCATTGATCTTCCCTCTATGGCCTATTTAAATATACCACCTCTCCCTTGATAAACTAATTGATATACACATAAACTTTCACATAGTCATAATCCAACCCATTCTAAATCCATCTCATCATAGTCTCTTGATCAAGCAAACATCATGCCAAAAAACTGAGTCTATCCATAGCAATCCAACAACAAAGTCAAGAATCATTGGAATCAGTTTAAAGATCTTGGAGGGAAGCCATTATGATCAAGGTAATGGTAAGAATTAATATTTGATTGCTAATTGTTCCTATATTTATCTCTTTTAATGTTTTGTAAGTTTTGGATAAATTTACTATTTTTAATAGTTTGAATCCACAAGCTCAAAATTACAAGCATTCATTTGGTGACCATGATGGGATGCATTCTTCTTGGGCTAAAATTTTGTGCTTTGAGTGTGTTCACTTAAGATTGTAGGTCAGATTAAAGGTAGATTTTGGTTCAAATTCTCAAAACACTCATGTTCTAGGCAAAATGCAGTATTGCTCTATATCATGTGACATTGCATAGGCATTTTTGACTTCAAAAGTTGCAGTTTTGCTTAACCGCCAATATTGACTACTAACCATGACTATTTTTTGTAGGTTTTAAAAAAATGCATCTTGTTAAATGCAGTTTTGATTCTTAAATGTTGTTTTGTCATTGAGAAATACAGTTTTGATTTAATCATAAAATCACTAACCCATATTTGTAATTTTGCTATCTGACAAATTTTCCACTTCTACAGGGTTGTTATCTACTTGTAGGAAAGGGGGATTTTGGCTCAGGCAAACTTATTAACCTTATAACTACCTTTTTGACTCCACTATGTAATACTGACTATTGACAGAGGTAGTTTTGAGATACAGATGTGGTTTTACCTCTTCAAGAGGTGATTTTGACTTCAATACAAAAACACTAACTTAGGCTTATGGTTGTTGTGTTCTAACAATCTTATTATCTCTCTAGTTGTTATCTACTTGTAGGAAGGAGAAGGCGTTGCTTTGGAAACTCTAAACTTTATTAAATACCCCCATTGACTATCTAACACAAAATTGCATATTGTAAAAGGAGATATTGATTGTCATAGTTAGTTTTGCACTTACACAGTTGGTTTTAAAACTTAGATAAGACTTCAATTTTATCATTTTATGCATATTTTAAATCTATAAATTCCTTCATGTCTTCATTTTGTAAATACTTTTTTACCTTTTTAAAATATCTTATAAATATTTTAATCTTTTTTGAATCTACTGTGTTTTCCCCCCTAACATGCAAAATCATATTTCATGATTTGTGATATTGAGATAAACCTGTGGTATTGCCTAACCATAAGTGGTTTGGCTTAATTGCATCATTAGGGATAACTGACAGTCAGTAAAACTAAATATTTTTAATTTGTGGTATTTCTTAGTAGTTATGGTATTGTAGTTTCTAGAAGTGGTTTTAAATTGATTGGTTGCATATCTGTGATTTTGTAAAAACCAATTGTAATTTTTCTCTTTGTTTTATTTCAAAAATTATCTTTGTTGAGTGTTTCTTTTATATCATTTTTGGTGAATTTTGAGTCATTCAAGGGCTTCATAAGTCCCAAATTATTTTTGGCATCGAGGGCATTGCCCCTCAACCCTGTATGATATCATGACTGGGAGTGTGCCTAGGATACTACCCTCAGATCTTATAAGGGGCACTACCCCTTAACCCCATAAGGGGTGCTACCCCTTAATCCCAAAAGGGAGACACCCATTGACCCTACAAGAGGTTTCTTACCCTAGACCCCATATTGTGGCCCCTCATCCAAAAAACATTAAGTGCACAAATCATAATTTTCTAATAGTTTTTATTAAGGCTTATTAGACTAATGTTTTGTTTCTTATAAGGATGAATCTAGTAGAAATTTTGGGTTACTAACATCTTATCTTGTAGGTCATATTTTTTATCTAACATATTATCTTGTAGGTCATATTTTTTTCTAATGTCTTGTCTTTCAGGATACCCCTCAATATTTCCAATTGAAAATACTAATCATGTGTCTTGCAGGTCGCTTGTCAAAGATATTTTAGCATTTTTTTAAAAATTATTTTCTATATATCTTTTTATATATCACACTTAATTAAATCAGTTAATAAATATTTTTGTCTTCTTACGTGTCATCTGAGGGATATAATGGTGTATGCTTTCCTCCTTTCATCTTTGTTGTGATTATTGGAGGATTAAAAACCACTAATAAAGCCTCTCATTTTTATTATTTAAGGGCAATGTGACATGCAAGTGATTCCCATGCACTTGCCATATTTCTAAGCAGATAGTGACCCTGTATTTTACCACCATGTACTAATCCATACTCTTGTTTTAGAAGAGTATAAATATTAGTGACAGTTATCATTAGGCTAAGTAGTTGACCCCATACAAGTCTTCCATGAAGGGGAGGAGTTAATTCTCTAAAATAGGTATTAGACAACACCTTACATAGACTTGGGCCTCACTATACCTAACCTATATTAGGGATTCCCCTAGAGAGGTTGTATAACCTAACTTAATACCTTTCGACCTTAAAAAAGAACATGCTATTGAGGTTAGTATTATCTCTTAAGTGACTATCATGTGCAAATGAGGTTGAAAGGGTTTGGCATATTCCATAATGAGTCATCAACCTATAGCCTCACCCAGGAATCCATTAGATAGTGAATTTGACACACCCATAAGTTTACTAACCTTAAGATTATGGTCTACTTACTTTGATGTGTGTCATGTTAGACCAGTATTGTTTGAGAGTTGAGTTATCCTTTCACCCAAACCTATACATAGCTATCTAGGCTCTCTATATCATCATCTTGTATATCCTTATTGTCTATCTTGTACATTCATAGTCTTATTGTATATCCTTATCTACTTCACCTATCATCATATCTTGTATAAACTTTTACATCCTATTATCTCATCTTAGACATATCCTAATATTATTTTATCTTGACTTATTTGTCATCCCATATGTTTATTATCATCCCCATCTAGTCTAACCCCATCCCATCTAATCCCATCTTCCTATTATTTCTTCTTAGGTCATACACTTATTCAAATCATATGTCATCAACCTTGTCCTAAACTCAATCCCATCATCTTTGATCCCTCCATTTATTCCCATTTACCCTTCATCACATAGCCTTATAACCCACCCTACCTTGAGAAAATTGGTCTAAGACTTGAGTTGGTCTTCTTGTCATCCTTATCATCTTATCACTCTAGTCCACTATCATCTTTTCTAACACCCATCACTCGGTATATTTCACACTTGGTCAATAGCTTGTTAGCAACCTATCACTTCATTAATTTCAATATAACATCCAATCATCATAAATATAGTCATAATTAATCCAGTCATCTCTAATTCAGTCATCTTTCCTATCCATAACTAACACCCATCCAATCATCATATTGCTAGTTTTAATCTAGGCACTAGTCAAATCCCAATCCTTTTTCTAGCTTGAAAACTAGGATTTATCAATAGATTGTTAGCACATATTTCACTATTAGTCTAAAATCTGATCCTAGTCTTATATCATAATCCATTTATTTTATCTCATTATCATCATCACCTATCATACTATCTCAATCATTCAAAATTACTTTGTTTGAGGACCATATTTTTATCCAATCCCTAATTTACCTTAACAATCCCTTTCTATCATCATCCACCCTAATGGATTTGGACCATGTTCTTATATAACAATACCTATTTTCCAACAAGGATGAGATCCTTTTGCAAGACCTATAAATAGGTTCTCACCTACCTTATGACCTCGATCCCATCAAGTCTAAACCAATATCCCATGTCCTTACACATTAATAATCCTCATCTACACCTAGCTCATGTACTATCCCACCATGGTCACCCATAATGTCCAATCATCATAGACATAATCGTAAAGCCCCTCAATACATAAGTGATAAAGTTACCCTATTTAATGAGTACATTTTTGCAAATAGGGATGAGGTATTTTTATAGCTATTAAAGATGGGTGCCCACCTTCCTAATGATTGTGAGCCCCTATTCCTAAAGTCACCTCCCAAACAAGTACCTCATCAACCTTCATCCTCATCTAATTATCATGGAAACCAATCCCATTCTAGTTCACCATCCACTAGTCCTAATCATATTCATGACCTTCCTAATCTAAAAATTACCTTGTTTAATAATTATATTATTGAAAACAAGGATGCAGTCCTCTTATAGCTCCTTAAGATGGGGGCCCAACTTTCCAAAGGTCTTTCCCCCATTCAAATCACCTTACCTCCAGTTCGTACCCATCCAAAATCAAAGCCCGTATTTACCAGTTATAATCCATCACAAATCCCCTACCCTAATAGCAAAGGGAAGCCTAACTTGTCAACCTAATCTAAATCTAGTTCCTATCTTAAACAATCTTACACACTACCATCCCCTAATACTATGACATTGCCAGCCCATTTTTCCACTCCTAAATCCAATGCTTCCAAACCCAACACTAGAGACAAGCAATATACACATCTCCCAATATCTATGGAAGCCTTATTTTAGAAATTGAGGTCCATAGGCATGATTGTCCACCTGAAAACAAGACCTCTATATTTACTAAACATATGCCCTCATGGTATAAAGTTGAATGATTTTTTTATATATCATAAGGTCCCCAAAAATTCTATTAATAAATGTCACCCTTTTAGAGATTATATCCAAAATTTAATTGATAATGGTGACATTGAAATTGATGGAGAGTTGAATACATCTACACCTATGAGTGTTCTAAAGGGGGTATGCTGATAAGAAATTCCTAAGTATGATTAAGTGTCTTCCCTTCTCAACAAAAGTCATGAACCCAATCTTTGCCATACCATAACCATCCCTGATCAAACCATCTCTATATCCTATCCAAATCAAATTCCATTGTAATGAAATTACTTCAGCAATAAAGTAGAATAGCATAAATAAATCCAAATTTGATTGAAATATATCAAAAGATATGATAATAGACAAGCCACTTCGAGGGGGAAACCTCCACAAGCTTCAATAAGAGTAGAATTCACAATATGATGATAAATAATTACCCACTACCTCCTATATATAGTCTATCTAGGCCATTGTTACTCCATAAGTTGACCTACTAACTAAATAAATGCATAGAGAAATGTGATATAACATCAAAGAGGGATAAGTAAGACACAATTCAGCTATTCTTATCCTAATACATGCAATAGGTTAGGCGCATAACATGCCCTTCCCCTTCAAACCAAAGTTGTCCTCAACATTAAACAACTATGGATGTTGTAGAAAATCGTGGCCTTCCCAAGTTGCATCTTCAATGCTCAGGTTCTTCCACTTGATTATATATTCCCTAATCTCTCTGGTTCTCAATCTCTTAGTGCGTGTTTGGAGGATCTTATCTGGTTCGAAAATGACTCTTCCTTCTTCATCTAGTTCTGGGAGCTCTGTCTGGGCTGAAACTTTATATCCAATGACCTTCTTTAAATAGGAAACATGAAATATTGGGTGTATGTAAGATGAATGAGGTAACTTGAGCTTGTAAGCCACACTTATAATTTTTTGTAGAACCTGATAAGGGCCATAATACTTAGGATCAAGTTTGTTGTCCTTTTTCTATTGCTTTGAGGACATCTACTTGTAAGGTTGCAAAGGTATAAATACCCAGTCACCCACCTCAAAATTTTGCTCTCTATGGTGTTGATTTGGTTATTGCTTCATCCTATTTTGTGCTAAGGCCAAATTCTCTCTCAAACTAGCCAAAACCTCTTGTTGATGTTGAATGTGCTCCTCCACATCTCAAACCTTGGTTTGTATCTTTAATGAAGAAGTGATGGAAGGTGGATGGTAACCATATAGTGCTAGAAATAGAGAAATTTTAGAAGAGGTATGGAAAGATGTGTTATACCACCATTCTTCAAGTGGTAATCATTTAACCCAACATTCCTATTTATCTAATACAAAACAATGGAGATACCCCTCTAAACATTTGTTAACCACTCCTATTTTTCCATCAGATTGGGGGTGGTAAGATGAGTTATGAGCTAGTTGAGTACCCAAATAGGAAAATAGTTTAGTCCATAAATTACTAGTGAAAATAGGATCATGATCACTTATAATTATGTTTTGGGTTCCGTGTAATTTTAGAACTGCCTCTAGAAAAATAGTTGCTTCTGTACTTGCTAAAAATGGGTGTGAGAGAGCACAAAAATGGGCATATTTTGTAAGCCTATCATCAATGACCAAGATAACATTCTTACCTTCAGAACAAGGCAACACTTTGATGAAATCCATGGAAACCTCCTCCCACCTTTGACTAGAATTACTAACATTTGTAACAGACCCAGGGTCTTAACTATCTCACCTTCATTTTGTTGGCATAATAAGCATTCTGCCACAAAATTTTTTACATATCCCTTGAGTCCTTCCCAAAATAATTATTTCTTAATTCTATGATAAGTTTTCAAGAACCTTGAGTGTCCCCCAATTGGAGATGCATGCAACTCTACAAGAATCTTATGCTTAAGCTCTGAATCTTTGCACAAGTATAACCTACCCTTATATCATAAGACATTAGCTTTCCATTCAAATTTGTCAAAGGCTAAAGTACCTTGCTAGAGATTCTAAATCAGAACCTATGTATCCTTGTCTTGCTCCCATTCTAACCTGGCTTCATCCAACCAATCTGCTTACAACATGGACATTACACAAAGTAATGCTTCTGTGGATGTATCCCATTTGGATAATGCATCTACTACTACATTATCTTTACCCTTCTTGTAGATGATTTCAAAATCATAACCCAACATTTTATTTACCCACTTTTGTTGTTCCTCAAATGATAATATTTGCTCCAAAAAATGTTTGAGACTATCATGATCCATTTTCACCTTAAAGTGTCTACCCATCAAATAGGGCCTCCATTATTTAACTACATGAAGAATAGCCATCATTTATTTCTCATAGATAGGTTTTTGTAGATTCTTACCTTTAAATTGATGACTCTGAAATGCAATGGGTCTTCCTTCCTGCATTTGTACTACTCCTAACTTAGATCCAGTAGCATCACATTCAATAGTGAATGTCTTTGAGAAGTCTAGAGTAGCCAAAACTAAGGTAGTGCACATAGCTACTTTCAGTTTCTCCAATGTTTTGGTGGTGGCATCATTCCAATGGAAGGCATCCTTTTTATAAATGTAGTGAGTAGAGCCATAATGCTGCCATAACATTTCACAAATCTTTAGTACTAACTTATTAGTCCTAGGAACCCTCTGAGGTTTTTGAGAGTTTTTGGCATGGGCCATTCCATCATAGCTTTGATCTTCTGAGGATAAATTTGACACCTTCATGGGAAATAATGTGACCTAGGTAATCTACCTCTTGTACTCCAAAAGCACATTTGGATGGCTTCATAGAAATCCGATGCTTCTCCAAAACTATCAACACCTATTTCACATGTTGCAAATTTGCTTCCCATGTCTAACTATAAATCAATATGTCATCAAAGAAAACTAGCACAAACTTCCTTTAAAAAGGCCTAAAAATAGTGTTCATCAAGCTCTAAAAAGTAGATGGTGCATTTGTAAGACCAAAGGGCATTACCAAAAACTCATAATGGCCCTCATGCATTCTAAAACAGTTTTATAAACATCTTCATCCTTGATTCTAATTTGATGGTACCCCGAGTGAAGATCCAATTTTGTAAAATAATTAACACCGTGCAACTCATCAAGTAAATCATCAATTACTAGAATATGAAAATTATCTTTGATGGTGTACTTGTTGAGTTCCCTATAATCTGGGCACATCCTCCATGTGTCATCCTTCTTTTGTACCATGACCACTAGTGATGAATATGCACTTTGGTTGTGCTTGATGATCCCTACCTCTAGCATCTTATGGACCATCTTTTTGATTTCACTCTTTTGTGCATATGGATATCTATATGGTCTGATATTTGGTGGTTGACTCCCTGGAAGTAGTTGAATGGCATGATCATGTTCTCTTTTTAGTGGTAGTCCTTTTGGCATGGCCCCAAAAATAGATGGGTGGTCATCAAGAATCATCTGTAGATTAGGATGTGTAGATGCCTATGTGGGTTGAACTTCTATGGAACAAAATCATGAAATAATTCCCTCTACCCCCTTTTTTAGCAATTATGGAGATTTTGCCTGTAATCCATGTAGTTCAATTTTCCTACCTTCAGAATGAAAGCGCATGAATAGTTCTTAGAAGTTCATCTCAATGGTACCCAAGGTTGTGAGCCATTGGAATCCCAAAACAATGTCTATGCTACCTATGGGGATATAAAACATAAGATAATTGATATTTTACTCACCCATAGCAAGATTAAAACTATGGAATTTGCCTGAACAATTAATTGTGTCACCATCTGCAATCATGACCTAAAATTTTTGTGTTGGGTAGATGAAACAGTTCAATCAAGTGGCCAACTTATGGTTGATGAAGGTATGTGTGCTCCCCAAATCAATCAACATTGTCACCTTCTATTTCTTGAGGAAACCCACCACCTTAAGAGTTTGTGGAGTGCTAATACCTGTAAGTGCATGACAAGAGATTGTAGGTTGGGAATCTTTAGGTACCTCCTCTATCTCTTCCTCATCATCATTAGAGGCATCATCTTCTTATTCATCTTCATTGGATCCCTCAATGTAGAATAACTTCTCAGCACATCTATGTCCTTTACTCCACTTGTTGTCACAACTGAAAGATAATCCTTTTGCACGCTTCTCTTCAATTCATTGAGGGGTCAATCTGGTAGGTGGAGGAAATGTTGGTGTTGATATGCTACAATATTTGAAGTGATTGAATGGCTGCTTCTTGTTGGCTATGAATTTTTCCTCATCTCTATGTGCCATGATAATAGAATCAAAACTCTTAAGTGGATTGAACATGTGTACCTCATATTCAATGTGGTCCTTGAGTCCACCCAAAAATAGGTCATTTAAGTTCTCCTCAGAAATTGCCTCCACATGTAAGGAGAGGTTATAAAAATGATGAATATAATCCTTAATAGAGCTAATCTATCACAATTTTTCCAGTTGGCTGAAGTAATTCTCTATAACACTATTGCCATAGTGTAATTGCAGCTCCTCTATAAAAATTGACTAGGTGACACTGAGAGTCATATTTTTATTTTGAGCACACAACCATCGATACCAAATGAATTGATCAGGTTCAAGATACAAGGATGCTATGGTAACCTTATATCCACTTGGGATCTAATGTAGATAAAAAAAAATCTCCATTTAGTTGATCCAATTGAGTGGATCTTTTACATCAAATTTGTGCATATCCACCTTTGGTAAGAGGTTCCTCTGTGGCAATGTGGTTGGATTTGAAGTAGACTGGTTGAGATAACCACCCTAGTGGGGTTATGTAATAGTGATAGCTAGATGATTTGACTGATTATTTTTCAAATCCATCATGATATCTACCAAACTATCTTGTATGGATTTCATATTAGATTGTATGCCTTGCACACTATAGTCAAGCTAGCTCACTTTGTGATCTATGTCAGAGAACCTTGGTATAAAGGATCTAGTACATCCCCCTTCTGAATCCATCTCTTCCTTGTTAGTAGTTTTACCTAGAGTTTTATCACCCTTTCTTTGGCCTCGAGTTTATGGACCTACCATAAAAGGGCTTTATGATGTCGACCCTGATTGGAACTTTTGACCCAACTTTGACCAAGAGATTTTGGACTTATGTTAGCCTAAAATCATAACATACAAATAACATACCCTATCCAAATTTTTCTAATCTTTCCAAGAATGTAAATAACTCAAAAAAATTCTTTGAATTGCGCACTATAGAGTAATTTTATGAAAAACCCTAAAATGGCGATAACTCTTGTAAAATAAATCCAAATGAACTAAAATTCATTAGAAGATTAATTTTATGATTTTTCACCTCTAGTAAAACAATTTTAGAGAAATTCACAACCATTTTTTAGATATATCCAAATTTTAAAAAATTATGGTTTTACCCACAAGATTGCCCAAATCTTAGCTCTGATACCACTTGTAATGAAATTAATTCAACAATAAAGTAGAATAGTAGAAATAGATCCAAATTTGATTGAAATATATCATAATATATGATAATAGATAAGCCACTTTGAGGGGGCAACCTCCACAAGCTTCAATAAGAGTAGAATTCACAATATAATGATAAATAATTACCCACTACCTCCTATATATAGTCTATCTAGGCCATGGTTACTCCATAGGCTGACCTACTAAAAAATGAATGCATATATAAATGTGATATAGCATCAAAGAGGGATAAGTAAGCCATAAGTCGGCTATTCCTATCTTAATACATGTGATAGGTTAGGGGCGTAGCATTCCCCATTCTCACAAATCCATTAAGCTTAAAACATCCCTTCATAAACCCAAGGTGAAGAGGTACTTGTAGATAATGATGCTATCCAAAAGGCCCTCTTTATGGTTACTAAAAAATCATCTATTAGCAACATCACTTCATCAACATCCCTATTGAAGTCAGCATTAGAATGGTTAGGATCATGTTTGTCATCAGCATTTAGATTAGAATCCATGTCAGATTCATCATCCATTTTTGATAATGAAAGTCATGCCAATGCTTATCTCTTTGAATATGTATCCAATTTGAATGTCAAAAAGTCATAACACATGATTCTTTATCTGTATCAGGATGATTAAATCATAACACAATTCTTGGATGCTTTATCGATCAAATATCATCAAGTTGGATATGAATCGGCTTTAGATGTTACTTATATAAAGAGTCTTAATGATCCTTTTGACATTATTGAGGACACTTTCTCTGACATTGAGGGTGGGTATCCTAGTATCTCTTATCAGGGCTATGTTTCCCATTATCCCCTTCATCCACCCCTTTCACCACACATCCCATATCATCCTCTTCCTATTAACAATCCCTCCATCCCACACACTGAATGGGAAAAACATGATCACACATCATTGGATTCCATTCAAAATGAAATATTATGTGTCAAATATAAAATAATCCAAGCCAATGATTAATTAATCTAATCAGCTATGATCCAAAAATAATCAATCAAAGTCAAGAAAAATCTTGTAATCATCCAAGTCAAAAAGCATCACCCCTTAGCATAAATATCCTTGAGGTGATAGGGGACCATCAAATTCAAAATCATCATCATCTATCAAGTCAAATATCACTTTCCTTTGGTGAATCCCAAAATTTGGCACCAAGGGGAAATCAAAATCCAAGTCAAATATTAACAAGCCAAAAATCTTTCAATAGTCATAGTAATATGGTCAACGGTCCTCTTAATGTTTGGATCAAAGAGAAAGAAAGTCATAAGATCTTAGATCCATTAATATCACATCACCAATAAAATATGTCCCCTCCACCATATCCAATGGTGTATGAAACTATTGAACCCCTAATAATATCACTCATCCACATCTTATACCCCATTATCAAAATCAAGACATAATCTCATCTTTACCATATATCAAACCCTTGGGAAACATTGTCTCTTGTAGGGGTTAAAAATACATATAGTTGAGACATTTGGAGGACATTAAATCAAGAATAAAAAAAGGTCACAAACACATTAATGAATCTAGCATCAACAACATGGTCTTAGCATCATACGCCTCCAGAATAGGTATCATTTGGAAATCATGAAACTACATGCATTCTGACATCTTGCACCCATAACCAATAAATCAAGATGAAAAAAAATCAAAAACATCAAAAAGTTAAAATAAAAAAAAACTTTCATCCAATGGTGAAAACTAGTCTTATGGTGCCTTGGATAAGTACCATGATGAAAACCAATTCCTGGCATCATGGTAACATAATCTATTGTGCAAATTGCACCTCAACACTTAGGGGGAATTTTATTTCATCCACATAATATCCCTCCATATCATCCTTGTCTATATTATCCCTCTATCCATTTGACATCATATATTGCATCATATCCTTTAGTCTTGACCTTTTCAAGGATATGGATGATGTCCTGGGAAATGTTTTGAAATCATCTTGACATAACTTGCAATGGACACTTGGGCAAAAAGATATCTATTTCTTTTGTGTTCCTCATCCCATTTTCAGCCTCATTCTCATCCTTTTATTATCCCCTCAATTATTCAATCCATCCTTATTCTGGTTGCTAGGCTTAGTATTACATTTGCTAGTAACCCCATTTGTATAGTGCACATACATATGTCAAAAACCCTAAAAATCATAAAATCCAAAAACATCTAAGTTGTCTTGTCTTATGTCATCTTGTCATATATATATCCCACTTTTCTTTTCTTATGTCCTAAGTCATACATATCATCTTGTCATCCTACATTATCTTATATCCTAGTGGTCTCATAATTTTTTCATGACATCCAAGTCCTTATCCATAATCTTATTCTAAAATAAATCACTAGTATACTCCAAGCCCATACCTTGTCCAAGTTCCTATCCTTAATCCATACCTTACCTATCCTAATCCAAGTCATTATTCTATACCCTTGTCTAAACCCATATCCTTAATCCCCTTTCACTTCACATTATAATCATTGTGTCTAACCTAGTCCAACTCATCACTTGATCAATCATCTTGTCGACTCCCATCAGGACCATTAGACAAGACATTATGACACTACATGTAGATACTTGTGGGTAATGTCTATCTTATATTTTGTTTGTTTGTCTATGTTTATTTTTTGTCTTGAATCATGTTTGTTTTTGTCTATTGGGTAATGAATGAGGATGATATGATGACACCAAAAGATACAATGATACTTTTAGGTGCCCTCGATGATGCAAAATGATTTTAGACTCATCATATTTTATCTAAATGGTTGTTTAGGGCTGTGATAATGCATATACACTTGTGATAGATAATCCTATGGAGTGTATATATATCCTTATATCTATGTGTGTGTATATTTATGTAGATATGACATATAATATCATTGCTTGAAGTTAAAAAAATATTTTACTATGTGGTCTCACCAGTCTCTATCCCTGAATCATGACCTATTGTAGAGAAAGTGGATCCTCATATGTAACCCCAACATCAAGCAAACCTTCTTGTCATCCATAAGGGGTGCCCATAGCATCTCTCACCATATATAAAACTAATAAATGAATATTGTGTGAATATAATGAGCATGATAAAAATCTATGACTATAATATATATCTTAAAACATAATTTTTTATTTAAGGGACAATAAATATACATGAATAAATATGTAATTTGAAAATTTCCAAACTAGAGTATAGGGTACACTAGTGCTAATTAAGGTCTATACAATATAATTGAGGTCAGCTAAGCTACCCAAAATATCACTAATCATCTATACAATTTAAAAATAAAAAATCTAATTAAATAAATTAGTCGATTAAATAAACACATAATAGAAAATAAACTTGAACATAAATAAACTATAATTAAAATTAAATCTGTGTATCAAAAATATTTGATGAAGTAGATAACTCCTCCATAATAGGTTGATGTGTCCTAAGAGGAGTGGGTGAAGGTACTACAATTGGTATAGCATCCGGTATGCTACTAGCATGCATTATTGAAGCATCTATAATTGACGTATATTCTAGCATGTTAGTCCCCTGAAGTCTTAAATGCTCTAGTTGGGTACTAGTACGCTTCACAAAGGTAGGTCTAGTCTCCAAAAATGTAGCATGTGTATGTCAAACCTGAAGAGGAGGTCTCGTACACTTCTTCCCACATGATGTGGAACGATGCATAAGAATTATAGCATGAGTAGAAGGAGAAGGGATACTAGCACTAATACCAATACCACTAAAACTCTTAAAACCACTAACACTACCATAACTATCACTACCACCAACACCACTAGCACCAATAATACTATTATATGTCTCACCAACTGTAGGCTAAGAAAAAGTCTTTAATGCATGCATACCATGGTCAATGATAACTTGTGTCAAACATGTAATTGACTCAAGGGTGTCCATTTGAATAATAAGATGCAACATTTTGGGGATAGAAGCATGTGTTATCATCATTATATTTATTTTAAATTGGTTAGAATAATTTTTTTCTCCCCTAGAACCAAGTTTATCAAATGAAGACCTACCTCCCTTACCTTAGGAGGCCTTCATATCAAAAATAATCTAGAATTTCTAGCAACACAAACTCAAAATAGACTTTTCTCAAAAATTATAATAGAACCTCATTATTGTTACATGGAGGCTCATCAAACACCATCCACCACCTATCCAAAAGTTATTTTTTATTCCCTCATGAACACACTAATCAATACTAATATGTTTACAATTCATCGGTAGTGGTTGGTTGGTTCTAGGCATAACAAAAAAATCACACATATCTTATTTTGTTATTATTTTTTAGTAACATCTTCATATGACAATTTATCAAAATAAAATTGTTTTAGGACCTCTCTTTGATGTAACATTGCATCAAGTTGTGAATTTACATTTCCCACTTCATGAAAAACACTCTCTAATGTATTGGAAAATAAATTGCATGAAGTGTCCACTGAGGAGTGACATAAACCATTAATAGTTATTCATAATTGTTGGCATTTTGCATTTTATTGTTCATACAATTGAAATTCTTCTTGTGTAAAATCAAATTATTCATGGTGTTGTTCTACATTTTATTCTCGTAATGGGTCCATCTTTCAATTGTGTATATAAAATTATAAAAATATAGGTTTTTTAAGGCAATGCAAGAGAATCTAATGAAAATTTAATTTTAAAATATTACATGCATAAATAAATATAAATACACATGTAAAAATTAAAATTCAAATATAAACATACCTGAGATAATAACTAAAATGTCAAATCCTGTTGGTATGATACAAATATGAAGCAAACATGTGGTTTATATGGGCAAATAGAGAGAAATATTTACTAAAAAAATTCCAAACTTACAAAATTCATTGCTAGTTTTAGAAATGGTGCACTAAAAATGAAAAAAATAGAAAGGGTGCATGCTCTTTACGCTCAGGCACAAGCCCAAGCCTTGGAAATTTAAAAAAAGGGCATATGTCCTTTGCAAAAAAAATTCAAATTTGGGGGATGTCACCTTTTTTATCCCCCAACTTTGTGCATTGACCCTTATCTCTATCTAATAAATTATACATATTTCCATGTCAACACATAAGCAACAGACATAATCAAAACATCTAATTAAATAAATAATGCCACAATCAAATTGCCATATCATGATATGCCCATATATCAAAAAAGTCAATGTATATATATGACTCAAAAAAAATTCATACAGTGCTACATAATCACTTAATAATGGGAGCTTGATCATCAAGGCCCATCTCATCACCCTCACTCTCATCTCCATACCCACTAGAACTTGATGCACCTGCATCCCCTCTAGACCTAGATTGAGATTTATGCCTACGCTCTTTCCCATAGAACTAATAGCTCAACCATCATCATCATGTGGTTACAATGTATAAAAATATAATCATATAATATCCTTCCACTTGCCCTATCAGGTGGGGGCATGGATCGTATCTCTAACTCTATATGTGCCTCATATTAGTTTTTTGTTGCCTACCAATATGCTACAGTGGCAATGGCCACTTGATCAAATAGGTTTGCATGAATACTAGTCACCTCTGTATCCCACTCCAACCCATCATCCATGACATCATCAAGAACATTTCACGTAAGCTTTTGTAATATTACCTCACTAATAGTCTCCCAATATTCATCATCTCCTACACCTACACAGACCAACATAGTACATTATAAATCTATTTGGTAAGCCAATACTAAACAAACCAAGCATAAAAATTTACAATAACAAACATGAATTGAACTACTCTAATGGGATTTGGATCTAGCACATCCTCCATAATGGCCTCACCTCTCAAAAAAAGTCACATCCATCTATGTCATCCACACCATAGTGTGTAGGCATCTATGGTCCCCACATCATTGACATTAGGTGTCTCTATCACAACATCTCTCTTAGTCACTATAATCAGGGCCAAATCAACCATCATAGGTATAGCTCTACTACCTAGTCTCACTATAGCATGAATACTCCTCACCCCCACCCATGGTGTAGGATTCACATCATCTACCACACCAAATTGTATCATAACCCACTCATACTAAAATATCTCAAACATAGTAGTCTATCGATCGTGAAGCAATAAACTCACCTGAATCCATCTCAACTAAATCCCATCCTTGGGCTACCCCTAAAATCCCCTATATAGTTTCCAAATAATATCTTGATCTATAACTCAATCCAATACCTTTCGATAGTGTCTTGTGCTTCTTGACTACACATGTTTTGTACCTATCCACCTCTCTAAAAAAACATGGGGGTGTGCCCAATCTATATGTGGAAAGCCCTCTAGTCTAGACACTACAATATGCTCATAAGCCCAATAATATAATAATGTTGATGGCCCAACCCCACCATTGCATAACTCCTAAGTAAAATGATAAAAATATGATATAAGTGAGCCAAAATGGTGTCACCTCACAAGTATACGGTCCCATGTTCCTCTATGTGCTAAACAATATTGTGTATCTTGTATCTAATTGATACATCCATACCATCAAGAACAACAAATGAAGCTAATAATATCACCAGAACCTTTTACAACTGCAAAACACTAGCCTTAACATTCATAGGCAATAAAAAATCATTGTTATGGATTCGATGAAGGGTCCTTATAGGAATGGATACAAAATACCTCAAGGCTTGATCTATGTCTCTCTATCTACCTACCTCCTACAATACCACTCACTAATTAGTAATGGATATCCTCAATATCTTATACATGTCCTTTAGAGTAATAGTCATCTCTTCAATGAGAAACTAAAAGGTGCATGTATCAACATTCCACTTCTCACATAGTGTTTTCATCATGTGATGGTCCATGGGTATCATGCCAATGATGTTACATACCCATAACTAGCCCTATCCACTATTGCCCTTTCATCATATGTCAGGGGCAACACACATAGACACTTCCTCATTTGACCACTTTGGAACTTCCTCATGCATGAATTTACCTATAAAATACCCAAAATGTGACATTATCATTTTTGAGTATCAAGTATATATTCCAAAATAATCATTAAATACAGCTTCAAATCAAAAAATTCACTATTTTAGTCTATATGATAGTAGCATTGTAGACAAGACTATAACATGGTCTATAGACATTAGTGTGACATCCCAAAATATTAGAAATATCTTATGAGAGTAGTACAACCCACTTAAAAAATATCTAATCTTTCATGTTTTACACAAAAAATGGGTAAATTCATTACTAGTACAACCTTCTCACCAACTTGGATTTGCGCCTCCACCTCCTCATAGCATGTCACATTCACACCTTGTCTCCTCAACATGTTTCCTTGACTCAGAGAAATAATTCTCTCAAGTCTCAAAGTTCAAATGATTTTAAAATAAACCAATCAAACCTATTTAACATTTTTTTTAAAATGCCACCTACCTAAAGTTGGCCCCACATGTAAATTTCTCTAACTATTAGCAAGATCTTCCAATTGTGATATCTTGAAACCTATAGCTCTGATTTTTTATCCATTTCTTAGTGTGGAAATTGATAATGATATCCTTCACACAATGCTATTTATACTTATATACCTATCAATTTGAATGTGTAAACACTAAAAAACATATCTCCTTAAAAAACTCGATATATACCACAGGTCTATCTTAGTCTCAATATATAAAAAACCCTTATATAATTATCAATACAATAAAATCTTGTACCATCTAATCAATGCTAACTACCCACTAACATGCCTTCTGATATCACTTTTGGTTCAATATCCTTTCAATAGTTTTGACTCTCTCACCAAAAAGGGGGCATACATACACTGTTCATATTGATACATAATTACTCAAATACACAGGCTTAGCTATATAGACACATGGTTTGACTGATATTTCCTAATTCAGTGATTCAGATACTCAGGATCAGATATACAAATTTATTTAGATACTAGAATACTTAGGATCAGATATAAAAACACATGGTTTGACTCAGATTTCCTAGTTCATTGATTCAGATACTTAGGTTCAGATACACATATTTATTTAGATACTCAAATACTCAAGGACAAAGACAGTTTCTCTTCTCAGACACTTATATATACGATTGTAAAAATTTACTTAGATATATAGGCTCAAACATTTAATTACATAGGTTTATTCAGGTACACATTTCCTCTACTCAAATATACATATATATAGTTTGATTCAAATTTTTAGGGTTCCATAGTTTTTGATATATATTATTCCAGATTCTCAAGTTTTACATAGGATTCTAATATAGTTTTAGACTTAGTTTATGGCTATGGGGGCATGTACATGGTACACCATCCCTACATGAATATGGTTTTAGGCATAAATTACATAGCTACATTACTCAGGCATTAGGTTTGGGGGTATGGTGTAGGGCACATGTCCTTAATCCCATGGGATTTCACCAGGTTATATAGACAAAATGAAAAACTATACCATTCTCTATGCTCATATCACTAGATTTCACTCAAGTTGTCACTAGATTGGGTCATAAAGTCATATGCAATGGTTGATCCATAGTTTGCACTAGACCCAAATTATATCAATTTGTGTAGGACATAGGTCAAGCAATAGTTTTTAACCTTAGAACACATTTAATTCTCAGACTTAGTTACATATCAGAGTGGGGGAAAATATAGCTTATTTATCCACATTTACAAATTACTTATTAGAATCAATTCATAAATTAGATTGGGGAAAAATAGGGTTTTATTTCTCACAATCTAATTGGTTACTCAGATTCACTCTAGGAAACACCCACATGGTGGATTTCATTTTCACAAACATTATTCCAATGCATGTCTGCTTCTCTAGCAAGGAAGTGGGTAGGGTCCACAATACATCCATTCTCTACATGGATGGTGTTTCTCTATGTTTTTGTTAATTACATTCAGAAGAAAAAAGAAACTAAAGTTAAGAGTCAGGGGTTTGTACATTACCCAGATTAAGTTGCGCACCGTATCCAAGCATTGTGGGAGCTCCTCTTTGGCTATGGAGGAAGACACCTGTAGATAAGAAATAAGACTTAAACACATAAAATGTTAAAATAATATATGGTGGACTGCCAAGCTACGTGCTCGGTCCTAGAAGCATAAAGCTCTGTGAGGGATGACAGTCCACTGTTTATAAGTAAAAGTGTCATAAATAAAGAAATGACAAATGACTGACAAAGAGGAAAATAGATAGTGCATACCTATTTCTTTACAGTATGTATGTCACAGTCACCGACATCGGTAGTTTTATCAAGGTCGGTCTATGGATGGTGCCGACGTCAGTCATATTGCCGATGTTGATCTAGGTTGTGGTCAATGTCGATCAGGGCAATGGGCCTTGGATGAGTTTTGGATTATGTCTGTGGTCGACAGAAGAGTCTATGGGGATTTAAAGTTTTGTGCAGGGTTATGAGAAGGTTACTAAAGTCTGAGGAAGGGTGAGATAGAGGATAGGGGTGAAGAGAGGGTAAGAAAAAGAGGAAGGCTTTTCAGCCTCTCTACAGAAGAAATTGGGTTTGGTTGATAGTATTTATAAATAGTAAATAGAAACTAATTACTAATGTATTCTAAATTACTAAAATGAGATAGAGGAAAACTTAGCTCTGCTTGGTGAAGAACCAGAGGTGTGAGAACGCTTATTCCTATTGTGGCTGATGTCGAGGTCCTCGTACAATGTTCCAATCCAATCTGGAGTGACTTGCGTAGAGTTTTTGTAGCTAGGGGAGTGTTAGTCAAATTTTGATCATTGGCCTCAGAGTGTGCACGTCGATATGTGAAGAGGCAAGGGGGCAGAGAGAGAAGAGGCTAACTTAACGTTAGAAATTGGGTTATCTAACCAACGTCAGTGATCCCACTGGCATTGGCTGACAGTTGATCGATGTTGATGGATAGAATGGGTAAAAGGGCTATTTTTAGCCTTTTGCCTATTCCTCCATCTGCCAAGTGCATTTGTCATTGGAGAACGGTCAAAAGATAGGTTTATTAGGCACGAGAGTTAGTTAGGAGGTTAATAGGGAGTGAGAATAAGTCATGGGTAGTTAGGATTTGGATGACTTAGTCTTAGGGTGACTCATAGGGTAGGAAATGGTCTTAGGGCGAGGTGTCCAAGGTGAGGTGTCCAGGTGATGTCATTAATTTAAAATAAGTAGTTTATTTTAAATTAATAAAGTGTGTAAGGGACCAAGGGGAGTCGAAACAATATTGGTGTCTATATTTGCCCCTTTTTGTCTTGTTGGTTGTTCTAACGAACTGTAAGACAAAAATAGGAGTAAGTTGCCTCAGGTATGGGATAAGGTATTCCCCCTCAAAGCGGAAATTGAGAGAAGGGAACCTGATATCGGGTGCCGATTTGATAGGCAGTGGATGTGTAAGATGAAGTTGGAGTGTGAACGCTATAATAGTGGAGATTGTGCATATACCACTTCACATGATAGGTAGGTCAAATTGTCGTAGACAAGGTCAAGGAGCACTAAAATCAAATTAACCAGTCCCCAGCTTATTAGTGGTCACTGATTGGGTTAAATGATCAAAGCTATAGCTCCAATGGTTGAGGAGGACTAAAATTGAAATAACTGGTCCCCAGCTTATTAGTGGTAGCTAATTAGATTAATCGATCAAAGTTGTACCTCTAATGGTCATCATGTTCCAAGTATCCTGGGCTTAGGAAGTGCTCTTGGAAAACATGAAAATGTCACAAATATTGGGGATCAACTTAGGCGTGATCCAACAATAGGTGTGAGGGTCGTAATGTGGGTTGTGTACAATTTGCCAACTATTCATGAGGTAACATATATGCAATCAAAACAACCAATGCAAAGTTGTCTTGAAAGTGTTCATGGTTTGAGGAGATAGTTGCAATCTCCAAGGTTGTTGGTCAGGTTGGTCAGAGATATAAGTGATCTCAAGTGTAGTTTTTTATGGTCAGGGAGATGTATGTGATCTCTAATGTGTCCCATGAGAAGTTTAAAGTGACTTCTATAGTGTCAGGGCTGGTTGTTTGGTCATGATTTTGGGCTGGTTTAGATAGTTGGTCCATTAGATAGATGAACCAATGAATGGCCAAGCTAACCTCAAAAGACCCCATGTCAACTGAGTGTTGCTTACACAGCCCATGTGAGGGCCTCAAGCCAATGTAGTTCTCCCCAAAAGGGAAGAAGAGGGTAGGTTATGGATTGGTTTTGACTAGGTTAAGTCATGGTTAAAGGTTATATGGTTGGTCCATCAGGTAGATGAACGAACGAATGGCCGAGCTAATCTCAGAAGACCCCATGTCAACTTAGTGCTGCCTACATAGCCCCTGTTTTAAGGGCCTCAAGCCAATGTAGTTTTCCCCAAAAGGGAAAAATGGAGTCAAAGAGGTTGTTGGTTGGTTTGGTTATGTTTTGAAATGATGAGTGTATGATGATGTTACATCGTTTTCCATATTGTGTGATGGTGTATGCTGCAACATAGGTTATGTGGTTTTTCATCCTTAGCAATTTTCCATATTAGTGATGGTGTATGCTAAAAATGAAACAGGTTTATTTATGCTTCAGCAAGTTTCCATACTGGTGATGGCATATGCTTGACATAAATTGTGTTTGGTTGATAGTTTTTTTGGTTAGGTTGGAGTGATGAGTGTATGATGATGTTACAGCCTTTTCCATATTGTGTGATGGTGTATGCTGTAACATGGGTTATGTGGTTTTTCATCTTTAGCACTTTTCCATATTCGTGATGGTGTATGCTAAAAATGAAATGAGTATATTTATGCTTCAGCAAGTTTCCATATTAGTGATGGTATATGCTTGACATAAATTGTGTTTGGTTGATAGTTTCCATGTGTATTGTTTTCCATAAAAACTAGTGTGAATGGGCATAAATCATGATAATTGCATGATGTTGTGTTAGTGGTTAGAAAATGTTTTGGGTTGGTTTGGTTTGGTTGGGTTTGGTTTGGTTTGGTTGTATGTGACAAAGGTGTATAAGAAGTGAAAGGCATTTAGCTCTTTCATTGACAAGGACCATAGTGATAGCATAGATAGGATTTTTGTAAACAAAAAACCCCGTTCATGCATTATGTCATTGACCATTGGTTTTTGTTAGAAAAGTACTCTAATCATTTGATGTTAAGTGAGCGCAAAGTCCCTTGAGTATGTTGGGGTAATAGGTGTGATTATGTGATATGTGAGGATAGCTTAGCCCTTTTTAATAGGGATAACTTTGCCCCTTTTATAGGTGACCCTGAGAACGGCTATAGGCAAGTCCATGACTTAATAGTTTGTCAGTCATTTTTTTATTTTTTGTTTTTTTGGTAGACTGATCAATGCAGGAAGTCTACTTGGGGATGTTGTTTTGTTTTGTGGTTATGTGAAGCTGATCGATGCGGGAAGCTTTTGAAAGGGTGATGTTTATGGTAGCAAAATTTGGGCATAGCCATCCTTCGAGAAAGTGGTCTATGTTTTGCTTTATAAGTTTTGATTTCTTTGAATAGCTATCCTTCAAGGGAGCAGTCTACTAATTATAGCAATAATGCAGCTATCCTTTGAGGGAGCAGTCTACATTTATAGTTAATGACCTTTTAATATTTTATTAGGCATCCCAATTTTATATTTTTGTGTTGACAGAATTGTTAGTCATGGACCAGACTATAAAGGTTTAGGGGTTTCCCTTTTATTAGGACAAAGCATTAAGGCTTAAAAAAGGATTAACTAATGTTTGTAGGGAAAAAGGGTTGAAAAGAATAGGAATGAGGATGACGAAAGGTTGCTCAAGGGACGAGCTACGGTTAAACATCAAGTGAATGATTACTTGATTAACAATAGAATGGTCGTAGATGTAAGGCATTAAGGGGCTCAGGTTCTGGCCGGTCTTCAAGAGAAGATAGATGATAAGTACATGATCCATACTTGTGAGTTATTATGTAAGGTCTGAGCCAATTAGGAGCAAAATTACCTTGTTTGCTTCTTTCCATATTGGTCATGTGTTGGTTTTCTTTAAGGACGAGATCTCCAATTTTGAAATCTTGCTCTTTTAGATTTTTATTATAGGCATGGTTTGGTCAATGCTTGACAAAGGAAAGTCATCCTTTGGGTAGGCTAGGTTGAGGTTGTGATAGGCAGTATAAGTTCAAATTCCCCCAGTTGCTTTTGTGATAGGGATAATGTTTGACACCCATTGTGGATAATCAATGAGTTGGATAAATGGAGAGAAGATGTTGAACCTCCTCTTTGACAAGGAGTGTGATGTAAGGATGCATCCTACGAAGCATTCATGACAGGCTTAGTTTAAGAGGGCGAGATCCTGATCTTTTAGGTTGTAGTCTGGAATCTCAGAATCACTGAAGGTGATGGAGGTAACGGTAGGTAATGATTTGACTAAAGCAGCCAGTGGTTGGGGGTCTTCAGGTCAGACCTCCACTACCTGTAAAGCTTTGATTAAGGCTTGGCAATGTTGTGGAGAGCTTTGAATTAGGTCATATAAAGACTTATTCACAAGGGTTTGGTGAAGTTGTTTCACCATGGCATCACAAATTGCCCCAGAAGATGTTGGTTGAGATGTGCCCAAGATAGGAATCTTGGGTTTTGGTGATTGAGAAGGCTTGGTGAATGGATATGTCCAAGGAATAGAAACTCACTCTTTTCCTTTATCCTTTAGAGTTTGGGACCTAGTGGCCACATTAATGGTGTTGATTTTGAATAAAGGGGGAGAAGGTGGTAGAGAGACCATAGTTTGATGATGGGATCTCGATGAAGGTGAGGAAGTTTGGGAGGCATGGGATGGTGTCAGTAGTTTGTAAAAGGGGTCCTTAATGAGAAGGGTACCCTTTTTTAGGTGTTGGTGGATGACAAATTTAAGAGCACAACAATGCTCAGTATCATGCCCAGGTGTACAATGATATGCACAGATTTGAGTATCGTCGAACCAAGATGCTTTTGATCTGAAAGGTTGGTATGGCTTAATGGGTGGGAAAACGATGCTAGAAGATTGCAAAAATCGGTGCAATAATGAAGCATAGGACCCCACTAATAGGTTTGCACTCATTGTTGTAGTAGGGGTTGACAACTTCTATTTAAGAGTTGTAGGAGAAGTTTTTTGTACCATCTTTTTGGGTGGCAGTGTGGCCACATGCGTAGATGGAATTTTCTTGATGAGATGTGTGAAATTTATAGGAGGAAGTATGTTTTTGATGGGTAAAGGGAGTAATGGAGGTAATTTTTTTTATTAGGTGTTGGAGTAGGGAGCACTCCTATTAAGGTAGAAGGGTGTGGGCCCAAGATAGAGGGCAATGGTGAAGGTGGGGGAGGAATTCTCTAACACGGTTTAGTAGCCTTCTTTGGTTTGGTGCGAGGACCACTATTGTGTGGGGTGAGGTTCAAATCTAACTTCACTTGTGGGTGAGTAAGGTTTGATACCAGGTAAACACTAAGAGATTTAATCTGTTTTAGCATGGTGGACCCCTGTGAGGTTTTTGGTTCAGATATGGAAGGTTGAGCTTCTGATGTTTTGGAAGTAGAAGCTCGATCCTCATCAAAAACTTTGGGGTGAATTGTCATAGAAGAGTTGGCAATATAAGGTGGAGTAGGATGTGTAAGATAAGGCGTCTTAAGTCACTCCCATAGCACCTCATGTTTTAGGTTCCTAGAATGGAGAAATCCTAAATTTTCTGCCAATCGAGAGAAAGTTTTAGGTGACGTCACGCGAGCTCTTACAGTTGGTCTTTTGGAGGATTTAGGTGATCGTGAGAGTGGAAATGTGTTGGACGCAGTGATTTCAGGCCAAAGGCAAGAGAAAATCATCACCGAATCTTCCTTGACCGAAGTGGGTGAAGTGGCGAGTTCTTCTCTCGACGGAGAAGGGATTGGAGAATGTGGCTCTTCAAGAGGATAGAGCGCAGGGATGATCATGGCTTCCGCGTGTGGTCGAGGAGTAGGAAAAGTATGATCCTCCATTGGTAATAGGAAGGATGAGGGCAAGGCCGCCAGGGTTGGTAGTATCAAGGCATCCTCCAATATGGGAGAGGTCAAAGTAGCCTCTCCTACATGTGAAAGAGGGGTGGATGGAGGACTATTAAGAGAAGAAGGCTCTTCTACCCGTGGTGGAGAAATAGGTTGGCTAACCTCTTCAGACTATGAGAGAGGTTGGTTAGGAATGAAAGGAGAAACCATGTCGATCATGCTTATATTGTGCTCTTGAGGGTCATCGGCTATGGTCTGAATGTTATTCTAACTAGGGGGATGGTTAGGGAATGGTTGCCTAAAGATGTCTATGTTTTGGTTAGCTGGTGCATTTGAGTTATCCAAAACAAGGTCCCCTTTGTCTAACATGTCCTGAACAACATTTTTAAAGTTTTTTCAATTATCCGTGTCATGACCTTTGACACGGTGATAATTACAAAAGTCATTTTCCCTATACCATGCAGGGATGGCTTTTGAGGGGTCAAATTGGACAAGTCAGATTTGAGGGAGGTTAAGGACTCCCTGTTTCACTAGTTTATCCAACACAGAAGTGTATGATTCTCCTATTGGAGTATATTGATGTGGAGGGTTTAGATTGGTTAGTTGTGGTAGAAGATGATGATCTAAGTACCATAGCATTTGCCAATCCCTTGGACTTGGATGGGAAGAAGAAGATTTGGAAGAAGGGTCATTGTATTTTGCATTGGTATTTTTGCTACGCAATTTGACCTTGTCTTCTTCGACTGTGCAGAGTTCAAGCTTTCGGGCCATGGTGAAAGCTTCATCAAATGTGTAGAATGTTTGAACCCACAAAGTGGATGAGATGTTCTTGGCACATGCTCTTGAAAATATTTCAATGAGCTCAGGTTGAGGTAATGAAAAGGAGAGTTGATTGATTAAACCTCTCTAATGGGCAACGAAGTTAGCTATTGATTCATCATTGAATTGTCTAATAGAATATAGGTCTGTGATGGAGACCTTGTTAGTGATGTTGATTGAAAAGTGGTTAAGGAATAGTTGAGCTAGTTGAGTAAAGGTAAAGAGAGAGTGACTGGTAGTAGAACTATACCAATCAAGGGCGGCACCAGAAAATGACATGGGAAATGTGCAAATTAATAATGCATCATCGTGTGCTATAAGGTAGCAAGCATGTCTAAACGCTCATAGATGTTGCTGTGGGTCCTCTTTACTCTGAAAGTGAGTAAATTTTGAGAGTTCCCACTGGCTAGGGTATGGTTGGATGAGAACCAAAGGGTGGATGGGTTCGTTACAGATTTGTGTTCGTATGATAGAACATTCTTTGAACTGAAAATGGATGTCTCAAGGTTGGACATATTATCCATCAACATCTTAATTAGATTAGTAGATGGATTGGCATGAGGGGCACCCCTTAGGTTGTAAGGTACTTGGAAGATGTTGGGAGGGGCGTATGACATACTTGGTTGTGTTTGTATAGACACCACATATTGGTAGTTCATCATAGGGACTAATGTTGAGGTCAATGGGGCTTGTGCCATGAAGATGGAGGGCACAACTTGACTAGATGCTGCAAAGGGTGGTTGGCTAATGGCAACACTAGTTAAAGGATAGGTAGTCACTCTTGTATTTATGGGTGCAAGAGTGGGTGGGATAGAGACAATCAAGTTCTGAAAAGGTGTAGAACTTGGTTGAATAATTTGTGGTTGAGAAGGTATGAAAACCTGATGGAGGTAGGTCCAGAAATTGAAGGGGAGGCTAAATCTTGAACATTGGCCATGGTTGGGTTACTGGTTGAGGCAATGGCCTGAGTGGCCATAGGTTGGGTAATAGATCATGTTGATATTATTGTCGTTTCAACTAAGGAAGTTGGCATCCCATAAATAGGGTTACCTGAAGGATCTCGCATTTGGCTTCTCGCGAGATAGTGTTGGAGAGCCTTGACATTGAGGTCAAGGAATCTCTCAAAGTCTTGATCCCCCTCAAGAACAATAGGAGGTTGATTTGGGGTTGGTTGGATAGGAGTACGCTCAGTGTCTGAAGTATACTCCATTTGGTGACTTGATATGAAAGGCGAAGGTGGGAGTGGTTGTTGCCTTGCATGGTCAAAAAGAGGTTTGGCTTGACTACATGTCAAAACCATCCAAGGAAAAATGGTTTCAAGTTCCAAAAACTATGTATTTTAGTTTCAAAAAACTAGAATGTGTGTTTAACAGTAAAAAATTCAGGTTTTAAGCTTGTTGTTTGGAGAGAAGATTTGTTGACAATGACCGACGTCGGTTTTCTAACCGATGTCGGTTATGTAATGTTGCCGAGGTCAGTGGGATAACCGATGTCGGTGAAGATGAGTTGCCAATGTCGATGGAGAAACTGATGTCGATTTCTGTGTAATTCCAAAAACACAAAAAATTGATATTTTTTTTGAAAGAAAGAGAAATTTTGAGTTGTTTTTAGACATCAAAATGATGCGACCTTACTAGCTCAAAAAATCAAATAAAAATAGCAAAATAGATGATGGCAAACAACCTCTAAAACGTTAAATTACTAAGAATAAATTTTAGAGTCATTGTGGCTTATGCCTTAGAAGAATATGTTTGGGAATTGGGCTTTTAGAACTAGTCCTAAAGAGGAAGTCTATGGCTGGTTTCAGGTTCTATTTTGGTGCTCAAAAATCTGTGTTAGGTTCAGTACATGGCCTGGTGCTAGGGCTTGCTCCCTTCACTTCACGAACCCAGAGCCGAGCTGGGCCGCTTAGCCAATATATACTTTGCCTATAGTTTATACTTTGCCAGAGAACAGAGTGGGTCCTCCTCTTGGTGGTGAAATCCAAGTAGGATCGCCAAGAAGGGTAAGGTATCCGCTAGGTGATGAAATCCTAGACGGGCCTTGTCTCAAGTATGTTTAAATATTTAATTTGATGTGCTTGTGGTCTGGTTGTGTAACATTTATGTACTACAATTTAAAATGGGTAATATATATAGTGTATTCAACATTAGGGATTGTGAATTTGTAGTTGTATATATATGTTATATACCTAATATTCTTCAATGTATATATATATATATATATATATATATAGTAGCTAAATTTGTGGTTGTATGTTCACAACTTATAAAAGTAAATGATTTATACTTTTAAACTTTTTGTAAGGATTTAGAACAATAAGGTTTATAATATTTGTACAATGAATTACCTAATTTATTACAATTTATAGTTTGGGTTGATGCCTCCTAATTATTGATTTATATCTCTTTTTAGGAAATATATTAGTAGGTGATTTAACTCTAACTTCATGACTTAAAAAAGAAATAATATAATCCTTGGTATTTTACTTTGAGCTGCCCTTCTAAGTAAAACATAATTTTTGTTTAGTGTAAGAAATAAAAATAAATTAATGTATCCTCCCTCACCTTTTAATAGGTTTTATAAGTGCATTGTAGTCTATTATAGCAAGCATATGAATGTAATTAGTAGCATAGATGATTGGTGGTATGTTTTGGAGGATATAAAAACTCCTGGTTATATATAAAGCCTATAAAAGTACTTCGGGATGTGTATCAATATAAATAGACTTATACATAGGTATATATTTAAATATGAATAGAGTTCATGCAAAAGGATCAATAAAAATAGATCTCATAATAAGATGTATGGCAGTAAACTTAACTAGTTATAAGAATCTATGGATATTGAGGAGTTATAAGTAAAAAATGATTTCACAAGGAGAATATACAACCTCAACTTGATTTAGATGGTTTGTTTAGTAATATTCCAATATTAAAATGGATAGTTGATCTATTCTAGCAAAGAATAGTTTGGAAACTTTATTTGGAATGAAAAGACTAAAGGCATCTATTTGTAATTATAATATATATCATAATCCAAAAATAGTTTTAATATAAAGAGATTAACATAGTCTTCATTATGATATGCATGATTTTACTTATCATATATAGCTTGTGAATCAAAACACGTGGTGTGGATGTAACATTAAAATAAACTATATATTTATGAATTAATAACGATATGCTTAATGTGAAATATATGTATACATGTACCTATTAACATAAACATGTACATAGGGCTGTGTACTTATGGTTATAGTTCTACTAGTGGTTATAAACTATATTATAGAATTTTGTATAATATAACTTTGTGAATGCATGCATACAACCCTCAAAATATAACAAATGCTAAAATGGAGTATACTATGTTTTGTATGAACTGAGACTTGAGTTGTTATATCTAGTTTATTGAATAGAGGCTTATATTTCCATGTATTTATGTCTACTTTATTTGTCTGGTAGCGCTACTTAGTAGTTATGCTTGAAAATACTAGACTATGATAATCTGGGTTATCATAGGGTGTAGTATGTTTGGAAACTAATTATGGTAATAAACTGTAGTCATTATTTTTACTATGGGATAGACAATAATGTGAGATTCATTCATACATTTGATGGAATAAATGTATGATGTGAGATTTTTTATGCTTAGAACATTATGTGATATGATTTTTAGTACAATGTAAATTGTATTAATCTTTTGATTATATTATGTTAACCAATTTCTCATTTATGATATTGAGTAGTATTGAGATGGATTTTACTAACTTACTAGTATCACAATGCCATATGAAGGTAATCTGATCAAGTGATGTGTATGAATTTTGACTGATCTATAGATCACTATTATTATTTTTGAAAACTTTAATCAAAGTAATGTTTAGTGAGACATTGTCATTTCATGAGTATGATTTACATGTTTGTGTGATATCTTACAATAAAATAGGTTCTGAATGATACATTGCATGTTTAGTTTTAGAAATCATATAACACATAGGTACTAACTTATCTCGCTAGATTCTCACTCCATCATTATCTACTCATACAAGAAGTGGGGGCCATTCCTTGATAGAATTAGTGTAGGGTATTTTTGGTCCATGGTTGGTGTAGAAAAGTGTTTGGATGATGCTCTCCCTCCCCACAACAATATTATTTTGAGATGACATTTGAGATTACCATAGATACTAGAGTCCAAAAAACTAAGATTTGTGGAGCCAAGTATCTTATATATGTATATTTTATTGTGTATGTATATGTATATTTTATTATTGAAACATTATCATGAAGAGCTATAATTACTTATTTATTGTACATTGACAATAGTGGTTATTGACATGTATTAGTTGTGACGGATTAATTTTAATTAATTTTTATCTTTGTATTATGATGTATTCGCATGATAATAGATATCATTGATATATGATGTAATATACTTCATTTATTGTTATCACACTTAGAGTATTTTGTATGATTTCTGATTAGATTCTTGTGGTGTAATCTATTTAAAATATGTGTTTAATTTTTTTTTAAATCATGTATTTTTAGGTAGATCCTAGTGGGTATGTTACATGTGGTACAGAGTTACAAATCAAACTCTAAGACCTAATGAGTCCACTAAAATTTTCATATCCTTATATTGATAGAAAGATGGATGGTGAAAGCTAGAGTTTCTAAAGAGGGTTCATCAAATGCCAATGACAATAACCCTTCAATTGATCGTAATCAATTTGTCATTGAGAAATCAACAAATATGGATTAGATTATCATAGCCATAAATAAGACTTCTAGAGCAAGTGGTTCATGTCTATGAAGAGGAAGAATAGTAGGACGTACCAGAAGATCATCCCACTGAGCAAGAAAATCCTTAAGATGATAGAGCTCAAGTAGATATAGAGTTGACTAGAGACATGAAGAAGGTGAACCCACCTAAGTTTGATGGAATTGTTTTAGGTGATGGAGCTGAGGCATGGTTGATTGAGATGTAAAATTATTTTAATATTCAAAACTACTCTGAGGTCACTAAGGTAGTTTGGGGAGAGTTGGTTGGTAAGGTAACTACGTGGTGGGCCAATAAGAGGTTGTAAATGAATATTAACTCAACCACAACTACTTAGGATTAGTTTGTGGTATTATTCAGGTTACGGTAGCTCCCATAAATTTATTTTGATTAGAATCTCACATATTTCCATAATATGAAGCAAAAATATTTATCAGTAAACAATTATTGGGAGTAGTTTACCAAACTTCTAAAGTATGTACATTAGTACAAGGGAGATGAGAGGTTTAGGATCATACATTTTATCATGGGATTGAAACCTCAGATCGGTGGAGAGGTAGATGTTCATAGATCTTTCACCCTGGACTAGGGCTTTGAAAATGTAGTTAAATAGGAAAAAAAATTAAGTTTCTTTCTCAAGCTAGGGACAATTTTAATAATTTTTTTGGAAATTATATGTTAACCTTAAAGAATAAGAAGTGGAAATAGAGGAGTGGAGACTCCAAGAAGCAATTCAAAAGTCAAAATGCCAAGTTTAACAATGGTTCAGGTAATAAGAAATAGGGCAATGATTCCAAAGGTGATTTCAATAGAAACTAATAGAATGATAATAAAATACCACTAACAGGTTGTTTCATTTGAAATGATGACCATTATGCTCATGATTACCCTAAAACAAATCAAAAGGCAAGGGTCATAATCCTTAGTAGAGTAGTTTTCAATATACAAAAATTAATATGGGCACTATGAATTCATAGTGTTACTTTTTAGGCTAACTAATGCTCCAACAACATTCATGAATCTCATGATTAATGTGTTAAAATATTACCTTGATCACTTTATTTTGGTTTTTATATATGACATTCTTATATACTCAAATAATTAAGAAGAGCACATTCAGGATCTAGAATTGGTTCTGCTATGATTGCAAAAGCACAAGTTGTATCATTAGTTGTCTAAGTGCACATTTTTATAAGAGTCTAATATTTGGGATATATTATCTCTATGTATGATATCTCAGTAGATCTAGGAAAGGTTAGAGTTATTATGGAATGGTTGACATTGAAGAATGTGCATAAGGTAAGAAGTTTCATGGGGTTAGCAATCTATTATAGAAAGTTCATTCCAATTTTTTCCAATATAGCTAATCCAATTACTTATTTGTAATGGAAGAACCATAGTTTTGTTTTGTTAGTGAAGTGAGAAACAAATTTTTAAGAATTGAAATAAAGGCTTACATCAATACCAGTGTTAAGAGTTCCTGACCCTAATGGTCAATTTTCAGTGATCACAAATGCATAAGGGGATGGATTTGGAAGAGTCCATATGCATGATGGTAAAGTGGTGACTTATGAATTAAGAAAGCTAAAGCCTTATGAGATGAACTCTACCCCTCATGACCTAGAACTTGTAGTAATTGTATATGCTTTATAATTTTGGTAGCATTACTTATTAGGAAAACCTTTTGATCTCAAGATGGATAGCTTGAGACTCAGGTACATCTTCACCCAATAAAATTTGAATGTTCGTTAGAGATGTTGGCTTGAGTTCTTATCTGATTAAAATTTTGACATCAACTATATCAAAGGCAAGAAAAATAGAGTAGTCAATGCCCTAAGTCATAAAAGATACATAGTAGCCATAGCTACTATCAAGAGTACTTTCAGGGATCAAATGATTGAATTCTTGATAGAGTATGAACTCTATGATTAGATTAGAAAAACATTATCTGAGAATGCTTAAAAATTTTAATATAAAGGATTTATATTGAAGAGTGATAGTATTTTATATTATAATAAAAGGATGTATGTGATATATCGAGAGAATCTATAGAGCATAGTGCTAAAGGAATTGCATAATGCCCCATATTTGAGACATCTAGGAGTAACCAAGCTCATGATAGAGCTTTAACCATTGTATTTATGAAAGGGAATCAATAAATATGTAATAAATTATGTGTCACATTGATTGGAATGTCAACAAGCAAAAGCTAACCATGTGCATTTGGTTGGATTGTTATATCTGTATGATATATCATAATAAAAGTGTCAAGCGATTAGTTTGGACTTTGTCCAAGGTTTATCGATGTCACATAATATGCATGATATGATCTTGGTATTTGTTGACAAACTAACTAAGATGGCTCATTTTATATTAATTAATTTGATAGATGATGCACCTACCCTTGTGAAGAGGTTTGTAAAGGAAATGTATAGATTGCATGGATTTTTAGAGAATATCATTTTGAATCATGATCCAAAGATGAATTCTATATTTTGGGTAAATCTGATTTTAGCTTTAGGTATGCAACTTAATTTCAGCATAGCATATCACTCAGAAACTAACGGATAGACTAAGAGAGTTAATCAGGTGTTGGAGGATCTTATTTATATGTATTGCATGGATTAGAAATACAAGTGGGAAGATTATATTCAATTGGTTGAGTTTACATATAATAACTCATACCAATCATCTTTGAATATGTCACCATTTGAGGCACTGTACAGAAGGTGTAGAACACCAATCAATTGGGACAGGTTAGAGGACAGCGTAGTCTTTGGACTTAAGATGCTTTCAAAAATAGAAGAGAAAGTAAAATTGATCAGGTAGATATTGGTTGAGGCCAATGATAGGTAGAATAATTATGTAAATCTAAATATGATAGAAAGATACTTTGTAGTAGATAAAGTGTTCTTGTAGGTTAAGTTGTAGAGGAGCTCGATTAAATTCAAGAAGTCTATGAAACTATCATAGAGATATGTAGGACCCTTCAAGGTGTTAGAAGTGGTTAATATTGTAGTGTGTAGGATGGCATTTCCACCATCCCTAACTCTATGACATAATGTCTTCCATATTTCTTATCTTACAAAGTATATACTTGATCATATGCATGTGTTAGATTGAAATGCTTACAAATTCTGGATCCTGAGGTGGTCGTGGTAGAATTAATTAGGGTAATTGATACTTGTAAATTTTATTTGTGTAATAAAAATATGTCATAGTACAAGGTCTAGTGGGACCAATACTCTGAGGATACTGCTACTTGGGAGGACTATGATGAGTTCTATAGGAGATTTCCATAATTATTTTCTTAATTAAATACTATTGTACTATATTATTTTTCTATTGAACAATATTTTTAATTCATAAATTATGTTATAATAAGAGTCATTTGGGATGATGACTATATTTACGAGGAAGGATGTTACATCCTAATTGATCACTAAGCAAACTATTTGATTATCCATGGATATTTATAGTGACACAATTGATTTGGTTATTTTTAACTAAGCTTTGAGATATATGTTGTTATGGGACAGTTGAATATTGCTTAGGTTACGTGTTTACATTGTTATGAGTTAGTTTTAGTGCATGTGTTTATATTATGGATATATTGATTTGTTATCTCAATTATATTTTATGATGTATGTATATTATGATGTTATGATCTAATTACCTACTTTTTGTGAGATTGACGTAGGAGAACTCATCTCTCAGAGCATGATGGAGGGAGAGCATCATCAAAGAGGATGACGTGGATGGAGATATCGAAGAAAGATAGATAAATTGGTTAGATCCCTACACACACCACATTATCTAGAACATGTTAGAATGTATAATAAAATGGTTAGCATAGTGTGTTTATTTCTACTTACATTAGATAGTTTTTTTCCCATGATTTGCTAGCATAGTTTAAATAGTTATTTGAAAACTCATCTTGTGTGGCATGTGTGTATTAATGTTTTAGAGATTAGCATAATTAGATTAAATTTGGATTTGTTGATTAATTTTTCATGGATTTAATATATGATAATCAAATTAGTGAATTTACTAATTTTCATAATTAATGTTAAAATGAATAAAATTTATAAATTTCCTATTGAAAGAAAAAATGAAAAAAAATAAATAAATAAAAAGGGAATAGTCTAAATTTAATAAAAATTAAAAGAATGAAATACATAAAATAATAACCTAAAAAAGACAAAAAGGAGAAAAATATTTAAAAGAAAAAAAGACTATGCCTTTTTCTATTTTAATATAGATTATGAAAAGATGATCATAAGAATATTGAAGGGAGGAGGCATATCACAATGAGGAAACCAAAAAAGAGAATATATAGAGGAGAAGGAGAAAAGACAACACATATGGAGTTAGATTTGAAGAGGAAAAGAAAGGACTAGGTAGGTGATTTAATTAAAATCATGTTTCATATTTTGAGAAATATGTATGTTTGTATTTGTATGTTTATACAATGAACTGTCAACTTTTATTGTTGATGGTTATATTAGACTAGTTTGCATATCCACTAGAAAATTACATACAACAAACTATAGCTATTGTGGTGGCACCCAAAGAGGATTGATTTATTATAAACCTGTTTAGATGCCTGATTTTTATAGTAACTCAATACTCAGCAAACCAATCTATACTCATATAGTGAATAGTCAACATGAATAAGGAAGGACATAGGATTAAATACACATCAATTCATATTAGGAAGTTGCCTAAGTATAGTGATCAGACAAAACATGAGTAAAGAGACATTTTTTCATGCTAAATTTCCAAACTCAGTCTAATTATAACTGTAAAACTAGAGTGACATGCTGAATTTATTTATTAGAGCTTGTTGGGTTTCATAGTGCTGAAATAGGAAAATTTAATATTCATATTGTTAAGGTTCATCATTGTATAAGTCGATGTAATACTTTTATTATTCATCGATGTATAATGATATTGTTAATTAAATATTTACTAAGTTATTTATGGTTGTTGTTGTTTTTGTTGTGTGTGTGTGTGTGTGTGTGTGTGTGTGTGTGTGTGTGTGTGTGTGTGTGTGTGTGTGTGTGTGTGTGTGTGTGTGTGTGTGTGTGTGTGTTTTGTGTGTGTGTGTGTGTGTGTGTATTCATTGTATTCAACACCAAGTATTGTGAATTTGTGGTTGTATATATACCTATTATATACCTTATATTCTTCATTTTATATATATATATATATATATATATAGAAGCTATATTTGTGGTTGTATGTTTATGGCTTATAGAAGTAAATGATATATACTTTTAAACTTTTTTAAGGATTTATAAAGGTAAGGTTTATAATATTTTTACAAATAATTGCCTAATTTATTATAGTTTATAGTTGGGTCGATGCCTCCTAATTGGTGATTTATATTTCTCTTTTTAATAAATATATTAGTGGGCAATTTAACCCTAACTTCATGACATAAAAAAAGAATACTAAAATCCTTAGTGATTTACTTTGATATGCCCTTCTAAGTAAGACATAGTTTTTGTTTAGTGTAAGAAGTAAAAATAACTTAATGTATCCTCCCTCACCTTTTAATAGGTTTTATAGATGTGATTTACTCTATTATAGTAAGCATATGAATTTAATGAGTGCCATAGATGATTGGTAGTATGCTTAGGAGGATATAAAAAATCTTGGTTATATATAAAGCCTATAAAAGTACTTCCGGATGTGTATTAATATAAATAGAATTATACATAGGTATATATTTAAATATGATTAGAGTTCATGGAAAGGGATTGACAAAAATAAATCTCATAATAAAATTTAGGGTAATAAACTTAAACAATTATAAGAAACTACAAATAGTGAGTCATAAGTAAAAAATGATTTGACAAGGAGAATATATAACCTCAACATGACTAGATTGTTTGTTAAGTAATTATTTTCACCAAATCTTGCACCCTAAAATAATTTTTGTAAGCCTCTTCCATATTTGGGCAACATTCAAACATTTACAAGTATGTGGGTGTACCTATATTGGAAATGAGCCTCTAGATTTAAGGGCTAGCTTGAATGTATCTTGTAATACTCTTATTTATGCTAATTGATTACTTATGGGGAAAGGGTTAGAGATTTAAAGAATTGAACCTACTCTAAAGGAGGTGATGCACCAAGATTTTCTCCACAAGACTATCATATTCTATCACAAAGAGTCAAGGCATACAACACTAGTCTAAGAGTCCTAGAATCCACTAGCATTAGTATTTCAATATGAAGGTGACATACATGAAAACTATCCAAGGTAAGTGAAACCATAGATTAGTTTAAAATACTAAGGCTCATTATACACTTAAGAACATATCCATACACTTAACAACACTTCATATGACCTACTAGGATAGAATCACTTGCATCAAACATGGAAGGATTGAGAGAAAGCAAGGATAGATGAATCTCTTAGCCATTCACTATACGTCTCTTCACACACTTGACAAGCTAAGATATGAACTCAAAATGGATTGAATTTATTTTTATAAATCAAATTATAATGTCAAAACCATTAAGGCTTCTCCATACATGGAGTGGTATCTCTTACAAAAGCCAAAATGGTAGGTACTTATAGAATTTTAGAAAGAACATGAAAGAATGAAGTTCAAAGGTCACTAAAACACATGTCCAATCAATAATCAGTTATATTTTAGGGGACTAGAGTATGAAATAGACCATGAATGCCTACCAAAATAAATTTCCATATAAACCATGACAAACTTCTCCAAAATGGTGTAGATATTCTTTAGCTAGCTTTTCTGAAATTGCCTTCATCATGGATCATCTCTTGATCATTTAAAACTAAATTAAAAGAGTCAACACATATTCTATGATAGTCATAGATGTTTCCTAGATATTATTTATCTTATAGAAACCTATATTCATCATCCACAGTCATTCATTGCTTTTTTGGACTTCATTTTTTACATTTGGCAGTCATTATTCATCTTAGATCTTCAATTGGGGTTTCATGGTGGCACATGAGTCTAAAGAGCTTACTCTACTATAGAATCCGTGATCTTACATAGTTTTCCATGTGGTATTTCCCTACCATATTGCTCATTTTATTTTAAACTATGCCTACAATACCTACTTGATCTAGTTGAAAATGGTTCCTTGGCTTGACTTTGTCCATCAAAAATTGACTCGAACCAATCAAATTGATCCAAACTATCTTTATTCTTATTGGTCTCATAGATCCCTACTATCAGATTGAATTTTTGGCCTCTTATGCACTATAGGATCAAGATGTACAAAGGAATGTTGGCTTTTTATTTTTTCCCATGAAGATCCTTTGATATGTTGACTTTTGATCACACCATTGGATCAAGATGTATAAGTGAATGCTAGCCATAGATCTCATTGGGACCACTTTCTTGTCAGTCAAGCTTGCACCATTCGATCATTGGTATGATTGAACATTGATCATTGATCTAGATTGGACCCAACTTCTTGTCACTTTAGATCACATCATTATATCTATGTTTAGTGAACTCGTACCATTATATCTTGTCTAACTTGTAGCTTTTTAAGGGATTTTCACACAGGGACCTTTTGACCTATTTAACCCAAGCGTGAACCATTAGATGTGAGTGTCAATATGTGAGCTCATGTAGACCATTAGATATTGATCAAATTTAAACCTTTTAAGGACCTTTTGAATATAAATTACTACTTTATCAAGCTCAAACTTGATGCTTATATAAACATTCTACTCTGCATGTCCAACTTTGAAGCTTTATAACTTGAACTAGAGAACTCACATCGGAATTAAATTTGAAAAAATTGATCTTAGAATGAAAAGTTCCATGGTGTTATAACATTTTGGCTCATGAGGCTTTCTCAGTGAATTTATCAAATGTACAAGTGAGTTAGTTCATTCATTTTTGGATGATGTCTTGGTGATGGCTTGGTTTACTTAGGCTTGTGCTTGAGCTACTTCTTGATCTTTAAAAGATAGAATGAATTTCTTAAGGCTTGTGTGAACTATTTCCATTAACCTGACTATTTGGGCACCATGAAAACCTACCACTTGCATATATGAGTCTAAAATGACCCTTAATACACCAAATGACACAAGGACTAAGCTAGACAATGATCAAAACTAGAATGGCATATGAAATGATATCAAATAAACTATAGCATACCCTATGACATTATAAAAATCCCCTATATGAGATCTTGACTATAGGGGGTTAACCCATTTTGACTTATGATAAAAATGTTCAACATTCTTGGTGATTTATCAAGGGTGGTATGCTTGTTATACCATGACCAGTTGCCTAAACCTATCCATTGGGTTATGGAGTCACAAGTATATATGCTTCACACATAAATTGCCTTGACAACACACCAAAAAATAGAAAATAAAAGGAACAAAACACAAATCAAGAAACATATGTGCTTTATGAGCACTTATGGAACAAAACACAATAAGAAAGGAAACACACACCTATTCTAATATTTACAAAACTGACCTTCATCCTTCAATAACAAGGTTTAAAATGTATCCCATTCACAAGGATAGGAAAATATTCTCCAGTCATCCTTGCTAACTACAAAGATTTGCTTTTCTTACACTTGATGATGACATATGGTCCACTCCATAAGGTATCAAATTTGGTATGTCTCATTATTTTTACTCTATCTTCATCCCATTTCAATACTATGTCACCTTCTTAAAATGATCTTGGAGTTGCCTCCTTGTCAAAATACCTATTCATTAGTACTTGGTGATGCTCCATAGCTTGATGAGATTTATCTCTAGTCTCTTTTAACTCCATTAATTATGTCAATCTTACCTCCACTGGATTATTCTTAAGCAACTCTAGTTGATGTGCTAACTATAAGGTAGGTAGCTCTTGAGAGATAGACGATCTAGCTTCCCTTCCAGAGACAAACACAAAAAGAGAATTTCATGTTGACCTCTTGGGAGTTATTCTATCAACCCATAAGATTGTCTTCAATTTGGTGTGACAAGCTCTTTGGTTATGCTCCAAGGTTCTCTTGGTGATTCTGATCATATTCTTGTTAGTAGATTCAGCCAACCCATTAACTTAAGGGTAATAGTTAGAAAAAGTGCTAAATAATATGCCATTACTATTTTCCCAATCAGTTGTCTTAGGACCCATAAAACTAAGAGCATTATCTAAAATAATAGTAGGAGTGCCAAACCTTATGATGATACTCTAATAGAACTCTAAGATAGAATTCTCATTAGCTTCGTTCAATGCTACTGACTGAACCCATTGTACAAAATATTCAGTTGTTGTGAGTATCCATTTATGTCCAGTACTTGATGAGGGGTTTATCATACCAATAAAATCAAGACCCCATTGCATGAAAGGTTGGTATACTTGGATAGGCTTCAAAGGAAGAGCTACAAGATTCTTTTTTCCTAAAAAGAAAGCACATTGTCTACACCTTCTCACCCAAGCATGGAAATCCTTGAAGAGGCTAGTAAAATAATAACCTACCCTCATGACCTTGGTAGCTATGGTTCTTGGAGAGAAATGACCTCTTGTTGTCGTATCATGAAACTTCTCAACCAACACTCTAAACTGATCATTATCAATGTATTTCAATAACGCACCAATAATGTATCTTCTAAAGAGCACACCATTAATAAGATAAAAGGGAATAGATTTCACCTAAAATATCTCTTTTGTTATCTACTCATACCATTAATATACTCACCATTTAAAATAAAATTAACCACATCTTATGTCCAACTTTGTGGAGGCAATGAACCAGCTAATTGGAAACAATCATGATTAACTAGAGCTTCTTCTTTTGGCTCATGAATATCTGAGGCTAAATGTTCATAGAGGTAATTACCCCTTATCAATTTTTTTACCTTGATATGAACATCATATTCCATTACTTTAGTGATATACCCTACCCTCTTTTCACTAAGATCTTTGCTCAAGAGAAGCTCTTTGGTACTAGGATGAGAGACCATAACATGAATCTTATTATTTAAAACCACATGTTTTAAATTCTTTAGTCCCCTTACAACAGCAAAGACTTTTTTATTTACAAAGGTGTACTTGAACTCATAATCTTCTAAACCTTGATTAAAGATGCAATTGGTTGCTCCACACCCTCATCATTATATTTCATTAGCATGACTGAGATAATATCAAGGTTAGAAAATGAATACAACATGAAGTCTTTAGTAAAATTAGGATTCACAAGAGTTTGATCTTGTGTAATTAATTTCTTTATGGATTTAAAACTGCTCTTTCCCTCTTTGGTCCAAGAAAAGACTTTGTTCTTCCTAATCATAGTTGTGATAGGTTTCACCAAAGATGCAAAACTAGGTATGACTCTCCTTAAAATAATTATCTTACCTAGGAAACTTTGGAGACTCTTATTATGTAAAGGCAAGGATAGGCATAAAATAGCCTCTATCCTTTTAGGATCAATAGTAAAACCATATTTAAAAATAATGTGTCCTAAGAGCTTACCTTTAAGGATAGCGAAGATGCATTTCTTTGGATTAAGAGATAATCCATACTACTTGCATCTTTCAAACATTTGTATCAAGTGTTTCATATGTTCATTATAATATTTAGAAAACATTGTTATATCATCTAGATAAACTAATAACATCTCATTAATCAAACCTTTGAAGGCCATGCCCATTTCTCTTTGAAAGGCAGCACCAATATTTGACAAACCAAATGGCATCTTATTATAAGTAAAATTCCCCATTTAATGGTAAATGTTGTCTTAAGTTGATTATCTTCATTGACTTTAATTTGATTATAACTTAAGTATCCATATAGAAGAGAGAAATGTTGATAACTTGAAATAATCTGCCAAATATGCTCTATTAAGGGTAAAGGATAGTGATCTTTGAGTGACACCCTATTAAGATCTCTAAAGTCCACATAAAGCCTTATCTTCCCATTATTGTTTTTAGCATGCACAAGATTACCTACTCATGTTGAATGTTTGAGAGGAAAGATTATTTCATATTCAAGTAGTTTAGTGAGCTCTAACCTCATGAGTTACTCAACCTTGGGATTAATGGGGCTTTATTTCTATCTAACTTGTTTAACTCTAAGTTCCAACTCAATAGAATGTTGTGCTAGCATAGAATAAAATAATTTTAAGTCCTTATCCCAAGAAAATATGTCATGAAACTCTCTACACAAATCAATGAATGCTTGCTTTTATAATGTAGAACATACCTTTCCTAGTTTCAGGAGTCTATCTTTAAATATCAAGACTCTTTCATAATTCTATTTTTTTTACACATACTCACCTTTTCATTTATATTTTGATCATTCTCATTGAAGATACTTTCTAAGGTCCCTAGACTCTTAGGTATCTTATTTGTCATTAGCTAAATAATCTGATCACCCAATTGTTCTTGGAGTCTCCTTCGATTCCTTGAGGAAAATTTAGCTTCATTTTATAGGAAGCATGTAATGTGTTTGTCACTATAAAACACTTTCCAAGACACTTCATTGTTAGGTATAAAAGGTCTAGTAATTATATTAATGTGAGATTACTCCCCCTTTTCTTTTATGGCAGTTGGAGTATCAAATTGAGTTGCTATGGTAGCTAGTCTATCAGTATGATTATTCTATTCCCTTGAGATTGATTGTACATTGAATGCATTGAAGTATTAAAGAAAGTACCATAACCTATAATTATATGAATTGAGCAAAGGGTTATTGGCAATAACCACATTCCTAACTTGATGCACCAATTCACTATCTCCATATACTTGCAAGTTCTTGATTCTTTTTCTCCTTTCCCATTGAAGGCCATGAATTAAACCTTCAAACTCAACCACATTTCAATTAAAACTAAAATGGGATATATATGAATCATAATATTGATATTTTGATGGATAGACCAATATAACACCAACTCCTACACCAATTTTACTTCTTGAACCATCAAAAAGCATTTTCTACATCTCATTTTCTTCACCCTCTTCTTTGGCAAGTAGAGGTGTTGGTATTCCTTCTTCATGTATACAATATACTCCTAGATAATTTTCCTCCATGAGAGAATAAGGATCATGCTCATATGTTTTATTACCATATTCATCAAGAAAAAAATCTACAATGTGTTCAAGCTTGGAGGAAGTACCATCATCTACAATAGAATCCTTTTCTTCATGGGCCTCACAATTCAAATTAGAATTGGTCTAAATATAAGGCTCAATATGAAACCTTGCAAGGGGTTACATACTAATGGTTACCTTGGCCCCATACCTTTTTCTAAAGTGAAATAAAGAATAGTCAGTTGAGAGATAGTCACCTATCTTAGCTATGAAGTCCCTTGATAGAAAGATTGCAAATTGGGCTGAGAGATCAACTATAAATATGTCTTGGAAGATAGGAAAATTATGACAATCATACAAGAAAACCTTAAAGTTTTTTTATCAATCCCACTATTTTTATATGTGTACCATCTAATTAAAGGACCCATTTTCTATTTGGCTCATATTTCAAGCCTATCTTGTCAGCCACAACTTTGGGCATGACAAAAGTAGAAGCTCCACTATCAATTATGCAGTTATGGACCACCTTACTACCCACTATGAGAGTGAGATAGAATAGAGGAAGTTTCTCAACTCTAATGGATGGTTAGAAAATGGTATTAGGGACACTTTCAAGGACAATATGACTTTGATTTGAAGGAGGGACACTAGTAGGGATAGCAGATAATTATTTTTATAGGAGCTCTTTCTAACCAAGCATATGTAGAACATCCTAAAGGGAAATGAATATTTTAGTACTCTTAAATAAATATAAAATGTTTAAATAATCCATACCTAGTTTATCTTGAATTCTTGGAGGAAATTAAGTGCTTGGAACCTAAGGAGTTGAAGTGCCTTGAACAGTCCTTCCAATGTTCTATTTTGGAAGATGCGCAGAGTTGTTTGAGGTTATTGCACCTATAGCCATACCTTTTTGCTTTATATGATGATTAAATGAGATTTTAGGCACATTAATGTCACCACCTAAATCTTTTCTTTTGGTTCTAGTGTTATCTATAATTGAATTTCATTTACTAAGCACAAAAGTATCCTCAACTAGGAATTTGGTGAAGATCTCTTCTTGAGGCTACTCACCTTCACTTGTCTACATCATCACTTCATCTTTGGCTGATAAGAGGGGATTAACCTCTCATCGAGAAAAAATATCCTATTCTCTACCTTAATTATCATCCATAAATTGGCCTTGTTTTTAATTCTCACTTTGCATCAAGTTGTACACAGGTATCATTTCCCTTGCATTGGTAGTAGAGTTAGGATTGTATGCATTGGTAGGCATGTTGTGATTAGGCTATTATTAGCCTCTTCCTCTTACATATTGATTATCATATTATTTTTTATAAGGGTATGAATTTTTATGGACACTTTGCTACATATTTCTTTGCCTATTTTGTGCCTATAAGGCTAGGAACTTTGCTTTTCAATCAACATTATTTTTTGCCTGCCTAGGAACAACCCTAGTTTTGGTATTAGAATTAGGAAATTGGGTTACATCTAGAGTATTAGTAGAAGCATGAGACAATGGAGGAATATACACTTTAAGTGGCAATCTTCTATCTTGGATGAGATTATTTTCATCTTTGATAGTAAGCTCATATCCTTTAGGGAGGGTGAAACTACCCATGGATTGAAGCATTATATCAATTTCAATGCCAATAAATATAAAATAGGTTAAGAACATAAATATGGGAGGTGGCCTCATAGGAGGGGGTAGTCTATTCCAATTATTTTGGAACCTCTCATTAAATTCATGCATTATTTCTTTGGATCCTCATTTGATCACATTAAGTTATTGTATGAGAGAGGCATGGTCACTCTTATTTCTAAATCTTAAGGTAAAAAACACTCCAAATTCATCCCATGTCATGATGCATCCACTTTATAGAGTCTTAGACCAATAAAGACCCTTCCTATTAAGGGACATGGCAAGGAGTCTAAAGGCAATGTTTTCTTGAGTGATATTACAGAAGCTGCAAAAGTTAGAGACATCTCTAATGTGATAATTGGGTGTAACATAACTCTCACCATTGAATAAGGGCACACATTTTATGGCATTGAGAGGAATAACATAATATGCTTAAAGGAAAATTGGATTTTATGTATTGAATGTAGGGAAAGTGTGAGGTCTAGCCATATCTTGTTCAAATTCTTCAAAATCTTTAGTACTTTAATTTCCTCAATTTATTTTACCTCTTCCTCTCTAGTAAAATCTACTAGTTCTCCAAAGGGTGGATTAGGCTAAGGATATTTAACTTCAAAGGGAAGTTCAGGTTGAAAGAGTGGGTCAATGGGATTGAGAACTCCTCTAGATGATGCCCTAGTGAGAACCATGAATTATAAGAGCAAGTTTATAATAATATGATGGCCTTAAACCATATTTACCTTGATGAAATCACCAAATTATGATTAACACACCAATTTACAGTTGATGTTTTCAAGACCAGCATTAACCCTAATAAGTTGTCTTGAAGACAAGGTCCTACCAAGCATGCCAAAACTGTTGTCATCAAATATTACACCCTAGAAGAAGTTATTCAAGCTTCTTATAGATTTGGGAAACATGATAAAATTTTTAGGTATGTGGGTGTACTTATATTGGAAATGAGCCTCTAGATTTAAGGGTTAGCTCCCTGAATGTATCTTGAAATGCTCTTATCTATGCTAACTAATTACTTGTGGGGAAAGGGTTAGAGATTGAAAGAATTGAACCTACTCTAAAGAAGGTAATGTACCAAGATGTTTTCCATAAGACTATAATATTATATCACTCTTATTTATAAATCTTGAGGTCAATAATACTCCAAATTCATCCCATGTCATGATGCATCCACTTTCTAGAGTCCTAGACTAATAAAGAGCCTTCCCTCTAAGGGACATGGCAAGGAGTCTAATGGCAATGTTTTCTTGAGTGATATTATGGAAACTAAAAAAGTTAGAGACATCTCTAATGTGCTCATTGGGTGTAACATTACTCTCACCATTGAATAGGGGCACACCTTTTATGGCATTGAGAGGAATAACATAATATTCCTGAAGGTGAATTGGATTTTTTGTATTGAATGTAGGGAAAGTGTGAGGTCTCGCCATATCTTCTTCAAATTCTTCAAAATATTTAGTATATTTAATTTCATCAATTTCTTTTACCTCTTCATCTCTAGCAAAATCTACTGGTTCTCCAAAGGGTGGTTTACGCTGAGGATATTGAACTTCAAGGGGAAGCTCAGGTTGAAAGATAGGGTCAATGGGATTGAGAACTCCTCTAGAAGATGCCCTAGTGAGAACCATGAATTATAAGATCAAGTTTATAATAAGATGATGGCCTTAAACCAGATTTACCTTGATGAAATCACCAAATTTTGATTAACACACCAATTTGTAGTTGATGTTTTTAAGACCAACATTAAACCTAATAAGGTGTCTTGAAGATAGGGTCCTACCAAGCATGCCAGAACTTTTTTGATCAAATATTACACCCTAAAATAATTTATTCAAGCTTCTTTTATATTTGGGCAACATCAAAACATTTTTAGGTATGTGGGTGTACCTATATTGGAAATGAGCCTCTAGATTTAAGGGTTAGCTCCCTGAATGTATCTTGAAATGCTCTTATCTATGCTAATTGATTACTTATGGGGAAAGGGTTAGAGATTGAAAGAATTAAACCTACTCTAAATAAGGTGATATACCAAGATGTTTTCCACAAGAGTATAATATTATATCACAAAGAGACAAGATATACACCACTAGTTTAAGAGTCCTAAAATGCACTAACATTAGTGTCTCAATATGAAGGTGACATACATGAAAAATATCCAAGGAAAGTGAAACCATAGATTAGTTATAGATACTAAGGCTCATGTTACACTTAAGAACATATCCATACACTTAACAACACTTCATATTACCTTCTAGGCTAGAATCACTTACATTAAACATGGAAGGATTGACAGAAAGCAAAGATAGATGAATATTTCTAAACCATTCACTATACATCTCTTCACACACTTGACAAGCTGAGATATAAACTCAAACTAGATTTCATTAATTATTCTAAGGCAAAGTAAAGTGTCAAAACTATTAGGGATTCACCATACATGGAGTGGTATCTATTAAAAAAGCCAAAATGGTAGCTACTTATAAAATTTTAGAAAGAGCATGAAAGAATGAAGTTCAAAGGTCACTAGAAGACATGTCCAATCAATAATTAGTTATATTTTAGGGGACTAGAGTATGAAACATACCATGAATTCCTCCCAAGATAAATTTCCATATAAACCATGACAAACTTATCAAAATTGGTGCAGAGATTCTTCAACTAGCTTTTGTGAAATTGACTTCATCATGGATCATCTCTCGAGCATTTAAAACTGAATTAAGAGAGTCAACACATATGCTATGATAGTCATAAATGTTTTTTCATCCACTAGTTATCTTCTAAAAAACTATATTCATCATTCATAGTTATTCAATGCTTTCCTGGACTTCATTTTTTACATTTGGCAGTCATTGTTTGTCTTAAGTCTTTGATTGGGCTTTTATTGCACAACATGAGTATAAAGACCTTGCTCTGCTATAGAATCCTTGGTCCTATGTATTTTTCCATATGGAATTTCCCTACCATGTTTTTTATTCCATTTTAAACTATACCTATAATACCTACTTACTCCATTTGAAATGGTTACTTGGTTCAACTTTGTCAATTGAAAACTAACTCAGACCAATCAAATTACTCCAAAATATCTTTATTACTATTGGTCTCATAGATCCCTACTATCAGATGCTAACATTTTGACCTCTTGCACACTTTAGGATCAAGATGTATGAAGTAATTCTAGCCTTTGATTTTCTTCCATGAAGATCTTTTGACATGTTGACTTTCACTCGTACTATTAGATCAAGATGTACAAGTGAATGCTAGCCATAAATCTCATTGGGACCACTTTCCTATTAGTCAAGCTCATGCCATTAGATCATTATTATGATTGAATTTTGATTTTTTATCTAAATTAGACCCACCTTCTTGTTAGTAAATCTTAAATTATTGGATCTCTGCTTAGCAAACCTGCACTGTTGGATCGTATCCAACTTGTAGCATTTTAAGGGATTTTAACCCAAGGACATTTCAACCTATTTACCTAAATCACAAACCATTAAATCTAAGTGTCATTATGTGATATCATGTATACCATTATATATTGATCAACTTTAAACCTTTTAAGGACCTTTTGAATATAAACGGCTACTTTACAAAGCTCAAACTTGATGCTTGCACGAACATTCTTCTCTGCAGGTCCAACTTTGAAGCTCCATAACTTGAGCTAGAGAACTCGTTTAGACATGAAATTTATAGAATGTGTTCCTAGAAAAAATATCTCCATGGAGATATAACCTTTTGTCTCACAAGGCTTTTTGGGTGAATTTCTCAAATGCACAAGTGAGCTAGTTTGTTCATTTATGGAGGACATCCTAGTGACGTCTTGGTTCACTTAGGATTGTGCTTGAGCTATTACTTAATCTTTGAAAGCTAAAATGAATTTTTTGAGGCCTTTTTAAACTCTTTACATGATCTTAACATTTGGACAACATAAAAACCTACCACTTGCATATATGACTCTAAAAATGACCCCTAAGACACCAAATGACATAAAGACTAAGCTAGACAATGACTAAAGCTAGAATGGCATATGAAATGACATCAAATGAGATAAAACATACCCTATGACATTATAAAAATCCCCTATATGAGACCTTTACTATAGGGGGCTGACCCATTTTGACTTATAATAAAAATGGTCAATAGTAATATTCCAATATTAAAATGGATAGTTGATATATTCTAAAAAAAAATGTTTAGATTGAAAAAATTGAAGGCATCTATTTGTATTTATAATATATATCAGAATCCCAAAATAGTTTTTATATCAGGATATCAAAGTAGTCTTCATTATAATATGCATGAGTTTACTTATCATATATAGCTTGTGAAAAAAACACATGGTGAGGATGTAACATTATAATAAGTTACATAGTTATGAATTAATAATAGTATGCTTAATGTGAAATATAGGTATACATGTACATATGGGTCTGTAATTATGGTTATAGTTCCATAGGTGGTTAAAAACTATATTATATAATTATGTATAATAGAACCTTGTGAATGCATGAATAGAAGCCCCTGAGAATATAACAAATGCTAAAATGAAGTATTCTATATTTCATGTGAACTGAGACTTGCTTTGTTATATCTAGTTGCTTCAATATAATCTTATGTTTCCATGTAGTTATGTCTACTTTATTTGAATGGTATCACTACTTAGTAGTTATGCTTAAACACATGAAACTATGATAATATGGATTATCATAGGGTGTAGTATGTTTAGAAACTAATTGTGGTAATTATAAACTATAGTTAGATGTGTATTTTATCAAGATGGTATATAATGTAGTCATTATTTCTATTATGGGATAGATAATGATGTGATATTCATTCATAAATTTTATGGAATAAATGTATGTTGTTAGATTTTCCTATGCTTAGCACATTATGTGATATGATTGTTAGTAGGATGTAAGTTGTATGAATATTTTAGTTGTATTATGTTAACCAATCTTGCATTGTTGATACTGAGTAAGTAGTGAGATAGAATTCACTAAGTTACTATCATCACAATTTTAGATGAAGGTAACCCAATCAAATGGTACATATAAATTTTGACTGATCTATAGAACACTATTATTTTTGAAAAATTTGGCCAAAGTAATTCTTAGTGAGATATTATCATTTCATGAGTATGCTTTACATGTTTGTATAATATCTTACAATATAATAGGTTTTCTATGATACACCACATGTTTAGTTTTAGAAATCATATAGCACATGGGTACTAGCTTGTCTTTCTAGATTCCTTCACCATCACTATCTACTCATCCATGAAGAGAGGGCCATTCCCTGATAGAATTAGTGCATGGGATAATTGGTTTTTGGTTAGTGTGGAAAAGTGATCAGATGATGCTCTCCCTCCCCACAATAATACTATTTTGAGATGACACTTGAGATTACCACATATACTAGATTCTGAAGAACTAAGCTCTATGCAGCCATGTATCTTATATATGTACATTATATTATATTGTATTTTTTATTAGAACCTTATCATGAAGAGATGTAATTACTTATTTATTATACATTAACAACAATGGTTTTTGACATGTATCAGTCATGGTTGGTTAATTGTAATTAGTTTCTATATTTGTATTATGATGTATTCTCATGATAATAGAGATCAGTGATATATAATGTAATATGCTTCATTTACTATTATCACACTTAGATTATTTTAAATGATCTCTAACTAGATACTTGTGGTATAATCTAATTAAATTATGTGTTTAAATTTAAAAAAATCATATATTTCTAAGTATATCCCAGTGGGGATGTTACATAAGCTAGGTTATAGTTGCATGTAATTTTTTGAGATAGTCATTTTGGCATAAATATGGGCTCAGACGGAGCTACGAATCAAAAGTTATGGCCTCCAGAAGTTTGGCCTCTTTTGAATCATTCTCCTCTAGTTGAAAACAACTCAGCTCCTATGAGTTGCTCTAATTGTACTACTATCATTTGTTCTTATCAATATTATTCATCTCTAATTCTATAATCTAAGTGTTATCTTCCTGATGTAATCCTTCCCATTATACAAAATATCTGTCATAACTTCCTTGCCTTGTGTTTATTATCTTATTATCTAGAACCTATAATATATTTTCTTTCTTCTTCTTTGGTCCTCGTTGTTACCAATCTACTTCACCTTCACCATCTCCTCCATAGAAATTATATAAATATGAAAAATTAAATATTGGAGAGATATCAAAATTATGTGGTAAACTCACCTCATAAACATTGTCATTGATTTTCTTCACAAGTCTGCATGGCCCAATTTTCTTGTACTTTAACTTGTTATATGTGCCTTTTAAAAATATCTCTTTTCTCAAATAATCCATTAATAAATCTTATTCTTTAAAGATTTTTTACCTTCTTATAACATCTATATCTATTTTATACTTGTCATTACTTTCCTGCAACTTTCTTCTTCTTAAAATTGTTGTATATGTTGTGCAAATGCTTCTACATCATCAATAATACATTATACAATTAGTAAATATACCATATATATTTAACCATCACATAATTTATCCCATAAACAATATATAATTTTGACTTTCCTATTGATCTATTCATTGAACTATTATATACAAACTTTGCTTGTGGTAAATCCAAGTTTCATTACTTGGGCTTCTCTCTAACTATGCATCTCAATAAATTTCTCAAGATCTTGTTTACAACTTTTATCTCTTCATTTATTTTAGGGTGGTATGGCATTCTAAATTGTATCTTATTCCTGATCTTACTCCATAAAGTCATCCAAAAATGACTTAAAATTTTTGTGTCCCTATCTAATGTATGGTTTTTGGAACTCCATGCAATATCACAATATCTTTAAAAAATAGTTCTGCAACCTTAGTGGCATCATTAGTTTTCTTACATGAAATAAAATGAAACATCTTATAAAACCTATTTATAACAACAAAAATTGAATCATTACCTCTATGTGTGTTTGATATACCCAACATAAAATCCATACTCAAATTTGTCCATGGTCCTCTTGTAATTAGTAATGACAAATGTATAACCCTGCATTTTTTGTATATCCTTTTGTCACTTGTCATATCTTACGCCTTAAAACATATATTATCACATCTCTCTTCATATTTGACCAAAAATAATTCTCCTCCATAAAATATATTATCTGTCTTACCAAAATATCTAACCAAACCACCACTGTGTAATTCTCTTATAATATTATTGCCAAAATTGGTAAATAGGTGGGTTCCTGGTAGAATGAGCACACAAGAATTCTAATGACAATGAATTTGCTTGTATTCAAAATTATACAAAAGAATATGCAATAATTGTCTTGATTAATAAATAGCTTTACAATAGGTGTCTTATATAAGAGAAAGAACATGAAACTTCCACCTAGAATCAGGGAGTTAACTAATAGTATACTAGTGGAGAATAAATGTGTAACAACCACTTAATTAATAAAATTGGTAGCTAACTACCATAGACTAAATAATCACATAAGTAAGTTGAAGCTACATGTGTAGAGATTATCAATTTAATAAATATCCTAAACCAACACCCCCCCCCCTTAAGAGTAGTTTAGGTGGATTGAAAATAAAAATAGGTCTCGAAAACAAGTCATAATGAGGTACCCACATAAAATTCAACTCTCAAAACTAGAGTAAAAGGAGAAAACCCAGTCGAAAAAAAATTCCCTGAGAGATAAAGAATAGAATGTAGGACTAGAAACCCCACTCCAACACCCCCCTTAAGCATATCTTAGGTGGGATAGATGGTTGGGTCCCGACAAAGAGGCTTGATGAGGCACAAAAGTATATAGCAATGTTACTAGTATCCTACAAAATATGAAATATGTATGCCTCAAAAAAAGAGATAAGGTAAGTGTAGAATGTCACATGGTGAATGTTGTAGTAAGTCCCTCTGCAAAAAATGGTGTCTCTTACTAGAAAAAATGAGTTATCAAACTACTAAATTCCCACTCAAGTGTAGTGTAGATAGGAATCATGATGTATATATCTATAAAATTCTCAATTTTTTCCCTGCAAATGTTCAAATGTGCCAAATTTTGTATAGGTATCATAGTACTAACTATAGAATACAAAATTTAAGAGGCATACAATGAAGGGGAGAGAAAAGATAGAGAAGAAGATAGACATGGAACATTCACTAAAAGAATGTCCATGGAAAGAGGAGAGTAAGGCTCAACAAGCATCAAAACTAAATACTAGTCGACAAATGAATCACTCAGATCTACAAGATGATTCTCTATTAGAACATATGAATTATTGATGCTCTCAAAGTGTGTACTCTCATTGATATTAGTAAATTCCTCTAAAATTCAAGTCTATGAAGGCTCTAAAAGAGCAAAAATTTACATAGGAATGGATATAGAGTATATAATGAGACAACTAAGGTTTGACAGAATCTTGTCCTATAGTGGTGGCTTGAAAAAAGAAAAAAACTATCCACCTAAAATGTGTTATCATAGGAAATAGAAGTAGGAGTAGAGATTACAATAGTCTCAAAAGAGACAATAAGAAGCAGAGGAGGAGGAGTTATATATATCTAAGTAGGACATCTAAAAATAGACTATATAATTCTCTAAATAGTATAGGGACACTGTATATTCCACATGGCAATGAAGATCCATGGAACATGTAGTAGTAGGGTGTAAAAAACCTTATCACAATTATTAGACCACTTATCAAACCAAATAGGATCAATAGGTGTAGGAATTTATCCATATAGGAATGGAATGTGATTCTTGTGTGTGAACAAGTGCTCCATATAAGTGTGCCATGAAGCAAAATTAGCCTTTTTGAGAAGAACCACTGGTGTAAACTCAACCTTAATCCTTTGGATTCTCTCAAATGGAGTCATCATGACTGAGAGAAGATACCAAGGAAGTGTAATACTATATGGTACAAACTACAATGAACCCCTAAAACACATCATGAATGAGACATCAGACACAACTAAGAATGCATCCAAATAAGCAATCGATGTTGGATTGATGAGGGATAATGCATACTCAAAATGGGGATGTTAGACATCACCAAAAATGCATACATGTGTGAGAAATTGGTGCATGAATTATAATGTAGAAAGTATTAGGGCCCATAGCACATGAAACCCCCCTTGAATATTGCACTTTATAAATTTAGTGTGTTTTATAATGTAAATAGTATCAATGTACAAAAAATTAAAAAATGTGAACTTTTGCAAAAGACGGTGCTCAATTTTGATCTACCAATCAAAAGTTATAACACAATAACTTTACTGTAAATGAGGCCTATTTAATAAAAACTACACCAAAAGTTTTAAAAACTCGACCTAATAAGGGGTAAGGTAGCCTTCCATCCACACATTAGAACTAGAATTGAATGATAGACCTCCGTAAGCAATCAGATGTCATAAATAACCTGTCAACACACATTTACATGTACTTTAATGAAAAGGGCATACTTGAAGGTGTTCAATTAAAAAGTTAAAAAAATAAAGACATATTTTAAATAAAATTAAAACATGATTTAAATTTCAATATTTTATGGAATTATTTAGGTTTTTAACATTTTGACTTGGCAAATGAGAAGGAGAGTTGGGTGCCATCAAGGAGCATATACAGGTCTGTAAAGAGCAGAGTATTGGGCACTACCATTAGAGATTATAATCCTAAAAAAATTACATTAGAGCATCATACCTAGTAGCAGGCTATGTAAAGGAGGACCAATATAAGTTTGATAAAAAATCTTAAATCCTAGTTGGATGGCCTGAGACCAACATTCACAGGTCATGGAGTTATTTGTGGGCAATCATGATGGCAAGGGCAAGTGAGATAGCAAACATGAACCCAAAAAAGACAATGGTACATTTTATTGAAAATTCCACTATGTTTTGGATCGATGTCAAATAATTAGTATTATGAGAAGGGAGTGGTTAACTGAAGCCTAATCTCATTACAATATGTAAATAAGACATCATTCCCTACATGTTGGTTCATTACATGTATGCCATCATAAATCTAATGGGCATTGGATGGAGAAAGGCTGGAAATGAATTTAAATTTGGCATTTATGCATCAATTCCTTCAAATCTTGATGAGGGAGAGATAGTAGAATATTTTTTAGTAGGTAAAATAAGGTTTAAACTGTGTAACACACCCAAATTTCAAAGTACAAGATATAATGTTGCAAAAACTTGTATTTTATTGTTGAAAGGTATTGTGAGTCTAAAAATGAAAATCCATGTGGAAATCTTAAGGTTGGTGGTTCAAACCCATTGTCACAATGCCAAGTTAGCCCAAGGTTATATTAAACGAAAAATATTTCATCGGAGGAGTCAATTTCAAATAGCATTCATATGCCATCACCGTGATCACCTTCATTGTTTCATAACAGGATATGAATCCCAAAAAACTCATATGAAATATGCTTGGATGCGATGAAACCCAAGAAAAACTAGACCATTAAAGATATAACTAGGCCTTCCTATAAACCTGTCAACAAAGATGTACAACAAACCCTTCAAATGGCCAATGCAAAAGCATGGAAATGCTAATACAAAGAAAATTTAAATTCATTTTAATTAATTCAAAAGAATACAAAAGAGAAATCAAAGAAACTAATGTTCATTACCAAAATATAGAGCTCTGATACCATGATAGAATTGGCAAATATGTGATCTCAAGGCAGAATTAGCACATAATAATTCTAATGATAATGACTCTAATTGTAATTAGAATTATACAAGAGGATATGCAATAATTGTCTTGATTGATAAATAGATTTACAATAGGTGTCTTATATAGGATAAAGGACATGAAAATTCCACTTAGAATCAAGGAGTTAAATGGTAGTAGACTAGTGGAGAACAAACATGATCATGTGTAACAACCACTTAGCTAAGACAAGTGGCAACTAGCTACCTTAGAAGTTTAGACAATTAGTAACTAACTACCATAGACTAATGAATCACCTCAGTAAGATGAAGCTACATGTGTAGGGATTATCTATGTAATAACTAAATGGATTAGTAAATATCCTACACCAATAATTGTCTCTTAGAGATGTAATTGAAATACATAATTGTTTCCTTTTGAAGAGATAACCATCAAGTATAAGATACTCATCATGTACATTTATATGGCCTATTAATGGATTCCTACATTTCTCAAATATCTTTCTAGAATATGAATTAGTACCATATATTTAATTAATAAATTTAAGTCCAACTACTTCACTCACCTTAGTAGTTATCAACCCCACTCACCTACTCAAAGCATTAGTTACCTGATTCTATTTTACTGATTTGTGATTTAACTAAAAAGTATAACCCTACAAGAAAGACACCCACTTTGCATGCCTACTATTTAAATTCTTTTGAGTGATCACATACTTCAAAGTCTCATGAATAGTAAATAAGATAAAATCCTTAGGTACTAGATAATGCCTCCAATGTCTTAATGCTTGTACAAATGGCATAAAATCCAAAATCATACATAAAAGAATTTTTCTTACCTCATTCATTTTCTAATTGAAATATGTTATTGGCTTCCCTTGTTGACTCAACAAAACTCCAATTCCCACAAAAAAATCACCACAATCAACCTCAAACACTTTTCTAAAATTAGGTAATTCTAAAATAAGCTTTACCATATTTTTCTTCTTCAACAACTCAAAGATTTCTATTGTTTCCCTTGTCCATGCAAATTATTTGTCTCTCATACAATTTGTTATTGGTGCAACAAGACTACTAAAATTCTTAATGAACTTTCTTTACAATTTTGATAAACCATAGAAACTTCTTATCTCTGTGATGTTCTTTGGGATAGGTCACTCAACAATTGTATTTGCTTTTTCTACATCTATTCTTACACCATCTTCTAAAACTACAAATCTCAAAAATACCAAACTATTCTGCATAAACCTATACTTCTTAAAATTCATATAGATCCTCTCTTTTCTTAACAATTCTAATATCATTCTCAAATGTTCTAAGTGTTCTTATTTAGTCTTACTGAATATTAAAATATCATCAAAATGAACCAGCACAAACTTACCACTATATTCTCGTAACAATGTGTTCATCACCCTCATAAATGTGTTAGGTGCAATAGATAATCTGAATAACATCACCATCCACTCATATATGCTATATCTAGTCTTGAATGCTATTTTCCATTCATCTCCTTCATGAATCCAAATCTGATAGTATCCACTCTTTAGATCAATTTTGGTAAAATATTTTGCTCTTGAAATAATATCCATCACATTATTTAAATAGATTATAGGAAACTTGTACTTGATTTTAATTTTATTGATTACTCTACTATCCACACATATCCTTCATCATATATCTTTATTTTGAGTGATCAATGTTGGTGTTACACATGGACTCATACTCTCCCTTACTACACCCTTCCCCACCAATTTAGTAACCATTTTATTTAATTCTACATGTTCTATTAGACTTATTCTATATGTTATTGATTGGGTAGAGTTGATCCTGGAATCAAATCAATATGATGCTGAATATCTATCTTTGGTGATAAACCATCTGGTAACTCACCAGGTATAACATTTATATATTCTTTCAACATTATTGTTGCTTCTACTATTACTTGTACCACTTTTGTATTTTCTTTCTTTGCTACTAATGCATAATATCAACCTATCATCTTCATGTCTTTGATAAATTATTTTACAGTCATCATGCTTTCAGCCTGTCCTTCTTCTTTAAGAGATAAAAAACCTTCCTTTGTGCCACCTTTAGAGAAACTATACATGTTTTATGCTCCATCATGAATTGATTTTCTATCAAACTACCATGGCCTTCCCACTAATACATAGCATCCATCCATTGGTATAACATCACACCATATTTTATCTTTATAAGTTATACCTATATAAAACTTGATTAAGCATCTTTTATCTATTGTAACTTCATTTCCTTTCTTAAAACATGAAATTTGATAAGGATTAAGATGATCTTCACACTATAAACCTAGCTTCTCAATCATGTCCTTATAAACCATGTTTTCACAACTACTACCATCTATAATTACTTTAAATATCTTACTTCTTGAATTACACATTGTTTGAAACCATGCATCACCACCTTCTTTATTATGCACATGTTCTTTCCTTGGATAAATCATTGTTCTTCTCATCTTGAGATTTTCTTCAATATCTACTATTGCCACTTCAATATTTTTATCTAATGTTTCAACGTCAATTAAATTCACTCTTGGGTGATCCTCTTTCTCATTTATTGATCTTGGTAGTGTGGACACTCAAACACTCTATGGCCTTCTTCTCCACATATGTAACAAACATAAGACTAGTGTTGATTTAAAAACTATCCTCTTCCACCACCATATCTATGTCCTCTCTAAAATCCTCTTCCTTTGTTGGTATTAAAACCCATGTCTATTATCTTCTTGTCTTTCTACACCACGTGATGATTTTCCTCTAATGGTGTTATAACCACCTCTATTTGTATTAAATCTAGCTCATCCCCTTATTAGAGGTGATTTTTCTCTTCTTGGCCCAATAGATGTTCTTCTAAAATTCTCTTTATTTTTTTCTTCTTCCTTCAAAACTAATTGATAAGATTCTTCCATGAAAAGTACTCTATGCATGCTTAATTCATCTTGAATAGAAAACTTCAAACCATTTACGCACCTTGAAGCCATCTCTTTTTCTATTTCCTCATGTACTACTTGTATGGAAAGCTTTTAAAACTCATCTATATACTCAAGTTTATACTATGATCCTTCTGCCTCAAATTTTATAATCTTCTTTATAGGGTTTGTGCATAATCCATAGGAAAAAATTTCTCCCTCATCTTTTTTTCCATATTTTTCCATGAGTTGATCTTCTCTTTACCTTTTCTTTGTCTTTCTTTCTGTTTGTGATCCCACCAAATCATTTCACGTCCCTTCAAATTTATTCTCTCATATTTCTCAATTCAAAAAAAAAAAATCCATGTTGTTCATCCAATCTATCAACTCTGGTTTTAACTTCTTCCATAATCTAGAACATCAACCTTGATTCCTTCATTCCTTCCTTATAAAAATCTAACCATCCTCTTTTCCATTGATTGCAATTTTTCCTATTTCTCCTCTTGTAGAATTCCCTCTTCATGATCTGTGTCATCTTAATGATTCCTCTTCGTTCCCTCACCATCTCTCATACCTCCAAGATTCGAACTTGCTCGAATACCAAATAATGAATCTAAATACTATCAAGACAAGAAAATATCAATAGGTAAAGCTTCTATAATAATAACCCATATTGATTTATAGTGAATTATTTAAATAATTAAAAAACATGTATGAATAATCCTAAACTCAAAATTAGAGTTGACATGTAAAATTTGAAACTTTAAAAAATAATAAAACTCGACCTATTATTTTTAGCATCATCTATTTTTAGTAAGTTTTGCATAAAAGTGTGTGCATCTCTAAAAAAATTTAAAAATAAACTAAACACTAAAAATAACCCATCAGATGAATATTAGTAAAGTTTAAGTTTGGTTACAAAAATATACAATTTCTAAAATGAGAAATATACCAAAAATAATATTAAACTATAATTTCAAACCCTCAGATGATCACGTATGGCCTCTAAAAAATATCAAAAACATCCATAATTAGATAGGCCAAGTTATGGCTACTCTAAACTTTTCAAGATGGTCCTTTTGGTGTGAATATGGGCTCCAACGGATCTACAGATCAAGAGTTATGGCCTCCTTTTTGCATCATGCAAGGTCAGGGAAAATGAGTTGCATCATAAATCGAGGTATTTTGTTTGGTTATCTCAAATTCTTTCTATTTTGGGTAGAATTATTTGTAATATTATTTATTTAAATTTGAAATAAATTTTTATTTTTAGTATAATTATGTTAATAGAGGTGTTTTTAAATAGTCGCTAATATTAATAATCAATGGTTGACTTTAAATTTTAAATTTGTTTGAATGATATGGGAAAATTTAAACTTTGAGTTTGATGTTAATTTGATCATTATATGAAATATTTTTTTTCTTACTTAAAGAAGTCGATCAAAAAATTATAATATCTTAAGTAATATTGGTGAAATATATTAAGACTAACACAAAAAGAATGTTTTTTAAAACAATAAGGAGATGAAAGTCCCTCCTCTATTATAAGGGAGGTTCTTTTATTGAAAACAATAAAATATTGGAATATTTTTAAAACATAAATACTCATTGAGTGAAGTTTATTATGAATAAATTTTAAATGAACTTAGCTTTCTCAAACGATTCCCAATCCTCATAGTAATTTATATAAATGATAGGCAAAGGCCCTATATATGATTGTCGGGTGCCATTGTATATAGGAGAAAAATATGTATAATAGAGAAAATATGAACTAGAATAAGTAATTTAATTAAATCTTTTTTATGTATTATTTTTATTATTTTAATTTAATAATTAACTAACATACATATCTTAGATAAATCTATCTAAAAGATATCAAGAAATATCATTCTCATGACGTTAATATGATTTTGGTTCTGTGAAATAAATGAAATGGAGAACCTCGAAAATGATATCTCTGGGCGTCTTAAATACATAAAATTATCTAAAATATGTAAGTTAGTTATTTCTCACTAATAAATATTCTTGTTTAATTTTCTAAATTAAACTATTATTAATTATTACATATTTTATTTTGCATTAGGATGAGGATTATGATGAACTTTTCCAACCTTGAAACAAGGACTACATCCGTACTTACGAATATCCTTCTCTATAAAATGAAATAGAAACTAATGGATTCCAACCAAAATATATACTATGTTTAATTTGTAAGTAAAATATATTTTCATATTATTTATATAATAAATAGTTTAATATTGTTTTTTTTAATTGATTTCATTTTATAATATTTTTAATAATTTGGTTTTGTTACATTTTATTCAAGGGAAGCATGAATCGTCCTAGATTATAAGTTGAAAAATATTTTGAATTGTGAATGGGATGATCATGATTATTAGGATTCTCCTCATTCAATTAGTTCTTTTAAACCCCAACCAACATCATGTGATGCATCTCGAGCCCAAACAACTTCATGCAATAGGAATGTTGATGCTAGGGATAGTTGTGGAGGTGTAAGCAAAAGTAATGCTACTCAAAGTTGGGATAACGTGGTTGAGCATCAATCATGACTCTTTATTATTTTTTAATTATATTATAATCAGTTTTGATTCATTATCATGTTTTTTTGAAGTTCAATTTAATTTATGTTTTTATTTAAATATGTAATTTATGTTTGCATATTTTTTATCAAAAAATTATTATTATTTAAATGTATATTATTATAATTAAAAATAAAATTATGTATAAATGATTATAAATATAATAAATATTAAAATTATATAATATATGATCAAAATTTTATGATTGATAATATCAAATTATTTTGAATAGTTTTAAAGTAAAATATTTTTAATATAATTTAGTTTTAATTAAATACATATTATTATTTTTAAATATAATTAAAAATAAAGTCATATTTAAGTCACATTTTATACTGATTTTTGTTACATTTTAATTTAGAATTAGTATTAAAATTAAAATCCACTTTAAATAAGATTTAATCTCTTTTAACATCACCTTAAAATCAGACCTAGTGTCTCACTTCAAATTATATTTAGTAATAGAATAAAATTTATTTTTAGTGACATATCTAAATTCAAATTTACCAACAAATTTTTAGTCACCTTTAAGGAACTTTATAAAATCAACAAGCAACATTGGAAATATTGGGAGTGGTGATATTAAAAACATTACCCTAAAGGTAGGATTGAAGTCACCCCAAGAGTCCCTCCTTAACATTAATATTTCAGAGTTGGAGTGACATTAATATATTTTAACTTGATGTTGTATTGATGTAATTTAATTTTTTTATTAAAAATAAATTAAAAATAGTTGTTCAACTTTAAAAGTGATTTAAGAAATAAAATTTATTATTTCAAATTTTCTTATTTATTTATTTATTTATTTTGATACATTTTAATGTGAGATTGGTAAGCTAAGTAGTGGTATGAATTCTTGTACTTTCACTATGTCATTCGATAAATTATAAATTATTTATTACGAATACCTTATTTATTGGTAGGACTTAAATCTGAGAGACTTCATTATAAATGCAACTGCTTTACTAGTATATTACACCCAAAAAATATATAAAATTCATATTACTATATAAATTTGAAATAAATTTAATATCAACTTAAAAGAGTCATACTACTGTAATAATTTACCTAATTGTACCCATTTTTTTTAGGTGTTGCTTGAAATTTAAAAAACAAAACTCTACCTTATTTTATGCAAATAATTTTATATTATATTTATTTTTCATAAATATATTTTATATATATTTAAAATTTTATTAAAAGTTGTTCCCACATTTTTAATTTGATGTTTTTATATTTTTTAATTTGGTGTTCTCATTTATTAATAAAACAATATGTTAGAAATAGTTTAATATTATATAAGAAAGAAAAGGTGGAATGGATGCAAGCTAATTAAAATATGAGAGGGAAACCAAAACATGCACTTTCCTTGAGTAAGGCTAACGATATAGGTATTAGTTTAGTGCTATTGAGCATTAGTTTTATATTAGATAAATATTTATAATCTTTTAGGCATGGAGAGATGAAATGTAAGTAAGGCTATTCATACAAGTGTTAGTTAAACACTCTTGAGTGCTAAGTTTAGATTAGATATAAATTTATATGTGCTAATTAAATATTGTTGAGTATTAAAAATTCAAAATTAAAACTTGTTTTTTTTAAATAATTAAAATTATATATATATATATATATATATATATATATATATATATATATATATATATATATATATTAAATATATATTAATATTAGTTTTATAAATTTTATTCTTACTTATTTTTATTTATTTTCATTTCTAAATTAATATACTTTTTGAAAAGTCATGGTTAATTAAATTCATACTTATTAAAATTTGAACCATATTTTATTATATCACTTTATATGGAATGATATTAAGAATTAATGGTATCATTATATTTATAAGATTTGATCATAATCTTTTCTCGATGATGATGATGATGATGATAATAATAATAATAATAATAATAATAATAATAATAATAATAATAATAATAATAATAATAATAATAATAATAGGTGGGTAAGGGGGGTTTAAACCATAATTTTATAATTGATAATTGTAGATTTGACAATAGTAAATTTAAATTAATAAATATGTGCTTATTTTTTATTAATTTTATATAATAAAAATTATTTAAAAAAAAATCAATAATGATATATATTTTAATTTGATTGGTAAGAAAATGATAATTGTTATCTTGCTTAAAAAAATTAAAGTGTATTAGAATTTTTCAGGTAAACTCTAGATTTATATTTTATAATTTTTAATTAATATTTATATATTAAAGTTGTAGATCATTTTTATTTATACTTTTATAAATAAAAGTATATTATATTTATATATATATATATATATATATATATATATATATATATATATATATATAAAGTTCTAATTTCGTGGTTAAATAAATGATTATAGAAATAATTTTAAAATTGAAAATTTTAATTCAGTTTTAATAACTTTTTTAATTTGAATTAGTAAGTTGTTTTGTTGTTTTTGGATAGCATCATAGGGTTGGGGTCTTTTGGATGGTGGAAGAGGAATAGTTTACTAAATTGTGATAGAATTTTTATTGAGGTATGTTTGGGAATATTTGGTGGAAGGTTTGTCGATGGTTGAATGTGTGATCTTAGTCAATGTTGATAATTTATCTTGAGTTTATTTTAGTTGATATTGTATTTTTTTCTAACTACTTAGAATATTTGTACAAAGTTGTAGGGACATTTCAAAACCTTTTTTGTCCATATTTAAAAATATATTTATCTTTAATTGAAAATTCTATTTTATGTTTTTTTAATTAATAATTATGTATAATTTAAAACATATATCATTTATATTTATCCTTTTATTATTTCTTTTCATATATATACATATTTACTAGCATACATATCCTAGATAAATCTTTGGAAAATATACCAATAAATATCATTTTCAAAACATATATATCATATTGAATTGTGATATTAGTGAAATAGGTGCCTTGAGAATAATATTTATTAATGTATTTTACTTATATATATAATTTAATAAAATATAATACAATTTATTTTCAACTTTATATGTATATATTTAATATATAAGTATAACATTTATAAATAAGGTAGAAAAAGAGGTCGAACTTCTAGAGGCCATAAATTTTGATCCATAACTCTATTTTGAGCCCATTTTCACATCAAAATGACTGTCTTGAAAAGTTTGGTGCAGTCATAATCTATGTTTTGGATATTTTAGATATTTTCTAAAGGTCATACGTGACCATATGAGTGTTCAAAATTATAATTTAACGTTATCTTTGGTGTTTTTATAAATTTATAAATTGTGTATTTTTATAACTAAACTTAAACTTTAGTTGATATTATTATGATAGGTTAATTTTAGCGTTTAATTTATTTTTGGAGTTTTTTAGAGTTGTGTGTGCTTGCATACAAAACTTATTAAAAATCATCGCTGCTAACAATAATAGGTCAAATTTTATTATTTTTAAAGTTCTAAATTTTACATGTCAACTCCAATTATGAGTTGAGGCTTATTTATGCATGGTTTATAATTATTTGAATAATTCAATACAAATCAATATAGATTATTGTTTCAGAAACTTTGCCTAGTGTTATTTTCTTGTCTTGACAATAATCAGGTTCATTATCTATTATCAGAGCAAGTTCAAATCTTAGAGGCGTAAGAGATGGTGAGAGGATGAAGAAGAATCACTAAGATGAACTAAACAATGCAAGAGCTATAGAGGTAAGTAGAAAAATTAATCGAGATCATTGTGAATTAATGACAAAGGAGAGAAGAGATGATGCCAAAGTTGACATAGATCATGAAGAGAAAATTTTACAAGAGGAGCAACAGGAATAGATGTCATCAATGGAAGAGAGGATAGTTAGAGATTTTGAAGGAATGAGGGAATCAAGGTTGATGATATAGACTATAGGGGAAGTTTAAAACTAGAGGTTTTGATAGATTGGATGAATAAAATAGAGAATTCTTTCTAATGGAAAACTATGAGAGAAAATAAAAAGGTAAATTTTGCATGCACAAAATTGAAGGGACATACAATGATTTGGTGGGATCACCAACATAAAGAAAGATAGATAAAAGGTAAAGAGAAGATCAACTCATGGAAAAAAATGGATAAAAAACTAAGGGATAAATTTCTTCTTCTAGATTATGCACAAACCGTATACATAAGATTCCAAAATTTGAGGCAGAAGGATCACATCATACAAGAGTATACATATGAGTTTTACAATCTTTCCATATGAGTGGATCATGATGAAATAGAAGAACAGATGGTTAAAAGGTATGCAAATGGTTTGGAGTTTTTTATTCAAGATGAATTAAGTATGCATATAATACTTTGCATGGAGGAAGCTTATGAATTAGATTTGAAGGCAAAAGAAAAACAAAATAGATAAAATTTCAAAATAAAATCTATTAGAACAAGAAGAGGACATTCCCATCAAATAAGGGGATGAGGTGGATTTAATACAAATAGAAATGGATTTAACACCACTAGACGAAAACCATCATGTGGTACAAAAAAAAGATAATAGATAAGGGTTTCAATACTAACAAAGAGGAAGAGGATTTTAGAGAGGATGAAGCTATGGTGGTGGTATAAGATGGTTTCAAAATCAACACAGGTCTTATATTTGTTACATATGTGGAGAAGAAGGTCATAGAGTGTTTGAGTTTCCACACTACTAAGATCAAGAAGGGAGGCAAGAGGATCACCTAAGAGGGAACTTAGTTGAGATGAAATGAAGAGAAAAATACTAAAGTTACATTAGTAGATATTGAAGAAAATATCATGATGAGAATAACAATGATTGCTCCAAGGAAATAACATGTGTAGAATAGAGAAGGTGGTGATACATGGCTGTAAAAAAATATCTTTCAAACAAGGTGTACTTCAGGAGGGAATATATGCAAAGTAATTATAGATGGTGGTAGTTATGAAAATATGGTTTCTAAGGACATGATTGAGAAACTAGGTTTTTAGTGTGAAAAGCATCTTAATCCTTATTGGATTTCATGGTTTAAGAAAGAGAATAAATTTACAATAAATAAAAAGTGCTTAATCAAAATTTCTATAGCTAAAACTTATAAGGATGAAATATGGTATGATGTCATGCCAATGGATGCATGCCATGTATTATTGAGAAGGCCATGGTAGTTTGATAGAAGATCAATTCATAATGGATCAAAGAACACATATAGTTTTTGAAAAGGTGGTATGAAGGTAGTTTTTTTACCTCTTAAAGAAGAAGGGCAGGTTGAAAGCATGTTAACTACAAAATAATTTATTAAAGACATGAAGATGGTAGGTTGTTGTTATTTATTACTAATGAAGAATGAAGACACAGAATTGGTGCAAGTACCCAAAAAAATGTCAGGAATCTAGAACAACAAACATGCTCTGATCCCACTTGTCAGGATGCGAAACCGGAAACATACAATTGATTACCAAACTTCAAACAACTTAATATGCGGAAATAACCAGATTCACCAAGTAACTAGAATTCAGAATAACACAGCATATGAGAGACAATACACAACTTGTATTAACACTTTATACAGAAAAGAATACAATAAAGAAGATGCCACTTCTTCTCCACCACCTTACAGAGGTTTCCCACACCTCAAGTGAACAGTACTTCTTCTCCCCAAAGCTCTCCCTCTCACATGTCACAACACCTAACTCAAATACAGAGTTGGTGTTCACCTCCCATGCTCCACACATAACACAAGTGCTCCACGCACTCCACAAGCACTCCACGTGCTCCACAAGTACTCAAAGTACTTCAAGTAGATCTCCCATGAACCTGCAATAACCTGCAATTCAACAGACCATACTTATGGAAGGAACTTCCTTGCCTTCCTCTTGCTCTATCCGAGTACACCCCTGTACTCCAAGTAGATCCTGCCTGATACTGCTCCCTGTTGTGTTGCTGTCTATATGACCTTGCACACCTGCAAATCAAACAATGGTTCTGCTCACCTGTGAACCTCGACCTTGCATACACATACACCTGCAGATCAACGATCTTACTTACCATGTAGATCTCCTATATAGGCCATGAAACTGTGACCAAGATCCTACACTCTTGAAGAACCCAGCTGGCTCTCCAATCCAGCACCAACACACCTGGTACTATGGCACTAGGAGGAATGCACCATTGCTCTACCTCACACACAGAAGGAGCTTATAATTATGCTCTCTTACTCCCTAGCACTCTTTTCCAATACAACCATGAGTCTATTATATAGATCTCATCCAAACAATAATTAGACATCTAATTACAATAATTAGATCCGCAGCTCTCAGTCTAAAAATAGATCTCTTCATGCAAACACTTGGTTCGTTAGCTAACTGCCTGTAAATAGCTCGCAGTCGAACCACACAGGCGACCGACGCCGGTCCCTGTCTGCCTGGGGGTCGCCGACGCCGGCCGATCTCTGACCATCGTCGGTTGCCTTCCTGCCCTTTCCTGCCGACGTCGGTTGGCCTGACCGACGCCGGTGTCTCTGACACTCAGCAACTCTCCTGCAACCTCCTCTGTATCTGCATCAGTGAAGCTTTTAGCTCCACAATCCTAACAAAAAATAATAATAGTGTTGAAATAATATACAGATGTTATATCTAATAAGTTACTAAATACTTTACCACTAAATAGAGATATTTAGTATCATATTCATTTGATTCTATGATCAAATCTACCCAATCAAATAACTTATAGGATGAGTCTAACAAACCACGTAAAATTGTGAAGAAAATCAATGATAATGCTTGAGTTGAGTTTACCATAGAATAAGTCGCAAGCTTCAAAAGTGCCTACCCAATCCATAAGCCAATTTATGAACCTATTCATCCCATTATATCAAATAAACAATTTTCCCTCCCACCATCTCCCTTTTAGAATAAGATCTGGTTGTATGTAAAATAGATGGGCTGCCAAGTGAAGAGACTAATGCTCTAATTGAACATGATGAGGACTCTTCAAGTGAACATGATGAAGAGGTCATCCTTGGCACTCCCTTTAGTGAAGAAAAGAGAAAATCATTTTTTAAAGATGAGTAGAAAGGTGATCTTGATGAAGTGGTAGCAGACTTTGAAGGAGAGAACACTCTTAAAGATGGACAAAGCTCAATTGAGATGGTTATAGAAGTTTCCCAACAAGTTAATCATCTCAATGAGATCATGGATGAATAATAAAAATAGTTCTTAGAGACTCTTGATGAATTGAAATAACTAGCTACACTAGAGGTGCATTTAAACATCTTTTAAGATGTCTCAAGTGATAAAAAAAAAGAGGTAAAATCTTATTTTAAACTCTCTCATTTGATTGAAAATGATGGTCTTATTTCTTGTTACAAAGATGAATTGGTTGGATTGGAAATAAAAGAATCATAAGAAAGCATTTATCTTGAGACTCTCAATGAAGAGGTTACATCTGGTTTTGAAGTAAAAGACTTCCCATGTGAACAATATGAGGTCTTGAGCGAGCTTGAAATGACCTCAAATGAGCAAGAATCAAAGCTTGTGAAAGCATAATTTTAGACACATCATGACCACATGAAGAGGTTTAAATCTCTTGACAATCCTATGAATCATAAATATAAATTTGAAGATGTATATTAGGTTCTATCCTCTCAATATGCTAATCAAGAGGATGTTGAGAACATGTGGTGGTAGTATTTGGACATTTGTAATGAATTTGAGGCTCTTAAAGGGTCTATATATCATATAGGGAAGATTGAAGATAATTTTGAAGTTGATCTCTTCCTTGAAGAGAAATGTGGTAACCCCTTAGTAGGTCATTCAAGACCAAACACACCATTTCATGTAGCCACTAGAAGCTAAAGCTGATGCTACCATTATCAATCAAGATGTGATCACTTTTAAGGTGATTTCAAACATCAAGGAGAAACATGAGGTGAGTATTGGGTGACAATATGAGTATGTTTTCATTGAGAACATGTTTACTATTGATAACTCACTTGAGAGTAGGGCAAAGGAGTTGGAAAATAAGAGGTCTACTCCATCAAATATTATCTTCAAAAGGCAACTTACTCTACATCATTATCCATCTCATGGAGGATGTGTTTGAAAAAATTTCCCTTTTGATCAAGGAGGAATATGTCTTAAGGTTAATTATAGTTAGTAGTGTTATTGTGTTTTGCTTTCCCTAAGTGCTTTGTGGCTTAAGTGTGTATGTCTTGATTTAGTGTGATGTTCTTGTTTTTTTATGTGTCTTAGAGTTATGTTAGTTATTTTTTATTTTTTAATGAATTTATAATCAGGTCCAAGGTCTAATCAGGTCTGAAGTTGAATGATAAGTGACTCCATAGCCCAATATATAGACTAGGCAATTGATCTAAGGTGCATAACAGGCATGTTATTCTAGAAGGTTGTCAAATATGTTATCCAAAATTAATTAAAATAAGGGATTATAATTAAAAACTTGGCTCTATACCTTTTAAATTTGTTGATATCCTCTTGTAAGCCCTCATTTTGATGTCATACTTTGAAATTAATTGATGTCTTATTCATGAGTCATTAGGTCATGTCAAGGTAAAGATGTTTTTATGTTGTTTAAGCCTTCTAATGTATTATTCCTTGAACATGTAATTAATTCCAATGTGAGGGGGATATATTGGTAATTCTAAACATGATTTAGAAGGCCTTTTATTTCCTCATAAGTCTTCATACTAAGTCCAAGGATAATAAGTCATTTCAAACCTTCTCAATGCAAAATTAACATGTTTGAAGTTGTCAAAGACCAATTTAGAGTCCATAAAGGTGGAAATTAAATATTAGATCACTATGAAATGAATTTTGGAGAAGTTTCTAATGCATATTTGGTAGGCATAGTTTATAATATGATAGCTTCAAGTCAGAAGAGATAATGATTATACTTGAAGGTAGTTATAACACATCTAGAATGGGTTATCAAAAGAGTGAAAAGATGTTTTCAAGAAATTACAGATATATAGTACACTTTAATAGGTGTTTAAAGTCCAAATAAATTTTTATCAAGCTTTCAGAGGTCCAAATAGAGCAAAAAATACTTCATTTCCTTCATCAAGCTCTTTGTGAGCTAGTGAAGGCTAGTTTCAAATGTTTGGTTCATGCACATGGGAGATAAATACAACCAGAGCTCTTAGGGTAAAATGAGGAATCTAATGTAATTTAAAATCATATCCATATTTATTATATTTATTCCCCCATATCTATGAATAAATGTTAAGAGGAAAAGTGCTCTAAAACCCTAAGTAAACCCCTTGGGCTTAGTTTTTTGCCTTGAAAGTGCATCTCAAAGTTGATGAAGGCAAAATAGAGATTTGAAGGTGATATAATAATTTATATGGGTAATCACAAGATCAATAAAAATTAAATAATCTCAAAAACACACATGTACCTACTTTAGACATGCTTTGTTCAACATTTTGGTGTGTGACAGTCAAGTTACACATGGATAAAAGAACATTTTGGTCTTGAAAATCATGATATGAAAGATATAAAAACCATTAATGGATCACTTATACCATAATTAAACTCTTCATATCTCCTTGGAAATTCATTAGAACTAGTTCATGAAGGAATGTAGATATTCATCTAAATTAGTTGGTTGTATCAATACCATTTCTATCACAATTTGGTTTTCAAGGTCATAAGAGACTACCATGCTTAAAGAAAATCATGTGTATATATGTATTTTGATTCATTGAGATTGTATTACCTATTCAAGGACTATTCAAATTCAAATCAAGACCTCATGGTGAACCAAGAACATAAATATGCACATTTGGACTAAGGGGATAGTGGAAGGTAAAACACAGAGGTTTCATGCATAAGGGTGACTCAATGTAAGCCCAAAAGGGTCTAATAAGTTAGAATATATAATGGTCATGAACCTAAATACATGAAGTGATAAAAGGTAATGTATTCTAAGAGGTGGAGTGATAAGAAGATATCAAGATGGTGATCCAACTGTGACTAAGAAAGGCACCTCCAAGAATGAAAAAATGTGCATGTTTTGCATGGAACACAGGGGTTTGAAGAGAATATAAATCATTAAGAAGATATTTAATCATATTTAGGTATATTTAATTTATTAAAAAGTCTAAAATGTGCCACCAATGTATTAAAGTAAAGATTAATGTAGATCTACAAGTTTGCAGACATGTAGGTCCATATTCTCAGTTAAAAGAAACTAGCCTTGCATAGCATGTGAGGTTTGTGTGAAAAAGGAATACATAGATGGGGATTAATATAGTTTTAATTAATAAATAAACACACTAAACACTAACACATCTATCCTAGACACTAGAGAGAGCATAGGTAACAAACATATAATGAAAACACTACTATAAAATTAAAAAAATCATCCTTTTACCTTCCTTGTAGCTCCAAAAATGGTTTGTTGAAGTGGATTGATCTGATTTATGCATCAATAAATATTTGTAAATCAAGACCCATATGCTCTACCTCTCCTTGGATCCTTGGATTATCTATTTGGCTTTGCTTTAATTATGAATTTGGCATGGTAACACTACTAGAAAGGCTTTTTGCATCTATTTGAGAATAATAACTTTACACCAAAAGAGCTTGTTGATAAATAGGTAGGTCCTGTAGACACTATAATTTCACACCCTAGGGATGATTAATTAGGTGTCTTAGGTTTTATTTATTTTAAATATCCTAAATAAACCCTATCCTAAGGTTTAGTTTATTTACCTTTTACTATCTCAGTAAGTGGCCTTTACTTTTACTCTTTTTACCCTTCCAAACCTCCTAAATACATTTATAACCTAGGAATCTACCCCCTAACTACTTTACCCCATGTGGATTTGTTACCAATAAATCCATTGTATTCATTCCATTTTTACCCATGATTGAAACAAAGGCACTAATTTTGGTGAACTGGCACCGATTCACCCACGATTGGCATTGATTCTACAAATCAATGGCATTCCTTAAATACTCATCCAACCTTTGCATTTTGGATCTAGAAACTCAAAGCCTCAGATTTTTGTTAGGATTATTGGAGATTTAGTGATTTTCTTAATGGTACTTTGCTATATTTTTATTGTGTTCAATTCATATCCTCTATGAATCCTAATAAACTGCCTATGTATGTGGAGGAATTTCATTTCATTTGCAAGTCGATCGAAGGTAAGTCATCATTTTTTTATCATTTTATTTCAAGTATATTATTATTATTTGTTTATTTAATCTTTTAAATATCATTTACATCCCTCTATATCTATTTATCAACCTCTATTATCCAATTCATCTTGTTTTCTCTCTATTTTTATTAAACATAATCACAGAGAGAATCGATGTTGATTCACTCTGAATCTTCACTAGTTATATCAATCAACATCAATCCTATCAAGTTAAAAATTGATCCACTATGTTTAATTAATTGTATTCAAGGCCTTAATCCTAAGACCCTATCTACAATCCTTTATTGATTATTTTCATTTAAACATGGCATTTGTTTGTAGATGACTCTACCTAGTTTAGTACATGGCATAACCAATATTATTGATCTCCCCATAGTTTTTCAACCTTTGTTTGTGGATTAGAGTGACATATACTTTGAGATATCCCTTTATGCAATCATTTATTCACCCTCTCATGAAGCCACTGAAGACTAATTAGTGGTTATATAAGATGATGTAGACTTTACTTTAGTTTACTAGGAAGAGTATTTCATTTACATTGAGAGCTTATTCAAGGACTGAATATTAATCATCATTGTTATCATATCATTTATCTATTATGATTTCATATGATTTTTATTCTCTTAATTTCATAAACAATGGACTAACATCCTTCTAAGGAAGTGTACCACTTCTTGGAACTAATCTTGTATCAGGTAGGCCACCCAATTATCTATTAATCCATTTTTGTCAAGTGTTTACATGTGCGTAGGTTAGCCTTCCCAACCAAAAAGGAGCTCTCACTATCGTTAAATTCAAAGCAGTGGGCAATGTCTTCTAATCCACAAGTATTCCCTATAAACCTTATTTTTATTTAAGTTTTTAGTAAGAAATATTTTAAATTAAAAGAAAATGAAAAACCACTTAAACATTATATCACACCTGGTGGGAACCCTAAGCTCTCACTTTTCTTATTAAAATTCATTTTTGAATTTATCTATCTTTCTCTCTTTCCTTTTATTTATTGTATTCAATCAAATAAAATATAAAATTACATTTTAACTTTTAAAGTTTAAATAATCTCCATCCATTTTTCTTACTTAGTTTATTCATATAGAATAATCTAGGCAGTCAATTTATCTTAGATATCACTTTTCCCACACACAAACCAAATCATGTTCATAAAGAAATCATCAAAACATGGATATAATGGAACTGACTGGGATTTCATCACCTAATAGTAACCTTCTTCCCAATAATTCCACTTGAATTTCACCACCAAAGAGAGAACCAACTCAGTACTCTAGCTGAGTATAAAATATGGTCTTTTGATATATTCTAGCTAAGCACCTAACACCCTTATGCTCTGGTGTGTCAAGTGAGGGGTTAGGCCCCAATACTAGGCCAAGTATTGATCCCAGTATAAAAATCCCTAAGATCCTAAATGAAACCTGAGACCATCTTTATATTTGCACTTCTTAAAACCCTTAGTATCCTTATTTTTCCTATTATCACACTTTAAAGTTAAAAAGTAAAAACTTTTTCAGAATGTCTTTAACATGTGCATCTTTTCATCCTCAGTAAATATGAGTTAACCAAAAAGAATATTTTGTGTGGTTTTTGTTAGTTATTATTTTTTTCTTTTTTATCACTACATGTTTTTGATGTGATAGCAGTCAAAAAATAAAACCAAACCCCCATCTTCATCTTCATCCATGGAGAATTCTCCTAGCCCTCCTACTTCCCCTGAGTCCATGGGGGAAGGCATCTCTTGGTATTACACCTAGGGTGATCCTAAATTCACCACTATACTAGATAGTAATCCCATAGCACTTAATCATTATCTCAGCGCTTGATCCATACGTATCCCTCTTTCTCCCCATACACAGTTCTCTAGGACCCCATATGGCATGCCCTTAGAAGAGGGTAAAGGATGGGTAAAGGATTTACCATTGCTATGCTAGCTTCCCATAATAATCCTCCTTGTAATAGTTATGATGCCACTACTACACAACCCTAAGGAAACCCACCTCTAATGATGTCTAGTGCTCCATCACCAACCACTACCCAAACTCAGATTAATATCGCTCCTCAGCCTATAACTACATAGCCTATTATCACATCATTTCATAACCTAGTCATCTTGGTCCCAGTGACCCCTTTTACTAGTTCAAACTAGTATACCCTTAGGTACCCAAACATAGCCATTACAATAGGCCCCTGTAATACAACTACCTCAATAATATCCCCTTGACCACCTATTATGTAGCACCCATATAGGATATCTAGTCTACATATATCCCCTTACAAGATCCATAGTGTGTAGTAGCTTCTCAACCCATCATGACCACATTGATCAGTTATCCTTTATCTTAGGCTTTTTCCATGTAGCTACCTATGTACCAACTCCTACAATAGAATGTTTTGGGAGGAATACCCTAATATAACACTCAACTTGATCTCATGTGTATGCTTATGAATAGAATGGCTAATTTAGAAGCCTATGCCTCTGGATAGAAGAACATGCTCACCTATGACCAAATTTGTAATGATCCTTTTAACCCAATATTTCCTATTAGGCCTTGTCTTCCATAATGGAAACTCCTTAAGTTTACAAAGTTCCAGAATAAGGAGGATCCATAATAACACCTTTAAGTGTTTAGGCATGCTTGCTACCATACAACATATGATGATGTGTTTCTTCTTAGGACATTCCCTATGTCATTAGATAGACCTACCCTAGATTAGTATAACTCAATTCCATAACATTCCCTCTTCTCATTTGGGAAGCTAGCTTAAATATTCCTAGAACACTTTTCTATCAATATAAAGAAAGGTTATTATTACTGACCTCTATGCCATCCAATAGTTTGATGATGAATTCATCATCGACTTTGTGGCTAGATGGAGAATTATAATCAATCAAATCATCTTCACTCTACTGTAACCTGAGTTGATCAAGTTATTCATGAGATCATGTGCTAAACATATCTCATTGTTGTTATGGGTATAATATTCTAAAATCTTTGATGAGACCTTTTCAATGGCCTATAGGCTTGAAATTAGAGCCCTAGATGAAGGTAATGTTAAATTATGAAATAAAAAATCTAAATTTGAGTTGTCTAAAGGGACTATAATAACAACAAAAATAAAACTAAAGGAGTTGCCAATGTCATAGTTATAAAGTCTACACCATCATAAACTAAAAACTAATCTAAGCCCTCCACCTCATATGCACAATCTTAGAATCCATTGACACACTTTCCCCCATAATAATATACCCCTTTAGGAGAATCCTATGCATATATTTTAGATAAACTATTAAAGGCATCTCTCATCAATCTCCCTCCAGTAAGACCTCTTGATGATTCTCATCTTAAACCTAATTGGTTTATGGAAAATGACTTCTATAATTTTCACTATGTAATAGGCCATGATGTCAATAGATGTCATTATTTCAAGGGTTTAGTAAAAAATCTTATAGATTAGTTCAAAATACAACTAGATAATCTTAACACACCCACAAAACAATTTATAGATATATTAAGATAGACATTCCCTAATCATTCTTCCACGTCGAATTCTATCCAAGCTAAATTTGGATCTACATCAAAATGTGAGACTCATGTTATTCACACAATCCATGACTAGATTATACCCAAATAAGTTGATGATATGCCTATCTCTAATCTCCTTATAGGAGACACTTTTGAACCATCCAAACCAAGTGAAGACATCCCAAAAACTTCCTCTAATTTTCCAAATCTCATTGTTTGGGATCCCCTAGAAGAAGCCATATCTAAAAGTACTCAAGAACTAAAAGAAGAAAAGATCATTGAAGAGAAATTTTTCTCAGACATTATGCAAGACTCATATACTATTCCTTGCATTGTTTTAATACCTACATATCACATATCCATTATTTCTATCCTATTACTCCCTAAGAAAACTATTGTGTTACCTAAAATTAGCTCAAGATTAATTCCCCCCATTGTTAGGGAGGCATTAAATCATAGAGAAAGCAAAAGAAAAGCCTTAAATGTCAAAAATAGAAACTTTGAAGCCCTAAAGGGAAAATATCTATAGCATCTTCCTATTAGGATTGAAATCCATAAGGAGGACATCTCCATAACCCTTAAGCAGATGCAAAAAGGAAAATCACCACTACCCCTGTTCTAACAAGATCATCTATATTATGACCCCATCCTTCAACTAAAATAAAAGATACCATTACATAATCCACCACTAAATTGCATATACCATCATAATCAAATATTCCCATTGTGGTCATGCCAATCCATAACCCATTAAATCCCTATTATCCACAAGGTTTAGGTGTAAAGACTTACCCTGAACACAAAATACTTACAGTAGGGACCATTCAAACAACTAGTTTAGGAGGCCAAGGTTTGAGGTTACATATACCTTCCCCACCAGTGCCCTAGAGGATGGAAATTTGAGTCAAGACCCATTGAAGGGATATTATTCTAAGATCCTTGATCAACTTATCCAGACCTCCTTAATCATGCTACCACTCATAAAGCCTATAAATCCTCATATTCAGAAACCATCATGGTATAGAGAAAATAAGACTGTGCATTCCATCGAATAGCAGGCCATGACACTAAAAGTTATAATGTTTAAATTTTGTAGTCTCAAATCTATTAGATGAATATGATCTCTTAATAGAATAATCAAATCATGACCATCCCTTAGGGTTAAATCCACCTCAAGAAGTAACATGTTAGCCATAGTATTAGAATAAGTTGTAAAGGAGGATAAAACCTCTGATAGATCCCAACACCCATCTCTCCCTCTAAATGTGGATGATTTTGAGAATGTAACAAATCCCCCTTTGTTCTAGATAGATGCACTTTACATAGCTACATGATCCCAAGCCTAGGGTCACAAGACCCACAATCAGGAAAAAGCTAAAGTGACTATTTCCAAAGCACCAAATCTTACCATAAATAGTCTGATAATGCTTTCCCCTAAACCTAAAGTTTCTATCTTATGAAAAGCATAAAAAAACAATGCTTCAAAACTCATATAGATATCTATTCTAAAGTATTTTACATCAGCTTCTGGTCAAAATTTCCCTATATGAACTTATCCAAAATTCTCCACAGCATTGTGAGGCCCTGATAGAAGCCTTATGATCCACAAAGATACAAGCTAATGAACCCCAACCTTTGTCTTTCATTACATCACTCTAGAAACCCTTATCCATAACCTTTCATGATTTATAAATACCACCCTTATAGTTAGAAGACTAGGATCCTACATTGTTTATCACTACCTAGATAGATCAAACTTGAATTAAGTGAGTCATGATCGGTAATGGTACCATTATAAACATCATAACTTCTCATGCATTTAAATAGATGTATCTACCTGATACAGTTGTCACCCAATCCCATACGTTTCTATGAGCCTTCAATGATACCTTTACCCCTGCATTAGTAATGGTAGTCCCTCACATTTATGTAGGTTCAAGTGTTCTCCCTAAATTATTTTATGTAATTGAAGGGGAGGTTTAGTATAACATTATCCTAAGATGTCCCTAGATCCATGTTATGCATTGCATTCCCTTTATTATGCATCGATTCATTAAATTTGATTATGAGGGTAAAATCCATAATGTCCTAGCTGATCCTCATCCCTTCAAAACCTAAAACCTTACCTTTTGATGTAGCGACATCCTAATCATATTGCAAAGTGTTACCTCATCATCATCTAACAAAGCATCCAATAGCATAATAATCCCTGCATCAAGAATTGGTAAGTAGTCCATCAATTATGTATTTCAATAGCTTTTAATTAGAGAGTAACAATTAATGGCACTCAATAATTTCCCTAATCCACAATAATATGGACTTATATATAAACAATAGGCTTATTATCCAAATTTGGGGGAAATTATTCCCTTTGGCCCACCAGTCTTCTGCACCAATCTAATATATGGGGGAATTGACCAGCCTTCTTTAGGCCTTTCTAACCAAATTCATGCTAAACCATTTACATCAAAATTATCATTCCTCAAAAAACCTCACTTTTTAAAGACATACCTACAATGGTGTGCCTAGAAAGGTTTTGGCATATGACATTATGAACAGGGCCCATGAGGTTGCATTGGGTGATTTTAGAAAACCCCATGAACACCATGACCTTAGTTTCAATAAAAATCCCAAATCCACCCCAAAAATTACTCTCCCTTCCATCCCTAAAGAAGATACACCATCTTCACCATCCATTACCCATTCCTTGACTGATGACATCATACCCATTCCTCTAAACTTTTATCATTGTAGTCAACACCATTACTATAGAGCCTCTCATCTATCAATGCATTGGTGAGGTCTGAACCATTCCTTTATCCTACCTAGACATGATAGGGTAGAATTCTCCCACCATCCCTATTCTTTAGTGCCAAGATGGTGAGTCCATATTAACTCATTTGGGTATCGATAACTCCCATCTACATAAATCCCTTCCATTAGAAACCTTTAGTCTCCTAAATGAAGCACCATTGACATTAACATAAGTTCCCATAAGACTTCACACATAGTTAAGGTTAGTAAATCCTTATATCCCTAGGAGTACCATGATTTCATTACATTTTTAATAAATCATAGTAAAGCATTCACTTGGTCCTATAGTTATATGCCTGGTATCGATCCTACAATCATCATTAATAACATTGTTACATTCCCTGACACTAAACCTATCAATCAAAAGCTCCAAAAAATGCATCCTCACATTGTTCTCTTGGTCAAAGATGAGTTACAATATCTCTTATCTATTAACTTTATCCAACCTATTAATTACCCTTAATGGGTATCTAACATCTTCCCTATAATGAATCCTACATGGGTACTTCACCTTTGTACTGACTTTCAAGACCTTAATCTTACTTATCCAAAAGATGATTTCCCTTTCCCTAATATTGACTAATTAGTATATTTAACTACTGGCCATGAAATTTTAATATTTATGGATGGTTTTTGTAGATATAATCATACCCTTATCACACCAAAATACCAACATAAGACCTCATTTATTACTCCTTGGGGGACTTTCTTCTGTCGAGTTATGCCTTTCAACCTTAAGAATGCAGAAACCACCTATCAAATATCCAAGACCTACATATTCCATGATATTATCCATAAGATTATGGAGGATTATTTGGATGACCTCCTTAGTAAATTGAAGTTATGAAAAGATCACCTTTCCATCCTAAAGGTTATATTCGCCTACTTAATCTAATTTTGCATCCATTTAAATTCTAAGAAATGTATTTTCAAAGTATTGATGGGTAAGTTATTAGGATTTATTTTCTCCATCTATGGGATTGAATTAAAACCTAACAAAATCAAATACATCTTAAAAATGCCACCCCCATCTAATCTCAAGTAGCTCCATAGTTTTCAAGGTAAATTGCAATCCATCTATCATTTTATCTCCTGGTTATCTAATTTTTATTAACCATTCCATCACCTTTTAAGGAAGGACATTCATTTTAAGTGCGACTCTAGTTTTCATGAGGCTTTCAAAGACATTAAGAGTTACCTTCTCTCACCACCATTTCTCACTCCTTTGAAAGAAGTACAATCATTCTTATCATATATTTCCACTACTGACTATGCCCTTGGAGCTATGCTAGCCCATCGTGATGAGAAACATAAAGAGCAGGCAATCTACTATATCAATCATACACTTGTTATATATGAGACACATTATTCTCATAATAAAATGTTATGCCTATATCTAGTCATTATCACTATTAATCTGCAACATCATCTGCTCAATCATAAAACTTACATTGTCATGAACATTGATCCCCTGAAGTTTATACACTCCAAGCCTTGTCAGAATCGGCAAATGGCCAAATGGCTTATGCTTTTGGAAAAAATTGATGTAGAGTTTATCCTTCAAAATTCAATTAAAGGTCAAATCATTTTTTATCATCTTATTGAGGTGCCTCTTTCTGATAATTAAATAGTTAACTACCAATTCTCAGATGAATCTATAGCCTCCACATCTCAACTAGATCTGCAATATCAAATAGCTATTTTCTTTGATGGATCCAAATACAAGCATGGTGGGGGAGCCATAATTATCCTAATTCCTCCTAAGGGGATACCTATCCCTCTCTCCTTTCAACTTTATTTTTATTTCACTAATAACATGGCATAGTATGAAGCATTAATCATATGTCTCCAAACCACCTTAGCTTTGTGTATTAAGACATTCAATATCTATGGTAATTCCCAACTCATGGTTAATCAAATTAAAGGAATATATCAATGTAAAAATGATACCCTATAGAACTATAAGACATTAGTTGATCAGTTGTTTGCCACCTTTGAGCATTATGCTATCCAAATAACTCCTCAATCAACTAATAAGTTTGTAGATATTATGGCTTCCTTGGCCTCTTTTATCCTATCCTCATCTCACAAATCTAAGTTGTTGATTCTAATTCATAGGATCAATCAACCCTAATTTACAAAAACTAACCTTCCTTCCATCCACAATGTGGAGTAAAATCCATCAGATCTCTGGTACACATAGATATTTGATTTCTTATCTAGGGGGATTACTCCTACATATATATCTAGAAATGGTAAGCAAGATTTTCACCATCATGTCACATGTTTTGTCATACTAAGGGGTGTTATTTATAAGTGAGTTTTTGATGGCATCCTTCTTCATTATCCCGAAAATCATGAATCTACCCTAGCTATCATATAAGCTCATGATGGATCATGTGGAGGGCATTTTAGTGGTTGCACTGTCACTAAAAGAATCTTATGGTTGGACTATTATTGGCCCATTTTAAATCAAGACTATTGTGATTACATTAAGAAGTGTGTCAAATGTTAATAGCACATTAACCTATCCCATGTCCCTATCTAAACATTATAGGTAGCTCATGACTTTTGGTTTTCCTAGTGGGGGCTCAATCTCATAGGACAAATCAATCTTAAATCTTCCTGACATCACAAGTTTATTATTAATTCCACTAATTATTTTACTAAGTGGGTGGAAGCTATCCCCTTTATCTCAACCAAATCAGATAAAATCATTGAATTCATTACTCAACATATCATTTTTCTCTTTGGCATCAATCATAATATCATCATAGATAATGGGAAATCTTTTAAAAACAAATTAGTTTAGGAGCTCTGTGATTCCTTTAGCATTAATCTTAGATTTTCCTTACCTTACTATCTTGAATCTAATGGATAGGATGAGGCATCCAATAATACTCTTGTCAAAATCCTAACCAATTTCATTAATGAAGTAGGCAAGAATTGGTATTTGCATGTTCTTTATGTCTTATGGGCTTATCAAACTAGTATTCAAACCCCTATAGGCACTACTCCTTTCTCCCTAGTCTATGGTACTAAATTTGCACTTCCTCTTGAAGTTTAGATTCCTTTCATTTGCATTTTCCTAAAAGATATCATTTCTAAGGATGAATTCCACTAGGAATTTTTAGCCTAAATAAAACTCTTAGACGAGCATCACTCGGTTGCCCTTGACCATTTACATGTATATCAAGAATGAATTAAATGTGCCTATAATAAAAATTTAAATTAACATGAATTTAATATTGGTGTCCTTGTTTTAAAGGAAAATTAACATGTAACTAATATGGAAAAAATCAAAATGGAAAAATTTGCTCCGAACTGGCTTGGACCTTATATCATCACCCATAAGTATGGATTTGGGGAATATCATGTAGCCTCTCTTGATGAAAAATCAGAGTGAGAACCTCTTAATGCATTGCATCTACATCCTTTCTACTGTTAATAAATATTAATCACCCTTGGTCTACCTAGTTTAGTCTCTGGGTTTCATATCCCTATTACTCTTATATCAAATAATTATATAGAGAGACATGTGGTTATCTGGTATCATTACCTATTTTTTAAAATCTTAAATATGAATACCATAAATCTATTCATAACATGATCTAATTGGATAAGCTTCACCTATAATGGGAAGGAGCTCCAAATAATTATTCCTTAAAATCCCTCCCTATCACTAATTCATTTTGAGAATAAGTTATTTATCTTATGTATCAAAGCTTTGGGAAATTATCATAGGATACCTAAGGCCAATCCATAAAACAAAAATAACATTAGGATTAAAATGTAAAAAAAATCAAAGCATCTACAAAAGAAAATCAATATGAATAGATTGTTCCCTCAAAGGATAGCTATGTAAATCTACAAAATCTATAAAACTATACAAAAAATCAAAAGAACATACTGCTCCCTCAAAGGACATTTGTTTCAAAAAACTTATCTTAAAATATAGACCACTTCCTTGAAGGATGGCTATCATTCATATAAATATCCTTAGAAATCTTCCCGCATCGATCAACTTTCTTTAATTTAATAGACTTCCTGCATTGATCAGTCTACATGGATTGGCACAAAAGGATTCTAGGTTTGGCACTTAGTTGTGGGTATGCAAGATGGAAACATCTTCTTACTGGAATCTACATTTTATCAAATCCTAAAAGTAAATCAATAAAATACTAAACTACTATGCCCCTAACCTATCACATGTATTAGGATGGGAATAGCCGACTTGTGGCTTACTTATCCCTCTTTGATGTTATTTCACATTTCTCTATGCATTCATTTGGTTAGTAGGTCTACCTATGGAATAACCATGGCCTAGATAGACTATATATAGGAGGTAGTGGGTAACTATTTATCATCACATTGTGAATTCTGCCCTTATTGAAGCTTGTGGAGTTTTCCCCCTCGAAGTGGCTTGTCTATTATCATATATTCTAATATGTTTCAGTCATATTTGGATCTACTTATTCTATTCTACTTTATTATTGAAGTATATTCATTACAAGTGGTATCAGAGATGCGATTTGGGCAATCTTGTGGGTGAAACCTTGATTTTTTAAATTTGGCTATATCTAAAAAAAGATTGCAAATTTATCTACAATTTTTTTAATAGAGGTTATAAACCATTAAATTAATTGTCCATTAAAATTTAAGATCATTTGGATCTATTTTACAAAAGTTATATCCATTTTAAGGTTTTTCATAAAATTTCTCTATAGTGGGCAATTCAAAGAATTTTTCTGAGTTATTTGTATTTTTGGAAATATTAGAAAAATTTGGCAAGCGTATGTTCTTTTTATGTTTTGATTTGAGGCTAACATAAGTCCAAAATCACTTGGTCAAAGTTGGGTCAAAAGTGTCAATCAGGGTTAACATCATAAAGCCCTTTTATGGTAGGTCAACAAACTCAGGGCCAAGGAAAGGGTGCTAAAACTCCAAGTAAAACTCCTAACAAGGAAGATACGGAGTTAGAAGCGGGATGTACTAGATATTTTGTACTAGGGTTCTCTAACATAGATCACAAAGTGAGCCAGCTTGACTATTGTGTGCAAGGCATTCAAAGTGAGGTGCAAGGCATACAATCTAATATGAAATCCATACAAGATAGTTTGGTAGATATCATAATGACTTTGAAAAATAATCAGTCAAATCATCCACCTATCACTATTGCACAACCCTACCAGGGTGGTTCTCCCAACCAGTCTAATTCAAATCCAACTACATGGCCATAGAGGAACTTGTTACCAAAGGTGGATATGCACAAAATTTGATGGAAATGATCCACTCAATTAGATCAACCAAATGAATAATTTTTTTGATCTACATCATATCCCAGGTGGACAAAAGGATACCATGGCATCCTTGTATCTTGAACCTAATCAATTCATTTGGTATTGATGGTTGTGTGCTCAAAAGAAAAAGATGACTCTTAGTGTCACCGGGTCAATTTTTACATAGGAGCTACAATTACACTATGGAAATAGTGTGATAGAGAATTACTTGAGCCAACTAGAAAAATTGTGATAGATTGGCTCCATCAAGGATTATATTCATCATTTTTAGAACCTATCCCTATGTGTGGAGATAATTTTTTAGGAGAACTTGAATGGCCTATTTTTGGGTGGACTCAAGGTCCACATTCAACATGAGGTACGCTTGTTTAATCCACTTAAGATTTCTGATTCTATTATCATGGCACGTAGAGCTAAGGAAAAATTCATAGCCAATGAGAAGCAACTATTCACTCATTTCAAAAATCATAGCATATCGACACCAACATTTCCTCCACCAACCAAATTGACCTCTCAACAAATTGAAGAGAAGCATGCAAAAGGATTATGTTTTGGTTGTGATAGAAAGTGGAGAAAAGGACATAGATGTGTTGAGAAGAAGTTATTCTACATTGAGGGATCTAATGAAGATGAAGAAGAAAATGATGCCTCTAATGATGATGAAAAAGAGCTAGAGGAGTTACCTAAAGATTCCCAACCTATAATCTCTTGTCATGCACTTGCAGGTATTAGCACTCCACAAACTCTTAAGGTGGTGAGTTTCCTCAAGAAACAAAAGGTGACAGTGTTGATTGATTCAGGGAGCACACATAACTTCATCAACCATAAGTTGGCCACTTGATTGAACTATTTCATCTACCCAACACCAAAATTGTAGGTCATGATTTTAGATGGTGGCATAATTAATTATTCAAGAAAATTCCATAGTATTAAGCTTGTTATGGGTGAGTACAATCTCAATTCTCCTATGTTTGATATTCCCATGGGTAGCACAGACATTATTTTGGGAGTCCAATGGCTCACAACCTTGGGTACCATTAAGATGAACTTCTAGGAACTATTCATGTGCTTTCATTCTAAAGGTAGGAAAATTAAACTACGTGGATTATAGGAAAAATCTCCATAATTAATTAGTTCACATCAGATGACCAAGATGCTAAAAAAGGGGGTAGAGGGAATTATTGCATGATTATGTTCCATAGAAGCTCAACCCACACTGGTATCTACACATCCTGATCTACAAATGATTCTTTATGTGGAGGAGCACATTCAACATCAACAAGAGGTTTTGGCTAGTTTGAGAGAGAGTTTAGCCTTGGCACAAAATAGGATGAAGCAACAAGCACATCAACACCGTAGTGAGAAAATTTTTGAGGTGGGTGACTAGGTATTTGTATGTTTGTAGCCTTATAAGCAGATGTCCTTGAAGCAATAGAAAAAGGAAAACAAACTTACTCCTAAGTATTATAGCCCTTATCAGGTTCTACAAAAAATTAGAAGTGTGGCTTACAAGCTTGAGTTACCTCATTCATCTCACATACACCCAGTATTTCGTGTTTCCTATTTAAAGAAGGTCATTGGACATAAAGTTTCAGCCCAAACAAAAAGTTTCAGCTCAAACTAGATGAAGAAGGATGAGTCATTTTGGAACCAGAGAAGATCCTCCAAACACGTTCTAAGAGGTTGAGAACCAGAGAGATTAGGGAATATCTAATCAAGTGGAAGAACCTGAGCAGTGAAGATGCAACTTGGGAGGGTGAATTTTTTTTGCAATAACATCTAGAGTTGTTCAATGTTGAGGATAACGTTGGTCTGAAGGGGAAGGGCATGCTACACCCCTAACCTATTACATGTATTAGGATAGGAATATCTGACTTGTGGCTTACTTATCCCTCTTTGATGCTATTTCACATTTCTCTATGCATTCATTTGGTTAGTAGGTCAGCCTATGGAGTAACCATGGCCTAGATAGACTATATATAGGAGGTAGTCGGTAACTATTTATCATCATATTATGAATTATGCTCTAATTAAAGCTTGTGGAGGTTTCCCCCTTGAAGTGGCTTGTCTATTATCATATATTCTAATATATTTCAGTCATATTTGGATCTACTTCTACTATTCTACTTTATTGTTGAAGTAATTTCATTACATAAACTTAGTTGAGTTAAAGTTATTAGGATTGATATTAGTAGTTTGTTAAAGATGCATATTCATCCCTTTTAAGTAGTTTTTCTTGGGTCATGGTACAATCCAATAAATAAGCAATAATCCCTTTGAAAATTAAATTAATTACAAAATTTTTTGCCTATATTAACCAATATCCTAAATTCACAAATCTATAAACATGCAATTAGTAAGTTATAGTTTATATCCATAATAATCATAATATATAAACATTAATCATGATCCATACACATTACTCATAATCCATAATCATAAATACAAATCATAATTTGAGAAATTTTAAATCCACAAACACATTGCATAAAATCTACAAATCCATAACCAAATAACCAAATATACATCCATAATCCATAAATAAATCCATAACAACCCATAATCCACCAACTCATAATCCAAATCATATCCATTTTAATCATAAACATTTAAAGACTTAATCTATTTATCAAAATCATATCCATAATCCATAATCCATAAACAATCAATAATATAAGCATTATCCATAAAACATTTGATAACATTTAAATCCATATTCAAATCATTTAATTATATCACGTAAAAAATTCATAATCAGAGTAATCTAATTCAAATCCATAATGTCCATAATCCATAAACATCCTAAAATATAAATCCATCACATGTAAAATACCATAATCTAATCACATCGTATTTAAATCCATAAGCAATCCATAATCCATTAATCCATAAAATAATCCATAACTCTAAAAATTGTAATAAATCACGTCATTTAAATCCATAATCATATAATCCATAAAAAATGTAAACATACATAAGCATAATCCATGAATCCATAATCCATAAAATCCATCACCATAACATAATCCATAATCATGAAATATATATATATATATCAAAAGATCAATGTACATCAAAGTATCTATATACATGTCCATGTCTCTCTATCCAGTGCAATGAATATAAATACATGCCGATCTACTAAGTGAACTGTAAGCTATTCAGGTGAATGCTCAGTAGATCTCCACCCCCATCTCCATCTTTGTCCCTATCCCTGTCTCTCCTTTGAGAGATGCTCCCCATGCTCATTGATCATATGTGTGCACCTATAGGACCTTCTTTGTATGGCTATGTGGGTTACATATCATGGAGTATCTAAAAGTTAATCTAGAATGATATACTCATAGTATCTCATCTCTATTGTTATCTCCCTATACTGATCAATGATCATAGTCCTTAATGGTCTTGTGCTTGGCCCTATCACCTCTCTAATACTATACAGTAAGGACTCTCTCCCCCCTCCATCCTCAACAAAGTGTCCCTCTTAGCCTTGTACCTATCCTAATCCTCCACCACCATGTCATGACTCAACTAAAAATAGTCAAATCCCACCTGTAAATTATCTAATCATACCTAAAGGGTATCCTACTCAACCCATGCTAGAATCAGTGCCTCTTGTGTTGTATCTAGCTACCCCTATAGGGTGATACATTGAGCCCTCAATGTATCCCTCTTCATGATGAGCTCACCTAAATCTATCTCCTCATCCTCTATCTCCTCCTCTCCCCTAACCTCCTCATCTCCCATCTCATCATCTATCTCCTCCTCAGCCTCCTTCATCTCCTTTTCCCCTCTTCCCTAGTGTGGACACACCACATTATCTTATTACACTACCCACTACTTGGCCCACCATGTTGTATATGTAGGAGTGCATCCCATATTCCCTATGTCATCTCCTACCATCACCTACTCCTCTACCAGGAAATTTCCACTAACTATTCTAGGTAGCTCCTGCTCTATCTCATCCTACCTATATACATGTGAAACCTAAGGTATATCATGCACTAGCCCAAACTGTCACTCTACTCAGTTAAAATGAAGGTACTCCATGTAATCCTCCTCCTCCCCATCACCCAACACTCCTTCCATACCTTTGTCGACTTTGCCTCCATCCTAAGCCACATAATAAATCTCAGATAGGGTCAGCATATAATGTTTATAGCCCTCAAACCCTCTAGAGCCCCTCTATATTAATCTAGGTCCCTAGCAACACTATCTATGAATCTCTATGCTAGATCAGCCTTCCACCACAAGAAGGATATGTTGTAATCTATCTCATACCACCATATCCATGGGGTACGAATGGGCCACACTATCTTAATGTGCTCGTAGGCTCAACACTATAAGATGACAATCACATCCAAACCATAGCACTTCTAGGTATTTTAACCCTAGAGTTCCTTAAATGTATACTAGTAATGTAGATGGAGCCCTCAATGTATCCCTCTTCATGATGAGCTCACCTAAATCTATCTCCTCATCCTCTATCTCCTCCTCTCCCCCAACCTCCTCATCTCCCATCTCATCATCTATCTCCTCCTCAGCCTCCTTCATCTCCTTTTCCCCTCTTCCCTAGTGTGGACACACCACATTATCTTATTACACTACCCACTACTTGGCCCACCATGTTGTATATGTAGGAGTGCATCCCATATTCCCTATGTCATCTCCTACCATCACCTACTCCTCTACCAGGAAATTTCCACTAACTATTCTAGGTAGCTCCTGCTCTATCTCATTCTACCTATATACATGTGAAACCTAAGGTATATCATGCACTAGCCCAAACTGTCACTCTACTCGGTTAAAATGAAGGTACTCCATGTAATCCTCCTCCTCCCCATCACCCAACACTCCTTCCATACCTTTGTCGACTTTGCCTCCATCCTAAGCCACATAATAAATCTCAAATAGGGTCAGCATATAATGTTTATAGCCCTCAAACCCTCTAGAGCCCCTCTATATTAATCTAGGTCCCTAGCAACACTATCTATGAATCTCTATGCTAGATCAGCCTTCCACCACAAGAAGGATATGTTGTAATCTATCTCATACCACCATATCCATGGGGTACGAATGGGCCACACTATCTTAATGTGCTCGTAGGCTCAACACTATAAGATGACAATCACATCCAAACCATAGCACTTCTAGGTATTTTAACCCTAGAGTTCCTTAAATGTATACTAGTAATGTAGATGGAGCCCTCAATGTATCCCTCTTCATGATGAGCTCACCTAAATCTATCTCCTCATCCTCTATCTCCTCCTCTCCCCCAACCTCCTCATCTCCCATCTCATCATCTATCTCCTCCTCAGCCTCCTTCATCTCCTTTTCCCCTCTTCCCTAGTGTGGACACACCACATTATCTTATTACACTACCCACTACTTGGCCCACCATGTTGTATATGTAGGAGTGCATCCCATATTCCCTATGTCATCTCCTACCATCACCTACTCCTCTACCAGGAAATTTCCACTAACTATTCTAGGTAGCTCCTGCTCTATCTCATCCTACCTATATACATGTGAAACCCAAGGTATATCATGCACTAGCCCAAACTGTCACTCTACTCGGTTAAAATGAAGGTACTCCATGTAATCCTCCTCCTCCTCATCACCCAACACTCCTTCCATACCTTTGTTGACTTTGCCTCCATCCTAAGCCACATAATAAATCTCAGATAGGGTCAGCATATAATGTTTATAGCCCTCAAACCCTCTAGAGCCCCTCTATATTAATCTAGGTCCCTAGCAACACTATCTATGAATCTCTATGCTAGATCAGCCTTCCACCAAAAGAAGGATATGTTGTAATCTATCTCATACCACCATATCCATGGGGTACCAATGGGCCACACTATCTTAATGTGCTTGTAGGCCCAACACTATAAGATGACAATCACATCCAAACCATAGCACTTCTAGGTATTTTAACCCTAGAGTTCCTTAAATGTATACTAGTAATGTAGATGCCCATGTAAAAATGGTATATTGTCTATAACTACACCAATCAAGCTCCATGGAACCTCCCTCCCCCTAAATCTAGGAGTGCATAGCATGATATCACTAGCATCATCATGGTAAGCATGCTTCTACCCATTGTTTTAGCCCTATACAAAGAGGCTTGAAAGTAAAACCATCAGCAACAAATTTAATACCCTCTACATCATTATCATATAGGTATGTCAAGGTTGTTCCTTTGCCCTACTCATCCACTAAAACTATGGGTGTTTATTGCATCAAAAGGTGTAAACTCTCGTAGATATCCTCCTCTATGATGGTCATCTCTTGATCAACAACTAGAAGGTCTCGATTATAGCATCCCATCACTCCACTAAATCCACCAGCAATCTCTTATTTCAATGGATGCATTGATATTGATGTACCCATCCTAAGCCTATAGCCTCTAGATGTGCCTAGTCATCATCACTGAGTAACACTCATAATCACTCCAATAAGGGTAATACTCAGTCTTGTATCTTAGTAGTACCCATGACTATCACCAATATCCCTTATAAGCCTAATTTTTTCCTAAAACATCCTAATTTTTCTTAACCCTAGACTCTATTCTAAGCCCTTCTCATTTTTTTGTTAATCAATTCCAATCCATTATGGATCGGCACCATTCTTCCTAGATCGGTGTTGTTTTGGTGAAATGACATTGATTCCTAGTGAATCATAGTTGATTCACAAAGGAATCAATGCCAATTCTCTAATGCCATCTCCCTATAATCTTAGCTTAATCCTAGCTCCCAAAAGCCTAAAAATCTTAAATTTTTTAAAAAAACTCAAAAAAATAATAAAATAATCGACCTACCTCATTTTGTGAGTGTCATCAACAGCATAATCCACTATCACTAGCCTCTATCTCATTTTATAGAACTTTAATTATTTGAGATCTCAAGCATCATTTAGGTTTCAAAATAGAAAATGAGACCTTTTCCATGTTGGACTTGCTTATATACTTGAATTTGGATCAATGTCATTTAGGTGGATTGTTACCAATTCATTTTGGATCGGCATCGATTGGCCCCTTTTTGCGCTACTTATACTCTTATGTACATCTAGCCTTGCTCCTTATCTATTCCTAGTTCCTTATCACATCTACCCTATTATTCAACCAATACCATTTTAGTTTCATGGATTTTGACCCCCTAATGGTCCCATAGCCTACGTAAGGTATGTACTCTTTTGGGGTATCTCCCCTTAGTGAGTCCCCAAGAATGCATTTTCCATTGAGAGCAACCATCTTGGTACCATAAACATCATGTATCATACCAAATGATTTAGTTAGCCAAAACTATCACTTTTTCTCTTGTTTAATCTTTGTTAAAGCCCACCTATTTGTATTTATGGCATCTAATTATTGGATTTGCCTTGGGGTGTCTTTGCATGTATTATCTTGCATCCTATCAATATAAAACATACGCTTCATGTTATTCATCCATGTTTATTAGAGCCCATATGTTATTTATCCATCCCATCTATTATTCCATTTTTCAAATCCATCACCCACTTATTATCCTTCATCGACTCTTGAATTGAGGGGGGAATACCTCCTCACATAAACCTAGGGCAGTGGACCTTTCATAGTTTTTATCTTGTGTCACATGTTTCATACTGATCCAAAAAAAGGGGAAAATGTAGACACTATAATTTTTCACTCTATAGATGATTAATTAGGTGTTGTAGGTCCTATTTATTTTAAATATCCTCAATAAATTCTATCCTAAGGTTTAGTTTATTTATTATTTACTAGCTCAATAAGTGGCTTTTACTTTTACCTTTTTACCCCTCCTAACCTCCCAAATCCATTTATAACCTAGGAATTTACCCCTAACTACTTTACCCCCATGTGGAGTTATTACCAATAAATCCATACGTATATGAGCCATTTTTACCCATGGTTGAAATAAAGGCACAAATTTAGGTGAATCGGTGTTGATTCACCCACAATCAGTGTCAATTCTCTGAATCAACGTTGATCCTTAAATACTTAGCCAACCTTTGCATTATAGACCCAAAAACTTAGAGCCTCAAATTACTGTTAGAATTCCTAAATATTTAGTGATGTTTTTAATGACACTACTAGATTTTCACTACATTCAATTCATATCCTTTGTGAAGCCCATGAAATTTCCTATGTCTATGGAGGAATTTCATTCCATTTACAAATTGATCAAAGGTAAGTCATCATGTTTCATTTTATATCAATTACAATCCTATTATCTTTTTATTTAATCATTAAAATATCATTTGCATCCCTTTGTATATGTTTATCAACCTATGTTATCCAATCGGTCTCATTTTCTCTATATTTTTATTAAACATAATCACAAAGAGAATCGATGTTGATTCACTATAAAATAACACTGACTCTACCAATCATCACTGATCCTATCAAGATTAGCATCATTCCACTATGTTTAATTCATAGGATTTGAGACCTTAATCCCAATCCCTTATTTACAATTATTTACTAATTATTGTCATTTAAACATGGCCTTTATTTGGATATGATTATACTTGGCTTAGTACATGACATAACCAACATTATTGATTTCCCCATAGTTTCTCAACCTTTTTTTATAGATCAAAGTGACATAGCCGTTGAGCTAGCCCTCTGCATATATTTTCATTGATGTCAAAGGGAAACATCAATGGAAATGTCTACTAGGAATGAAAGTGTCAAAGGAAACTATTACAAAAGTGTTTTTGAAGGTAAACAAAATTCTTGATGAAAGTGACCAGAATTGTCAAAAAGTAATGGAAATATTGGATGGAAATTTTTCATAACAAGGTTGTCATTTTCAAAATCTAAAGCCGACCCATATGAGGATAAAATACATATATTCTAGTGCTCAAATTTTGAAGGGACTAGCATTCGTGAAAGGATAATTTTTTAAAAGGCACATGTACAGATGTGTTTTTAATTAAAGACCATCATTAATGAAAAAATCATGTCAGCCCATGTGAAAAGGTGCTTCTTGAGGAAGGATGCCCCCTCTTGGAAAAATTTTAAGGCTAAAATAGTCCCCAACCTTGGCCAACCTATAAGGAGGAGTTGTGACTATTCGAATGGACCTTTTCATTTGAAGAGTCACGACCCTAATTTATGGCTTTCTATAGGTTATAAATAAGTGCATAACGAGTGGAAAATTTTTAGATTCAAAAGTGAAAGATATAAAATAAGAGAATAAATATTTGAAGGTAGATTTTTGTGAGAATATTGAAAGGAAAAACCAGCAAGTATAAGTTAAAGCATAACAATGAAAAGACTCAAGTGTAGATCAAATGGAAAGGAAATAAAGTAGTGTTCTATCATTTGTTGTGTTAGAAATAAGTCAGAGATAGAAGAGTAATTCTTGTGATAAGGTTGGTGCCTTCATTTTGAAGATATTGGTGTATCTTTCTGAGTTGTTACTTGACAAAAGGGGTTGGTGCTCCTATAGGTTAGTGCCTAAAAAAATTTATTTGGGATTGGTACTCCAGTAGGTTGGTGCCTACGAATATTTATATTGAGAAATTTTCTTCATGGTTTTCTTCATAAAGGGTTTCCACATATATCTAGTTTCACTTTGCATTATGTTATCTTGTGTTGTGATTTGATTTCTTTGAATACCTTAATTGGAATAAGTGATTAATTATTAGAAAAGAAAAGAATATATAATACTGATTCACCCCCCCCTTAGTATTATCCTATGCTCAACAATTGGTATCAAAGCAATTCCTTTAGGATTAGTTTAACCACTGGAAGGTAGATCATGAAAGCACACATGTCCAATCATCAAGTTCAGGAAGGTTTCTCCACAAACAAGGCTTCATTTTTCAATGAAACCAATTATGCATTTTGGAGTATAAGAATGAGGACTTATCTAATGGCTCTAGGATTTGATATATGGTAATTTTTTATGGATGGATACATAGCACCACAGCCTCCACCAATGGATATGGTTGGGAAAAAGGCTAGTGAAAACAATGCAAAATCCATAAATTCTATTTTGTGTGGATTATTAGAATCTGAGTTCATAAAAGTAATGCAATATGACTCACCTAAAGATATCTAGGATAAACTTAAGACCATCTATGAGGGAGATTAAAAATTAAAGATGGCAAAGATTCAAACTCATAGTAGATAATTCAAAAGCTTAAAAATGAAAGAGGATGAAAACATTGGGGCCTATCTACTTTGTGTAGATGAAATTATTAATATCATCAGAGGACTTGGTGAGAAGATCAAATAATTCATAGTTGTCCAAAAATTTCTCAGATATCTACCTTTAAGATTTGATGCAAAAATCTCAGTGATTGAAGAAATGAAGGACTTGGACAAACTCATAATGAATGAGTTTCATGGTATTTTTAGGGCATATGAGATGCAGACTAAGAAAAAAAAGCCATTGAAAAAGGAAGTAGCATTCAAAGCCTTGAAGAAGGTAGAAAACAAGGAATTTGAATCAAGTAATGATACAAGTGATGAACTAGATGAGAAGGAGGCACTGTTTGTCAAGAAGCTCAAAAAGGGGTCTAGGAAATACAAAGGTAAGTTACCTTTCAAATGCTTTAATTGTGGTAAGATAGGTCATTTTTATACCAAGTGTCCTCATAAGGATGAAAGTGAGGATGAGTAAAATACTAACGATGAAAGGAAAAATAAGGAAATCAAGCCTTGCTTCAATAAGAACTTCAAACAAGGTGGATATAAGAAAAACTCTAGTAAGTATAAGAAAAGTCTCTATTCCAAAAGTATAAGGAAACCTTGTTTATGGAAATTGAATTGAAAGCCAAATCTTCTAATATAAACACCTTGGAAGAAGATGATGAAATTTCAAATGATGGAGAGGTAAATCTAGAAGAATAATTAATTTGTGCCTTGGGTGAAATAAAGTTGATAAATAAAAATAATTCGAAACAAAACGTTCAAGTTCAAAAATATGAAGAGGAAAATATTGATTTGAAAACAAAGATAACTTAGATGGATGAAGAGTTAGATAAGATTTTAAAAGGCTTAAAGACACAAGTAGAGGATATGAAAAGAATTAAGAATGACATAAGATCCAAATTGAAAACAAAAGAGGATGAATGCATTGCCTTGAAATCAAAATTGGAGAGAACAGCCAATGAGTTGAAAAACATATCAAAATTTGAAGAGTACTAAAGTATTGGGTAACATTCTCAAAACCTAGAGATCACCATCCATTAAGTTTTGTATTATCTATGATGAGAACCAAAAAACATTGAGAAAGGATAAAGTTCAATACCTACAGAATCAAAAAAGGGGTAGATGCAGAAAAGCCTAAGACCTATGCTAATACACTCAAAAATGTAGTGAACATAAGTGATATGAAATCAGATTATGTGAAAAAGGATCATGTCAATCCTCCTCATAAATAAAATAGAGGGAAGAACATTCTAGTTAAAGATTTCAGAGGATCATTTCCATCAAGGTAGAACCATGTGAAAAGGTACACAAACTCATTCTATGGTTATTTTTACTCTTCCATTTACTTTTGGCATAGAGAAAGAAAATGCAAGACTCATCTAAGGAATGAATATTCATGGAAATATGGAAAGACTAGTCATGGAGGTTTCAATAGGAGCTATAACTCATTTGCCCCATTCTAGGATTACAATGACAATAATACCATATGCTATAATTGCAACAACTATGGACACATAGCTTGATTCTGTAGAAGTGTGTTTGTAAAAAATTCAAAATAGAATAAAAAAGTGAATAATCTTGTCGTAAAGAAAAAAGAATCTACAAAAATATGGAAAGAGAAGAAAGAAGATGTTGGTCAAGAAAAATAAAAATCCATACTCATACAAACAGTGCTTCGTGCATAAGATGAATCACAATAATGGTATATTGATAGTGGATGTTCAAGCCACATGACAGGAGATAAAGGTAAGTTTCTTAATTTAAATAAAATAAATGAAGGTATAGTGAAGTTTGGAGATAATGTTATGGTAAGGATTGTTGGAAAAGGTACCCTCAGCCTTGATAATGGAAGGATGAAAACAAAAAATGTTTTTTTTTTTGTTTAAGGATTGAAGCATAACTTATTGAACATCAATTAAATGTGTGGTCAAGGGCACACACTCACATTTTATGCTCAAGATTGTGAGATTAGGAGAGCAGACATAGGGAAGCTAGTTGTTGATGCAAACAAAACATCAAATAATCTATGCATACTCAATGAAGTAAAAAGAAAAAATGCTACATAAGCCAAATTGATAAAAGTTGGCTATGACATCGAAGAATGGGACATATGAACTTTGAAAATCTTGTGAATATCATCAATAGGCAAGTTTTCAAATACATGCTAAAAATTACAAAACCATAGGACACCCTGTGTAAATAATGTTAACATGGAAAGTAGACAAGGTTGAGTTTCAAGTCAGAAGAATACTCAACGACCAAACCTCTAGAGCTGATTCATAAAAACCTATGTGGACCAATAAGATTACAAAGCTTTCAATGTGAGAGCTACTTCATGTTGCTCATTGATGACTATTCTAGAACGACATGGGTTACTTTCTTCAAATAAAAATCTAAAGCATTCAAAAATTTTAAAGCTTTTAAATCTATGATGAAAAATGAAAAGGAGTTAAAGATCAAATGATTAAGGTCAGATCGAGGAGGTGAATTCCTCTCAAATGAATTAAATGATTTTTGTGAGAAGAATGGAATAAAAATACATTTCTTAGCTACTAGGAATCCACAACAAAATGGCATTATAGAGAGAAAAAATCGAACAGTGCAAGAAATGGCAAGGACAATGCTTAATGAATCCAATATTTTAGATAGATATTGGAGAGAGGTAGTCAATACCATAGTTTACATCTTTTACTTAGGATAAATTAGGGTTAACAACAACAAAACACCCTATGAACTGTGGAAGGGTAGACCAACTTCAGTGAAATACTTCAAAAATTTTGGAAGGAAATGGTACATTAAGAGGGATGATGAGGACTTGGGAATTAAGATCAAGAGAAAATGAAGGTATTTTTCTTTAATACTCCTCAACGAGTAAAGCTTATAGTTTTTATAATAAAATATTATAAAAAATAGTTGAAAGTAATAACATCAAAATGAATGACACTGAGCCAAAACAAGTGAGTATACCAACAAATGTTCAATCAGAAGAATCCATCTTCAAGGAAGAAGAAAAAGCTAAAGAATAAAGTCAAGAAGAAGAAGAATGGCAAGATACAAGGGCACCATCTAGATTTATTCAGAAAAATCATTCAAAAAATCAAATCATTAGGGATCTTGATACTAGGGTGAAAATTAGGAGAAGGTTTGTAAATACATTAGAAAGTATAAACTTCTCTCTATTGTCTAAGATAAAACCTAAGAGTTTCTTAGAAGCCAAAAATGATTAGCATTTGATCAATCCCATGGAAGAAGAATTAAATAAAATAGAGAAAAATGAGACATGGGAGCTTGTCCCTAGGCCAAAGGACAAAAATGTGATAGGTATTAAGTGGGTGTTTAGGAAAAAACTAAATGAAGATGGCTAAGTAAATAGGAACAAAGAAAGATTGGTGTGTAAAGGATATGCTCAAGTTGAAGGCGTCAATTTCAAAGAAACCTTTGCTCATGTTGTAAGATTGGAAGCAATCAGATTATTTTTGGCTTATGTGGGTTTTAAGAACATCAAAGTCTATCAGATGGATGTGAAGTCTAAATTCCTAAATGGAAAGTTAGAAGAGGAGGTTTACATTAAACAAATAGAAGGTTTTTGTTTGTCAAAAAATAAAGATTATGTGTTTATATTGAATAAATCACTACATGGGCTAAATCAAGCCCCTAGAGCCTGGGATGCCAAACTTGAAAAATATCTACTTGAACAAGGATTCTAAAGAGGAGTTGCTAACAATAATCTCTACATCAAAACTAAAGGTGAGAATTAATTGATTGTGGTGGTATATGTTGATGACATAATTTTTGAAGGAGATAGTGACAAAATGTCCCAACAGTTTGCAAGAGAGATGCAAAAGGAATTTGAAATGTCCATGTTGGGTGAGTTATCATTTTTCCTTGGTTTGCAAATTTCCCAATCAAGTAAAGGCATGTTCATCTCTAAAAGTAAAAATGTTAGCACATCCATAGTTACAAGATGCAAGTTAAGTAAGGATGATAAGTCTCTAGAAGCAAATAAAACTTTGTATATATCCATGATTGGTAGTTTGTTATACACAATATCATCATGAACAGATATCATGCAAGTTATAGGCTTGGTAGCTCAATTTTAGGTAGCTCCAAAGGAAACACATGTGTAAGTAGTCAAGAGAATATTCAAATACCTCAAAGGCACTATGGACTATGGGTTATGTTATCCACAAGGTGAATATTTCACATTAAAAGAATACACAGATGCAGATTAGGTAGCAAGTGTTGATAACTGAAAGAGTACAAGTGGAAGAGAATTTTTCCTTGGTAAGAACCTAGTTTCCTGGCTAAGCAAAAAGTAGCCACTAGTCTCCTTATCCATAGCTGAAGTAGAATACATAGCAATAGTATCTTGTTGTACTCAAGTAATTTGGATGAAGAAAACATTGAAGGATTTCAAGATAAAAAATGATGATCTAATCAGGATTCTATGTGATAACACGAGTGCTATTAACATTTTAAAAAAACCATATGATGCACTCAAGGACAAAGCATATTCCAATCAAGTATCACTTCTTGAGAGAATAGGTGGAAGAACGTCATGTGAATTTGGAGTATGTTGATACAAAATAATAAATTGTAGACATCTTCACAAATCCCCTCCTAAAATAAATGTTTGAGTTTCTAAGGTAGAAGTTGGGAGTGATTCATTCCAACCATTAATGAGCTAAGAGAAGCATATATTGAGGGGTAGCTAATCATATAATTATTTAGCTCGATTATTGGTAAGAGAAATTATTGGTAGATTCCTTTTCCATTGATGTCAAAAGGGGAGAATTGATTCAGGGGGAGCAAAGGAAGAGATCTGTAGCAAGGAAGAGTAGATTGTCATCAATGACAAAGGGGGAGATTGTTGAAATATTGTCATTGATGTCAAAGGGAAACATCGATGGAAATGTCTAATAGAAACAAAAGTGTCAAAGGAAACTATTACAAAGGTGTTTTTGAAGGTAAACAAAATTCTTGATGGAAGTGGCCAGATCCATCAAAAGGTAACAAAAATATTGGATGGAAATTTTCCATAACAAGGTTGTCCTTTCCAAAATCTAAAGCTGACCCATATGATGATAAAATACATATATTCTAGTGCTCAAATTTTGAAGGGACCAGCATTCATGAAAGGATAATTTTTTAAAAGGCACATATAGAATTGCATTTTAAATTAAAGACCATCATTCATGAAAAACTGATGGCAGCCCATGTGAAAAGGTGCTTTTTGAGAAAGGATGTCCCCTTTTGGAAAGTTATAAAGGCTAAAATAGTCCCCAACCTTGGCCAACCTATTGGGAGTAGTTGTGACCATTCGAATGGACCTTTTTATTTAAAGAATCATGACTTAATGTGTGGCTTTCCATGGGTTATAAATAAGTGCATAACAAGTTGCAAATTTGTAGATTCAAAAGTGGAAGATATAAAAGAAGAGTAGAAATATTTGAAGGCATATTTTTGTGACAATATTGAAAGTAAAAACCAGCAAGTATAAGGTAGAGCATATCAGCGAAAACACTGAAGTGTAGATTGAATCAAAAGGAAATAAATCAGTGTTCTATCATTTGTTGTGTTAACAACAAATCAGAAATAGAAGAGTGATTCTTGTGAGAAGGTTGGTGCCTTTATTTTGAAGATATTGGTGTCTTTTTTTGAGTTGGTGCTTGGTGAAAGGGGTTGGTGCTCCAGTAGGTTGGTGCCTAAAAAATTGTATTTGGGGGTGGTGCTCCAGTAGGTTGGTGCCTATGAATATTTATATTCAGAAAGTTTCTTCATATTTTCTCCCTAATGGGTTTCCACATATTTTTGGTGTCAATTTTCATTGTGTTATCTTATGTTTTGATTTTATTGCTTTGAATATCTTAATTGGAATAAGTGATTAAGTGTTAGAAAATAAAATAATAAATAATATTGATTCACCCCCCTCATAGTATTAGCCTGTGCTCAATAATGCATAATCATTTATTTACCCTCTTATGAAGAAATTGAAGACCCATTATTTGTTATACAATATGATGTATACTTTGCTTCAGCTTACTAGGAGTATTTAATTTACATTGATAACTTATTCAAGGACTGAATCTTAATCAGCATTGTTATCGTATCATTTATCTAATATAATTTCATATGATTATTCACTTAATTGCATAAATAGTAGATTGGCATCCTTCTAAATAAGTGTACTTCTTGGAACTGACCTTGTATCAAGTAGTCCACCCAATTATCTATTAATTCATTTTTGTCAAGTGTTTACATGTGTGCACATTAGCCTTCCTAGTCAAAAAGGAGCTCTCGCTATCGTTGGATTAAAAACGGTGCATAACATCTTTAAATCCATAGGTATTCCCCATAAACCCTATTTTTATTCAATTTTTTAGTAAGTAATATTTTAAATTAAAATAAAATGAAAAACTACTTAAAAAGGGCCTTGTATCTATAGCCTCCAAAGTTAACTCTTACTCAAGTTGAGTTAGGCTAGAGTTTAAACATGGAATGAATTCAAACTAACCCTAGATGAGTTAAATTTAACTTCAGTTGAGTTAAGGAGGGTACATTTAATTATGATTTTCAATTAATAGGCATGGCTCTAAAATTAGATATTTGTTAGAAATTTTGATAGAGCTTGACAACTCATAAAGGCAATGATAGAGATTCTTGATATTTTGAATTTTTGAATTTCCATTTTTAGATATTCATTAATTAAAAATGGATTATTTAGTAAGTATTTAATCTATTTTAATTATTTGACTCATTTTGATTAGTATTTTAGTTCTTTTAATAATTGTTCAAGTGTCCCACTTAATGGGTCCATAGGCCAAACTGTTAGTTGTTAAATTGTAAGGTGATTGGGGATGAATCCCTGAGAGGATATTATTTATTGTGATATAATACCCCAAATATGGATCCCAAAAAATTATTCTAAGAATTTATGAGTAGATTGTAGACGAAATTGGGACATTCAGTGATTCTTAATCTTAATTTGTAGTGTTTGGTAGAAATCAGTTTGAACTTTGATCAAAATCCAGTTGTGGCCAAAATGGGGTGTTTACAATTTGAAGATGTAAATGAATAAGTATATCTATAATTGATATGTTAGAAGGTCCATGGAGAGTTTAAAAGTAAATATCATTTAATGAAACCCCTTCTTGAACTTCAACAAGCATTAAACCTAGAGAAGGTACACAAGCCTGCTAAAGAGTTCTTATGTAGCCTAATTTCAAGAGTTCAAGTGAGTATGCAATGATTTGTCTTGAGTTTTGGAGTTTATATAGATACATGGTTGTGTATGAGGCATGAGTGATCTAATAATGAGTTGAGATAATTAGAGAGTGCTAGAAAAAGATAAAAACCCCCTACAACCATGACATTTTCCTTAAATGCACATAATTTTCTACCTTTTTGTTTGGTGGAGAATCATTGAGATTGATCATAAAAAAAAAACTATTGGAAGAGTTGAGTAATGTTAGGTAATACCTAATCCATGTATAGGTTTGCCTTTAAATTCCCTAAAACTCTCTCCATGTAATTTTCTCTACTCTCGACCTCCTCAGGCTTATCTTAAGATCACCTAGGGCTAGAAATCTTGTTTTAGCATAACTCAAGTTATAACCCTTACAATGGCTTGAAAAAATGTCATAAGAACTTATTTAATGTAAAATAAATTATTTTGGTGGTTTTGGAGCAGTAATGTATGGCCTTGTATGGTTTTAAGTACTTTAGGTTTGCATTAGGCCTAATTGAGAAAGATGAGAGTTGATAAAGTGGGTCTGCCTTGGGAGTTGGGACATGAAAATTTGAGTGAAGGTGAAATAGGATAAAGGAAATATTCCCTTATTTTTAATTTAAGTGTTGCATATCACTCAAACCAAGGATATTTGTGTCTAAATAGGGCTACATGGAATAGGCCTCAAGAGAGAAAAACATGTGAACTATGAGAGAGATTGCAAAAAAAATGTGGAAAGATAATTGGATAGGGATCTTAAATATATATCCAATGCAAGTCAGGTAATTATACCCCAAGTTATGACTAGTCATTTCATAACCACTCCTAATGGGAAGTTTCAAGGAAGATGAATGACTCATAGAGGACAATGATGATCTCCTATGCCACCTTGATGAAGAAGAATATCTTTACAATATGACACATGTTGAGGAGAGTTTCATGACTATCCTTGGGGATTTTTCTTGATTGTAGCTTGCTTATTCATAATATGACACATGTCATAGACCTATCCTACACCCATCTTCTCTCTTCTTCTCCTTCTCCTTCTCTTATATATATATGGCCTTATTTGGCTTATAAATGGATCCTTCCAATAGGAGTATGGTGTAGTGTTGGAGGTATGTTGTCATTGATGTCAAAAGGATGATGTCATGTATTGATGTCAAAGGTAATAACAAAGAGGTGAGGTCATAATGATGTTGAGGTTGAGCATGAAGTTGTTGAAGGTAGGTTTGGATGCATATGAGCTAATAACCCTATGAGATGTTATGAGTACTTAGAGTGCTTATGGAAGTAAACAAAATTCATCAAAATAATCATATAAATTTCTAAGCTCAAGTAGTAATCTTGGTAGAAAAGACTGAGTAAGTAGTTTGATGATGTCATATTTTACATGTGTGAAGGTTTTAGGATTATTTTGATACATGGATGGATTCCCCTATGAGAGGAGATCATGTGGTTCAAATTCCAGGTCTAGACATGGTACACAAAAAAATTTATTAAGGTGCACAATTGGCTTCTCAAGTAGAGTTAACTAAGTTCCCATACTTATCCAAATTTGTGATATCAAAGATCTATGGTGAGCATTTAATCTTCATGATAAAGATCTAATGGTGAGCATCTAAACTGACAGATGAAGATCCAATGATGACCAAGTGCTCAAGCAAATAAAGATATATGATGAGTGATTAATCTGACCAGATAAGTATCTAATGGTTAGTGTTAAACTTTTTAGATAGTGATCAATGGTGAAATCAAATTCATAAGTCAAATATCCTAATAATGAACATGATGAAGACATGTGTCACAATCATGGAAATCTAACAAGGTGATTAATGGTACATGTTTGATAAAGTAGATCGAATATCTACATAGCATGATCAACCATTCAAAGAAACATAAAATGTGTGTATTAAGTCAATAATTCAATATAATTCTCCAAAGGCATGCAAGGTTGCCAAATGGCAAAATATCATTGAAGACTGATTGTAGGGTGTGGAGAAGGCATGTGGGGCTGCTAAGTGGCACTTGAAAGTGAGGATCAAATATCAATGGTCAATGATGAGAATTAAATTTAGGAAACTCCTAAAGAGATTGATGGAGCATATTTGATCAATATTTTAGTGAGCATGAGATAAAGACAAGTGTCAGATGAAGTTGCATTAACTAGTGACAGTTGGTATTTGAATTTAACAAAGGAAAAACTAGTCTGTAGTATTTTATGAATATATTTTGAACTAGGATGAATTTAATGTTGGTTTTAAAAATAAAAGTTGAAAATTATTTCAAGGTACGTCTATAAAATTTTATTAGAAGATTTGAATGTTTATACAATTTCACATATTGAGTTCCAAAGTTGACTGAAGGTTTGACCATGTTTTGTAAGTGACCTGAGAAGGATATTTGAGTTGTTCTTTATGGTATTTCAATATTTAAAGATGAAATAACTATTTTAGAGTGTTTTATAATCAATAATAACCATTTTTGATGATTTTTTAGTTTTACCAATCCATCTTCAGTATGAACAAATGTCTAAAAGTTGACTATGTTTGTTAGAGGCTACAAATAATTTGAGTGACCACATTGTAGAAGTGAGTTGGAAGTGTTCTCATTAGAATTGAAGAAGAAAATGAGTATGGATATATTTTATAAGTATAAAAGGCTTATAATAAGGCATTGGTTATCATTTTATGCCCCTGATTAGATATGAAGAGTCAAAATATCTTGACTGTATTTTGACTATATATGACCAATCTAAGTTATCATTTTGAGAGAGTTGTTTTGAGTAGGTAAAGCTTGTGTTGAAGTGTCTAAATCATATTAAGGGATTATATAGGTCCTAAAGGTTTCACCCATGTGATCTAATCATATGGCTATGTGAAATATTTGAGTAGTTTCTTCAAAACTTTGAGACTGTGTTTATATGTATGAAATCCTAAGAGCAAGGGTACCTTATTACTAGGTTCAACTGTTGAGTTGGTATTCCATGTGGTATGGACCCATATGAGAGTGATAAAATGGATATTTGAGATATTTTTATGTGTTTAAAGCATTGAAAAAGGGTGAAGGTGATCCAATTAGTCTCACATGTAACGTGTGAGTATGAATGCCTAATTTTTTTAGGTCTCACCAAGACCTAATGGTGGTTTGGGGATAATGAGGTAATGACTGACCTATGAATATTTTAGTTCTCACATGTAACATTTGTATGGACCTATGTTAATTTTGGTTCAAATATGTAAAGCATCTTGGCTGACCAAGTTGGGTTAAAAGAAGAGATTGGTATAAGTACAAGGTCTAATTGGATTAATTGTGTTAGTTGAGGAACTGGAGTTAAGCGAAGCAGATAAACTTTGAAAGAAAAGGTACAGGTCAATGAGGACCATCATAGAGAAAAGAGAATTGGTAATGTTTATCTGATCAAGCTAATGTATGTGGATACATAGTTTATTGGACCTAATGAGCCTAGAAGAGGCAGATTGGGTGAGTGAGCCCTTGAGATTGTTTAGGTGAAAGAGTCAAGGTGAAGAGTGAAAATAAAGGTGGTCATCATTAGTTGAAGATTAGTAATAGGTATTCAATATGATATATTCAAGATAGCTAGGTGGGTGCTTGGTTTCCTAGGGGGTTGGTTCCTCCTTACAAGGTGAAACTTGCTAAAAGGTCTAGTTATTGTGGGTGATCAACTAGACAGAAGCAATAGCTCCTTGTGGGATTGATGTCTCAATAAATTATGGGATGGGTGTTCCTTGATTAGTTGGTGTTGGTATAAATTAGATCTTGTCATAATAAGACTATATTCCATCTTGTAGGGTTTTGTGGGTTTGATCCCCCAAGAGGGTTTCCCACATATGTCATGTGTTATGTGCTCAATCTTGTTATATATTCTTTGTTCATTACATTGGTTAATTTGTATGATTCATGATTGTATGTGCTAAATGATTAAGAGTTTAGAATTGGAATTAGATTATCTATAATCACTAATTCACTCCCCCCTCTCAGTGATTATGCCTCTAATATTTGGCATCAAAGTAGGACCTTTTGTGCAAGTTTAACCACTCGAAGGTTATCCAAGGTACAATATGGCTAAAATGGAAAGTTGTTCAAAACAAAAGGACATCATGTGTGATGAAGAACTTTGCCATGATAGTGGAGAAAAAGAAGTGTTCTATGATAGTGAGGAATAATAAGTTGATCTAAAAGCTATGCTCATGGGTGTACTTGGTGAATTGAATGTGTAAAAGAAGAAGAATCATAAAATGAGGAATATGATCAAAGGTCTTGAAGCACAAGTTAGTTCTCTTGAGGGAAGTTTTTTAGGCAAGTTTGAGAGAGAGTAAAATAAAAATCAAGAACAGATCAAGTCTATTGAAGAGAAATCATATATATTGAAGGATGACATGGCTAAAGAATCTAAGGAGGATAAGAAGACCATCAAAGATTTCATATTTCAATTAGAAGCTGCAAGTTCAAGCATGAGAACTAAAGATGTTGAATATGTTAAATTGAAGACTGATATTATTTCCCTAAAAGATGAGTATGAAAAGGTCATAATCATGATAGGTAAGATTGAAGAAGAACAAAAAATATTAGAACAAGACAAATAAGATGGTAACATGAAAGACAACTAGTTAAATTAGGTCAAGAGCAAAAAGAAGAAGCCAATCAGATAGCCAAATGCTTCAAAGTATGATAAATCTTTTATGGGCCATTATTATTTTTGTCATCTTGTTGGTCATAGGGAAAAGGATTATGTAATAAGATTCAATTAGTCAATGTGAGATCACTTCCATATTCAAGCAAAAGGTATGAAAGACATTGTTTGCTACAATTGTCATAGAGTTGGTGACATTGCTAGGTCCTACAAGCAAAAAACATCTAGTCAAGATAAGTTTAATTAGGCTCCTAGAGTGAAAGAAAGAATACCAACTAGATAGTGCAAGAGGATAATAAATTAGTCAAAGGAAGATCACAATCATCATCAAGTAAAAGTTATGAATTATTTTGTTTATTTCAGATGTCATAAAGTTGGTCACATTGATAGATATTGTAAGAATAGGTTGAATGAATTCTCAAAGTAAAATAAGGTATATGGTGATCTTAGTGTGGAAGGAAGGTGTCACACATGGTTATGGAGACCTAAGTCTATTAGGGGAGATCAGACTGAGATCATAGTTGGCTTGTTTGCTATGACAGACATGAAGGAAAGATAAGAACATCTATTATTAGCATTTGTTAACAAATCTAAAGCAAAGAATGAAGTCAAGCATCCATTCAAATTCAATCAGATGATGAGGTAGGAATGAAAGTCAAATAAAGGTATAGAGATATGGGATTCTCCTAAGTTTTGGGACTTTTAGTCTCTCTATGTTAAAGGGATGTGTTTATCTAGGCTTCAAGGAGACACTTGTCAGCAAGAGGAAGAATGGTGGGTGCTAGTTGAGTTTTTTATTGATGTTTTAGGACAAGAAAGGTCATGAGAAGATGTGTTTCTTAGTGTGAAAGGACATGAATAAGTTTAGTGATCTGAAGGATGATCTAGTTAGTTAAATGGTGAAGAATGAACCTGTGTGTGCAAGGTCTATAGGCAGGGAATGGAGGTCTTTAGGTGTCTAATCAAGGATGGTGAGTTGTCAAAAAAAAAATTTCCATAAAAAGGTGTGTTGATCTTATTTTAGTGTGTTTAGGGTTTGTTGGTTCTAAGAGTAAGAACTTATCAATTTATGTTGCTTAAATTGATTGGTTAAAATGATGAAGATTGAAGGCAAGGTTGATATGGAGTGTGAGGAGAATGTGTTGTCATATTTTTTATATCATGAATATGGTCTAAGATTTCTATAGATGTCAAGTTATGTATGCCATGGAGTTCACAATGTTATGAAGATATGAGATCTATTGGTGTTTCCATAAGAGCATTGAATGTGTATGGAAAACATTTTAAAAAGTTATTTTTCAGACCCAAAAGAGACCTATTGAAGATGTAATAGAGCAAGGACTTAGGGGGAGATAACTAGCTTGAATGGTTTGGAGAGATGTGAATGATGTGAGGGGGGCCATAAATGATATGCCTCATTCATGGTGGAGATATGAAGATGTCTGCTACAATTGTGACTTCAAGCATATTTGTATGATGACTTGATCAAACCAAGTCATGTGTTTTTAACAATGTATTGAATCCTCATGCATGGATAAAGGGAGCTTGTGTGTTCTATAGATGAACAAGTCCAAGGTTCAGAGAATCCCAAGTTTAGATTGGTGTATGTCAAAGGGGGAGTAATTGATTCATATGCATGAAATTATGTAAGTATATTGATCACTTAAAATTATATTTCAATGCATACATGATGTTAATTGGAACTTGGTGGTTGTTTAGTCCACTATATCATTAATGATAAAGGTGGAGAAAGAAAAAAAGAGGTTGCCATCAATGATAAAGGGGGATATTGTTAGAGGTATGTTGTCATTGATGTCAAAAGGATGATGTCATGTATTGATGTCTAAGGTAATGACAAAGTGGTGATGGCATAATGATGATGAGGTTGAGCATGAAGTTATGCAAGGCAGGTTTGGATGGATATGAGCTAAGAAACTCTATGGGTTGTTATGAGTGCTTAGAGTGCTTATGCAAGTGAAAGGTATTCATCAAAATAGTCATATGAATGTCTAAGCTCAAGTAATCATCTTGGTAGATAAGGTTGAGTAATCAATTTTATGATGTCATATTTCACATGTGTGAAAGTTTTAGGAAAAAATTGATACATGGATGGATTACCCTATAAGATGTGATCATGTGGTTTAAATTTTAGGTTTAGACATGGTATGTAGGAAAAGTTATTAAGGTACAAAGTTGTCTTCTCATTTAGAGTTAACTAAGTTATAATACTTATCCAAAGTTGTGATATTGAAGATCTATGATGAGTGTTTAATCTTCAAAATAAATATCTAATGGTAAGCATCTAAAATGATAGATGAAGATTCAATAATGAGTGAGTGATTGGGTAGATAAATATCTATGGTGAGTGATTAATCTAACAAAACAAGGATCTAATAGCAAGCATTAAACCTATCAGATAGTGATCAATGGCAAGAGAAAAGTTAATAAGTCAAAGATCCTGAGAATGAATGTGATGAAGACATGTATCACAATCAGAGAGATCTAGAAAGTAGATCATTGATGCATGTTTGATCAAGCAGATCAAAGATCAACAGAGTGCATTCAACTATGAAGATAAATATCAATGGTGTGTATTAAGTAAATAAGTAAACATAATGCTCATAATGCACACAAGGCTACCAAGTGGTGAAAGATCATTGAAGACTAACTATAGGGTACACAGAAGGCATGTAAGGTTACCAAGTGGCATGATCTCAGAAGCAAAGATCAAAGATCAAGGTGAGAAATGAGAGTTTTTAGTTATATAAAATGTGAAATTGGATGACTTAGGCATGTCTAATGACACCTAACTCATAGGTCCTCCTTGCTCACACAACCCTTCTAGGTTATTCTTTCACAAATTCTCATTCATTTGTAGCCTTTTAAGCTTATCTCTTTTAGACCTAGGTAGCCCTTTTAGGCCTAGATCTATCCCCTCAAGTCTCATCCCCTGAGGAAAACATCACCCGAATTGGACAAGAGTGTTGGAACCCAGGGTGTCCTATTTTTAGCATTATTATCCAAGTGCATTTTTACCTCTAATGGTCAAATTTTCCTAAATCCTTATCTTTTTCCCTGTTGGCTTAATATAAGTTCATTTAACCCATGATCATTAATTACCACATAAAAGGCCATTCAAAGTCCATTTAGAAGGGTGGGCACTCATTTATAGGAAAGGATCAAGAATACAAGCAAGTACACTCAATAACTCTTCTCTATTCTCTACATACAATCTTTGAAGAGCATTCTAAGCCTATTTAAACACTCATACCAATCCCTAGTCATCCGAAATACATCTAGTTTTGCATCTAATTGCATACATCACACACAAGTACACCAAGCACTTCAATTGGAAAACTAAATTAGCTTGATCCCTCTTCAGAGTATTGGTATATAGGTAGCATGCGCACACATGGGGAGTGAAGTGCATCTAATGTATCCTTTACACACTAACCCCTTCTCTCTCTTTTCCAAATTTCCATTCAATTTCAAACACAAAGAGTTCCTTAGGGTTTTGAAGACTAAATTAGACACACATCAATCTCCATAGGTTTCTAGGCCTCAAAAATTCATAGATAGGGTAATAAAGGCCTGTCGAATAGAACCCAGAAAGATTTTAGCCTCAATAAAATAGTGCCAGAATAAGACTACAGCACCAAACAATAGGCTATCCACTTTCAATGCTCCTGTCCAACCTAGAAATGAAGTTCAAGAACCTATTCCAACCTATTTTCTAGTCTTACTCCTCCAATATCAAGCCATGTCTCAGTTTAGATAAACCATAATAAGTTAAGTTCTATTTTCTCTCACTTCCTACTATATTCAAAAAAGGTAAAAATACTATCTATTTACACAAATTAATAGGTTAATTAAAGCATATTATTCACTAATTTACATTGATTATACCCATTTATTATTTAGGAATTACACACGTAATTTATTAAAACAATAAAACATTTGGTTTTCTATAAATTCATATCAAAATTTTAAAATTATCATACTAATTTTCAAAATCCATTCAATAATCCCTAGTTGCATATACTAGATCATCCTTTGATTTTTGAGTTATCACCTTACATCCATTGCTAAATTGAAAAAATGATACTCATTTATTTACAAAATATTATTACATTTCTTGCAAATAATAAAGAAACCATAATATGCCCTATCATGTACATGAATGATGAAGTTTATCATATGTTAGTACAAAGCTTCATTATTTTCATTTCATGCTTATTCTTCATACTAAGGGATGATATTACAACATTTGTGGCTAAAATAACACATTATTTAAATATGCCTTTTGCATATTCTCTATTTCTCATATGGAACAATTTTCAAGTTTATCATGCTAAACATGTTAGCAATATTATGTTACAAGTCAAAGCTCTTTATGTATTCAGGAAAAAATTCATAATCTCTACCCTTTACTTCCTATTTCTCACATGGAAAATTTTTCAAGCTTATCATGCTAAACACATTAGAAATGTCATAGAATATGACAAATTTTCTTATGCATTCGTGCACAAATTCATCATTTCTGTCTTACTCTTTATCTCTCATGTGGAAAAATTCTCAAATTTATCATGCTAAACACATTACAAATGTCATAGCACATACCAAAGTTTTCTCTACATTAGTGCACAATTCAATGTTATTTATCCCCTACTCTCTATCTCTGATATGGAATAATTTTCAAGACTATCTTGCTAAACATATTAGAAATGTCATGTTACAAGTCAAATTTATCTATGCATTAGTGCACAATTCTATGCTGTCTATCCCTTATTTGCTATATATCATGTGGAATGTTCTCTTAATCATATTGCTATACATGGTTTCTAATTCAATGTATCTAACTCTTTATCTACTTTTAAGTATCTCCCTATCACTACTAGACACAAGAAAACACTAGAGGTTATATCTATCCCTCCTTCCTTCAAACTTGGTACATCTAGATTTTATCTCACACCTACTATCAGCTCTATAGTTATAGTAGATCATGTAGTACATGCTATCACCTAAGTTCACAAAGATAAGAAGGTTGATTAAACCCATGGTTATAGCTTCATCACTTAAGTTATCACTCCTTCCAATCCATTTTCAACTCCTCCACTTGTTACTGTTCTTCCTCTAGTCTAGATTTAGCCATAGTCGAGACCTTCATCACCAACATGGAAAATTCATACACCTCCACAGCTTTAGGATTAGACATTTTCTAGCTACAGTATTCACACCTAGGGTAGTATCATTGATATTTCAAGTATCTACACATAGAACACATGTTTAAAGAGCTTCTCTTACCACCAGATGGGTCCCTCAGAGCCCCCTAATTGCATCTACTTGTCAAAGTAACAGGGGGACCCCACAGTCAAGTTTCACTATAGGCATTTCAAAGCACTTACATAGAATATTATATCAACATTTCACTAGTATTTAGCACATTTGTGTCTCTTATCATATACCTAGTCTTGTACTACACATGTTTTTCATACTTTCACATTTTATTTCATTAGTTATTTGTGATTGTATCTTTATAGTTATTACATGCTTTCTCTGCTTGCTTAGCATAGCTTGTGTGATTGCATTTTTTAGTTCCTATTTGACTCCTGATTATGCCTTAGGATATTTTCCAATGTCATTTTCTTCTATTCATGTGTGTACCTTAGGACATTTGCCAATGTCCTTTGCTTTTACTCTTTTATGTGCCTATGGCCCTTGTGCCAACTTTGCTTGTTTCATTTGTATGTATATATGGCATTTGAACATGAATTCCATGCTTTTTTTCTAGTTTGAGTGACATGTGCCCATGTCCTTTGTTTACATGGCCCCTTGGTCGTCCTTATCTTCTTGATTCTAACTTGTTTGCTTGATTGCTTGTTTGGTTTTCAATGTGTGCAATGTCATGATCCATATCATGCATTTCCCTTGCTTTATTGGATGCCATGATGGACATCATGCTCCATCCCTCCAACTAAGAACTAACAACTAATATGTAATATTTCTAGTTTAGTACTTTGCACATGCTTTCACATTGTTATATCTATCTAGGCATACCAATGTTGATCTAACAAACTATCAATACAAACATATCTATATCTTGAAACATATTGTCAAATATCAAATCTATATCGTATATCTATAAAGCTTAACATACTTGTAGGACTCTTTTATTTTGAGGGCATTCATTACAGGTTCATCATTCATACCCTCAGAAGAGGGGGCATCAAATAGAGGTTTTGTCATAGAGACCAAAGCTCCTAACAGTTAAAACAATAGCATTCAGACCACTCAGTATAGAATCTAGAGGTCAAACTGATCAAAACATAGCAAAAAAACACTGATAATTATAGATCTATCACCAATTTTCACCCCATATAATAGTGCCAAAAATAGATAGTAGAACCAAACATAGGGGTGTCCATATTTTGGCACTCTTGTCTAGGTAGAAAAACATAATTTTTTTAGAAACAAGCAAAAATTTTAGTTCAAGGATAGTTTTTGCACTTCTAGATTAGTCATATTTAGTAGTTTTAGTATAGTTTTCTCATATATAGGGGTTATCATTCATGAAATTATGGTTTTCACATTTAGTTCAGATTAGGCAGCTGACATCAGTGATTAGGGGCAATGTGCATAGCACATTGATCTTCTTTTATTTTTTATTATATTTTATTCCAGGCATTCTTAGCAGTTTCATGCCTTACTCCATCTGTAGGTGGTTGGCATCATTTTTGAGTTTAACTTTCATACAAGTTTAACTTTTTGAGTACCCAAGTTCTTGTGTTGGATTTCATATAAACCTAGTACATTAGTTTTGGATTGGATTTCATAGAAGCCTAACCTCCATCTTTTGAAATGGCCAAGAGCAGCCTAGTTTCTAGCATACATTCAAGCTATCCATGCCACATTGTTATATTTCTAGCACATCCATGGGCTCCATGACCCATTTCATATGACATCTATTATATACTGGTATCAATTCATAGCTTCACTGCATGGGGCAATGATGGAGCCAAAGAGATAGCCTTTGTATTCTTGAGTCACCTATTTAGAGGGATTGGACACATAGTCTAGACATCGATTACCACATGCATGATTCATTAACTTCACTTAGTTAATGATGATGGAGCCAAAGGGCTAGCATTTACATTCTTGAGCCTCTTTTTAGGTAATTGAGCACTCAGCTCCATTCATGATATTACTCTTGATTCAACACATACTCAACATAATTCAACATCATAATAGGTTTTGTATTGGTTCACGTACCTGATGAGATGTATTCATTCTTTTCTCTTCCTCTTAGATTTTATACGTTATTATTTAAGATATAACAAATATAGTAAGAATTGATCTAATTTATGTTTTCATTTGTAGATTCACACTTCATGGCATGCTCTCTCTATGCACATCTAGCATCATATAGCTTCATGAGATTCTCCCTTATAGGTAAGTTTAGGTATGCTTTATTTTTTTCTTTTATCCTAGTATTTGACTTTGTTGCATCACTAGAATAAAGGGGGGGGGGGGGGGGGGTGGGGGGCGGGGGGGGGGGAAGTAGTCATATAAAATGCAAAATCAGATGACTTAGGCATGGATAATGACACCAAACCCATAGGTCCTCTTTCTTTCTCATACAACCCTTTTAGGCTATTCTTTCACAAATTCCCAATCATCCATAGCCTTTTGGACTTAGCTATTTCAGACCTAGGAAACCCTTTCAAGCCCAAATCTATCCCCCTAGGTCTCATCCCCTTAGGAAAACAATGCCCAAATTAGATAAGAGCCTTGAAACCTAGGGTATCCTATTTTTGACACTTTTGTCCAAGTGCATTTTTACCTCTAATAGTTAGATTTTATTGAATCTTTATCTTTTTCCCTGTCAGTCTAATACAAGTTCATTTAACCTACAATCACTAATTACCTTATAAAATGCCATTCAAAGTCCATTTAGAAACGTGGGCACTCATTTACAGGAAAGGATCAAGAATAAAAGCAAGTACACTTAAGAACTCTTCTTTATTCTCTACATACAGCCTTCCAAGATCATTTTAAACCTATTCAAACACTCATACCAATCCCTAGTCATCAAAAGTACATATAGTTGCATACATCACACATAATTTCACCTAACACTTCAATGAGAGAACTACATTGGCTTGATCCCTCTTTAGAGTATTGGTATGTAGGAAACATGCCCACACATGGTGTGTGAAGTACATCTATCATATCCTTTACAAACTAACCCCTTCTTTCTCTTTCTTAAATTTTCATTCAAGTTTAAGCACAAATATCTCCTAAGGGTTTTGAAGACTAAATCAGACACACAGTGAGCTCCATAGGCTTTTAGGCCTCAAAAATTCATAGATAAGGTAATACATGCCTATCAAATAGAACCCAAAAAACTTTTAGCCTCAGAACAATATCACCAAAATAGGACTACAACACCGGATAGCAGGGTGTCTACTTTTGAAGCTCTTGTCCAACCTAGAAATGATGTTTAGGAACCTATTCCAACCTATTTTCCAGTCCTACTCTAGTATCAGGCCCTATCTTGGTCTGGATCAACTAGTATAAGCTAAGTTTTATTTTCTCTCACTTCCTAATATATTTTAAAAATTAAAAAATACTATCTATTTACATAAATTAGTAGGTTAATTAAAGCATATTATTCACTAATTCACATTACTCATACCCATTTATTATTTAGGAATTAAACATGTAATTTCCTAAAATAATAAAATAGATTTAAAGATATGAAACTCCCAAGGAGATTGATAAAGCGTATTTGATCAATATTTTAGTGAGCACAAGATAATGACAAGTGTCAGATGATTTTATATTAACCAATGACCATTGGTATTTGAATTTAACAAAGGAAATACTAGTCTATAATATTTTATGAGTATATTTTGATCTAAGATGAATTTATTATTGGTGTAAAAATAAATTTTCAAACATAATTCAAGATTCATCTATAAAATTTGATTAGAATATTTGACTGTTTGTATAGTTACAGATATTGAGCTCTGAAGTTGACTAAATGTTTTACCATGTTCTGTAAGTGACCTGAGAAGGAAATTTGAGTTATTCTTGATGGTAATTCTAAATTTAAAGATGAAATAACTATTGGAGAGTGTTTTATAATTAATAATAACCATATGTGAGGATTTTTTAGGTTTTAACACTCCATATTTAGTATTAAAAAATGTCTAAAAGTTGATAATGTTTGCTCAAGTCTACAGACAGTTTGAGTGACCACTTTGTAAAAGTGAGTTGGAAGAGTTTTAAGTATAATTAAAGACACAAATGAGTATGGAGATGTTTTATAAGTCTCAAAGGATTATATTAAGTCATTTCTTGTCATGATATTCCCTTGATCAGATATGGAGAGTCAAAATAGATTGATTGTATTTTGACTATATAGGACCAATATGAGTGGTCATTTTGAGAGAGTTGTTTTGAGTGCTTAAAGCCTATTTTGAAGTATCTAAATCATATGAATTTATTGAATAGGTATTAAAGGTTTCACCCATGTTATATAATCATATTTCTATGTGAAATATTTTATTTTTTGCTTCATAAGTTTGAGCCTGTGTTTTTTGTCTATGAAGGCCTAAAGAGCAAGGAGACCTAATTGGTAAGTTCAAGTGTTGAGTTGGTGTTCCAATTGGAATGAACCCATATGAGATTGATAAATCAGATATTGGAGATAGGTTTTATGTGTTAAAATTAATTGGTAAAGTATGAAGGTGGTTCATGTAGTCTCACATGTAACATGTGAGTATGAAGGCCTAATTGTTTTAGGTCTCACAAAGACCTAATGTTAGTTTGGGGCTAATGAGGTAATGAATAACCTATGAATATTGTGGTTATCACATGTAAAATGTGTATGGGAATATTTTAAGTGTGTTTTAAATATTTAAATCATCTTGTCCAACCAAGATGGGTTAAAGGAAGAGAGTGGTATAAGTACAATGTCTAATTGGACTAATTATGCTAGTTGAAGAAGTGTGGAGTTAAGAGAAGTAAAGAACCTTTAAAAGAGAAGGTACAGGTTAGTGAGGACCATTAGAGATAAAATATGATAATTCATTCTTATCTGATCAAGTTGATGTTGGTGGATACATAAGTCATTGGACCTAATGAGCCTAGAAAAGGTAAATTGAGTGAGTGAACCCTTGAGACTGTTTGGGTGAAAGAGTGAAGGTGAAGAGTGAAAAAAAAGGTGGTCATCATTAGTTGAAGATTATAAATAGGTTTTCAAGATTATTTTTTCAAGTTATCATGGTGGTTTCTTTGTTTCCTAGGGGGTTGGTTCCTCCTTGCAAGGTAAAACTTGTTAAAAGGTCTAGTTGTTATCGGTGCTCAACTAGATAGGGGAAGTAGCTCCTTGTGGGATTGGTGTCTCACTAAATTAAGGGATGGGTGTTCCTTGACAATTTTTTAATGGTATAAATTAGATATTTTCATTATAGGATTATATTCCATCTTATAAGGTTAAGTGGGTTTTATCCCCCAAGAGGGTTCCCCACATATGTCATGTGTTATGTGCTTGATCTTTCTATATCTTCTTTGTTCATTGAAACGGTTAATTTTTATGATTCATGATTGTATGTGATGAATGATTAATATTTTAAAACTATAATTGTATTATCTATAATCACTAAATCACCCCCCCTCAGTGATTGTACCTCTAACACGTAGCCCTACTCTTTTGTATGCCTATTGATTAATAAGATGACTAGTTTTACCTCATATTATGGTTGTATGTAGTGTATAACTTGAATGGTTGATATGATCAAGAATAAATTAATTTCATCTTGTTTGTCTCATTATCTTTACCTTCATGTAGTTTGAATCATTGTTGTAGGTTGTGAATAGTGTCATCAAGGGTTTCATGGAATGAGAAGTGGAAAATATCTTCCCTTCTAGTCTCACTTGACCTTACCTCTATGAAAATAATTGATGTGATAGGATCTATTTAAGATAATTATATGTTTATTTCAGTCTTATAGGTCTTAGTGCACATTTAATTTAGTGGATAGGTCATAAATTTTGGTGCATCACTGATCAAAAATTGGGTTTTGGAAAAAGGTTTCAAGTTAGAGTTTCAATGGTGCCACACTATAGATCTTGTTGAGAGCTTTTCGATGCTTTTTGTGGTTTGCAAAACGGACACCGTATGCAAAAGTTATAGGCCGCTAAAGTTTTGGTTTGACAGGTAAAAATTTGGTGTCATAAAGTGATGTGGCATTATTTACATGTGACAAGTGGACCACTCAGAGGTTGACACGTGGCATGATTAAGCTTAGAGATAAGCTCGTTGACCGAGCCATGTGGAAAGTTTTAAGGCGTCCATAAGTTGAAGCCTAAGCAAGGTGGCGAGTTTGAAGAAGTCTTGCACCCATACCATGTTTGGCACATTTATCAAAGGCATGCCAAGCTAAGCACCTAAAGAGGGGTGTTGACACCTTCAATGAGGTGCCTAAGCCTCTTAAAACATGCAGCCACCTTCCCAATGTAGCGCATGTGCGACAAATGTGCCTAAAATGGTTTCCAAGGCACCAAAAAGGAGGAAAGTTTTCAAATTCAAACTTAGTCAAAGCGCTTAGAAAGGTGGGCGGCCAGTTTTGAAACCCTCACCTTGTGGCAAAAAGGTAGGAGACTTAGCCACTATGCCACATGCTTCAAACTGATTATAAAGACACGAATTTGTATTTGTTTTAAACAGGTTTTGGATTGTGTTTTTTTTATTTTAAGAGGCTGAAACTTTGTAAAAGCTTTGGGAAAGCTTATATAATGGATTTTAATCCATTTTTCAGCCATAATACTCAGTCTTAATACTCTTTTTATCCAATTTGCATATTGGAGGAGTATTTTTAAGCCCATAGAGGAGATTTTTAGGACTTTTGAAGTAACTTTGCAGGTGTGAAGACTCACAGAATTCGAAGGTGTCGGGCTTGATTATTAGTCACAGTGAAGGTGAATTTTTGCATTGAGAGATGAACTTGCAGGAAAGTTGTTTATTGTTTTCAAGTTTTTGAAATGCCCTTAATGGAAATGGTCCACTCCTTTGGAGAACCCAGAGATGTAGGCATCATTTGTTGAGCTGAACTCCGTTATCAATGTCAGATGGTAATTTGTCATTTGCTTGCATGTTTTAATTTAGTTTTTTCTGATTTTTTAATTATGAAATCATGTAAAGATTAAATTTTGACAATATATGACATTTGATGTAAAAAAACAAAAATTGGTTCAATAACCGAGAATGTTTATATGCCAAAACATTGAGATGCAAGTTCTTTTGAGTTTTTTGAGAATTTGTTAAGTTTTGAGAAATTTAGTATTCATATTTAAAACTTCACTTTGAGTTGATTCAGTGTAGTTTACGAATCAAGTTGGTATCAGAGTGGTTAGAATGCAAGGATTGCTTCTAGTTGTGTATTGACAATTGCTTCCAAAATAGTTGGATTATTGGTTTACAGATTGATTATATTGCAGTGTGTAGTGTGGAATCAGTTATTTGCAGGAAACCATGGGCAAGTTGTCACAGATTGAGGTCATCAAAGATGAAAATGCAATCTTGAGATGCCAAAAATTTGCACTTGAATTGCAAGTGGCAAAGTTAAAATCAGAGCTTGAATCCAAGGATGAGCTCCTGATTAGATTGCAATGTGGTGAGTGTGAAAAGGTAAAGCCTTCAACATCAGATGCAGAAACTATGACTAAGTGCAGTGTAAGTTTTTCACCATAGGAATCTTCATCTTCTTCTACCATTTCAGATTCAGATTCTACTAATATTGTTTTTGGTGATTTTGAAAGACACACTAAGGGCATAGGATCTAAATTATTGTTTAAAATGGGTTATAATGGAGGAGGAATTGGTAGAGATAGCCAAGGTATAACTAACCCACTTCAGGTTGAGCATAGACCTCTTCATGCAGGTTTGGGTTATACTAGTGTGCAGGTGAATGATGGAGAAGTTTCTTCCATGGCTAAAGGAAGACGAGCTTCCAATAGCGAAGGTTCTAGGCCATAGTTCAAAGGTGTAAAGGTAAAAGAGGTATTGAGATTCCACCTCCTAATTCTTACACTAAATCTTTTGATCCAATTGATACTTTTAAGAAGTTTGGATATAATGGACAGAAGATAATGCAATCATTTCTGTGCACTTTTTTGGGATGAATAACCATAGTGCTAAGACTTGTTGGAAACGAAATGCTTTATTGAAGCAGATTGCATGTTTGAAAGACCATTCTCATGTTAAATTGGGAATTGGAAAAAGGGGACCCTCACCTAAGAAGGATGTTTGTACTCATTGTAAAGTGAGTGGCAATAGGATTGATAGATGTTTTAAGCTTCATGCATCTTCACATTCAAGTAATGTTATAACTAAGATGATTTATAAACCTCTCACTAAGGTTAATGAAGCTAATTCAATCCATAATGCAGTTGACAATACAACCCAGGATAAGGTAAAACCTACAAGTGAAAATCCATTTAAGAGGTTAAGTCAACAATATGCAATTGCTAAGGAATCCACTAAGGAAATCAATTTCACTAGGAAGAAAGAAATGGTTAAGTGGATTATCACTACATTTTTTTTGAAAAGCATGATTAAGAATTCACCTAAGGGAATGAACAAGCTTTGATAAGATGTAGATTAGATTTGGTGGGAACACTTCAAGACAGGTTTACCATATAAAGTTTTTCAATTCTCACTTTTTGATAACTCTAAGTTTTTGAATCTCTTATTTATGATGTGTGAGTTGTTTAGAGGACTTGAACTCATTTGATCAGTTGGAGATAATAGCAAAAAGCATGTTGTATGTTGAGTTGATTCCTTACAACACTTATTTGAATGCTATTTTGAATGTATCTTTGGCACATGGATGTATAAATGCATGTTTAAGACCCTTTGGGCATGTTTAGATGTTAGGCAGCATACACTTTTAGTTGTTTGCATTTGCTTAGCATATAAGTCCCATACTAGGGCATTGTATTGCAACATGTCTACAACATTTATTGTATGTTGTTAGCATTATAAACTTGTCTTGTAGTTACATTGGGAGTTGTTTCAGTTTTTGGCAATTCACCGCTTTACAGGATGTGACATTTGGGCAGGTAGTGTTGGTATGTTGTAATCACTTTTGTAGTTGTTGATTCACTCACTCATGCCTTTGGATTAGGCATATTTTTAGTATGATTGTGAATCATTTTAATGCAATTGTTTATACCTCTTGCTATGATTGGGTTCCATTTTCATGGATGCAGTAGACCAGTTATAAGATTTTAGAGGATATTGGACTTTTGGAGACCAAAAGCCTTCCATTGGGGAGGTGTGATCAGAAATTGGGTTCTATAAAAAGGTTTCAAGTCAGAGTTTCAATGGTGCCACACTGTATATCTCATCAAGAGCTTTTTGACGCTTTTTGTGATTTGCAAAACGGACACCGTATGCAAAAGTTATAGGCCGCTGAAGTTTTGGTTTGACAAGTAAAAATTTGGTGTCGTAAAGTGACGTGGCATTATTTACATGAAAAAAGTGGACCAATCAGAGGTTGACACATGGCATGATTAATCTCAGAGATAAGCTCGTTGACTGAGCCATGTGGAAAGTTTTAAGGCATCCATAAGCTGAAGCTCGAGCAAGGTGATGAGTTTGAAGAAGTCTTGCGCCCATGCCATGTTTGGCACATTTATCAAAGGCATGCCAAGATAAGTGCCTAAAGAGGGGTGCTGACACATTCAATGAGGTGCCTAAGCCTCCTAAAACATGCAACCACCTTCCCAATGTAGTGCATGTGGGACAAATGTGCCCAAAATGGTTTCCAAGGTGCCAAAAAGGAGGGAAGTTTTCAAATTCAAACTTATTCAAAGCGCTTAGAAAGGTGGGCAGCTAGTTTTGAACCCCTCACCTTGTGGAAAAAAGGTAGGAGACTTAGCCACTATGCCACAGGCTTCAAACTGATTATAAAGACACGAATTCGTATTTGTTTTAAACAAGTTCTGGACTGTGTTTTTTAATTTTAAGAGGCCAAGACTTTGTAAAAGCTTTGGGAAAGCTTATTTAATAGATTTTTATCCATTTTCCAGCCATAATACTCAGTCTTAATACTCTTTTAATCCAATTTGCATATTGGAGGAGTGTTTTTAAGCCCATAGAGGAAATTTTTAGGACTTTTGAAGTAACTTTCCCGATGTGAAGACTCACGGAATTTGAAGGTGCCAAGCTTGATTATCAGTCACGGTGAAGGTGAATTTTTGCATTGAGAGATCAACTTGCAGGAAAGTTGTTTATTGTTTCCAAGTTTTTGAAATGCCCTTAATGGAAACGGTCCACTCCTTTGGAGAACCCAGAGATGTAGGCATCATTTGTTGAGCCGAACTCCATTATTAATGTCAGATGGTAATTTGTCATTTGCTTGCATGTTTTAATTCAGTTTTTTCTAATTTTTTAATTATGAAATCATGCAAAGATTAAATTTTGACAATATACAACATTTGATGTAAATAAAATAAAAATTGGTTCAATAACCGAGAACGTTTATATGCCAAAACATTGAGATGCAAGTTCTTTTGAGTTTTTCGAGAATTTGTTAAGTTTTGAGAAATTTAGTATTCGTATTTAAAACTTCACTTTGAGTTGATTCAATGTAGTTTACGGATCAATCACCTAACTAGTATAGTTTACTTTTAATTCTCACTTCATTTTCCCTTGCAAGTAGTAGCTTATTTTGTAGTTCCTAAGTGATGCATCAAGGGAGATATCCCTATATAGAGGTTGTATTCAGCTATAAGGTCACCCACAACCTTTGAAGAGTTACCATAATATCACTTAAGTGAGGAGGCTTGAACACCCACTTCAAGGGTGTAGTTTTTGTTGATGATGGTATCCTAAAGGCCAGTTTAATCTTGATAAACAATGTATGGGCCTCCATCTTACCTTCAAAATCATATTATGGGATCTTAATTTTTAAGTCAAAATAAGGGTGGTATGATATTAATTTTTCTTTCTCTTCACCTTCTTTCTCTTCTTCATCATCTAATAGATTCAAGTCTGTTTTTCCTAAATAGTTTCATCATCCTCTTCATCAAGTGGTTGATCTGGGTATTTCCCTGATGACTGAATATATTTTTAAACCTACTGAAATAACTCATTAAATAACCCCTTCATCTCTTCTTTGGTCATAAAAATATATTTTTTTGATAAACTTCCTTCAAAATTTTGGTAGTGGCTACAAAGAAAAAATTTAGCTAAAGCTCTAATAATATTTATTATGCTCCAAATATTAATAGAAAATAGAACTATAAAATAGAGTGAAAATGTTGATAAATATAAAATATGGGAGAACTTGCTTCTTCAAGAGTATATTACACCTAGAAATTTGATTGCAATAAAATAGTTCATAAATAATAGCTATCTCTTACATTAAGTTGATATTATAAAGAAAATCCATTCTCTAGGGTTTTTTTCCACTTTTTGTATTGAATCACTTCAAACCTTAATTAATTAAATGATAACTCTTAAACTAAACCTTCAATAACTCTAGACACATAAAATATAATATAATAGTAAAAATGTTAACTCAACTCACTCACACACATAAATACATATATGTTGTGTTTAGATACACAACAAAAAAATTATGGATCTGGTCGTGGATGGTTCTTACACCTATTCTTAACCTAATTTTCTTCCATAATCACTTGAATATTTATTATATTATTGATAATAATTCCTCCGCCTTTTGAAGAAATTACATCTTATTCTTCTTTGTGTACATAATCAATTCCAGTCTTTACATTAGTCTAAAAATATGGTAAAGAAGAATGTGGATAAAATAACATATCAATACAATGGATTTGGAATCTGTGATTGAATTTGGGCAATGGCCTACATTTTTGCATTTTCTAAAATTTGGGAAGATGAGCTACATAATCAGGCTTCACATCTTTAAATCTTTTGGAAGTATTAAAAAATAAAAAGAGAGCCTATTTAACTTGTTTTTCCAAACCTATGTTTATTAGTCTATAAGGATCTTGTGATGCACATGAAAATCTAACATGATGTGGTATCAAAACATAGTGTTGCCTAAATATTTTTACAAGTGTGTATACATGTATAAGAAATCAAATTTTGGAAAGTAATTTAATCAATGCAATGAGAAAATTTTGGCTGTGATTATCCAGTTGGTCTCAATCACTCTCCAGATAAGAACTCCAGGGTTTGGAAACTTTTTATGAATTTAAAAAATAAATTAAAAACATTTTTAATTAGATATATCCATCAAGCTACTATTATTTTTTTTGCAGCATAATAAATCTACATTTTCTCATAATTAAAATTTGTTGCTAGTGGGGAGGAATGTTTCTCACCCTATATAGTATTTTTTTATTGGTAGAGTGTTTAGTGAAAAACAATTATTAATTTTTTTTAAATAAATTAATTTTATTTCATAATTTATATTTTTTATTTTTATTTTTATTTTTATTTTTGATCGATGCTAGAGAATTAACAAGTCCCTATCCCTTAAAACATATACAATTCATAAAAATAATAATTGATGTGGCTTAACATTTGATAATGTTAAGGAATAATGACCAAACCAAAAAACCACAATGGTTATGAGTAAAAACTATCCTTACCATCAAAATGTCACTACTATCACAACTTATAATAAAAAGCTATCCATATACTATCAAAAAATAGACCAGACATACAAAATTCATTCCAAGATTACTAATTCCACCATTTTACCATTACTTGGCAAGAAGTCACTTGATGCTAGTGACTTGGTAGACTTTTTGAAATTTGTCACATGCACCTCCTGCTCCTTCACCTCTGAAGCTGCTCCAATCATCACTACCACCTTCCCAGGCTCTACTTCAACTACTTATTATAGATGTGAGAAGACCATACATCTCTGAGAACTAACCGGGTCCTTTAGTGATTATAATTTGTATTTTTTATTACGGAGGAAGGGTTCTCACCACATAACCTCTTTTTTTAATGGTAAAATGTTTAATAAGCATAGTGTTTAATAAATCATTTTTATCTCATAATTATTATCAATATAAGATTAATTTAATTACAACTTTGAAAACTTACAAGAGTTATATATATATATATATATATATATATATATATATAATCTGGTTGATCATTGCACAAATAATTTTTTTATTTATACGGAAGAAATTAAAGGCCTTAATTATTAAGATTCTCATGAAGAAATAAAAAGCCTTAGTCATTAAGATTTTCATTAAGAAGTTTTTTTTAAGAATTAATTAATTAAATACAATTTAATTTTTATAAAATTTTTAAACTAAAATAAATTGATAGTTAGAATATCAATGAACATCTCTACTTTTAGATCACAAGTGACTTTTTAGAAAATTTAGTTTCATTTTTCAACTTCAATCTAAAATTTTAATTTCTAACATTATTTGATGATTGAACAATATGAGATTTTATGTTTCTTGATAATGAATCATTGGATGTAATTCAACATGTGTCCATAAAAAAAATTGCATACATTTATCCAAAATCTATTTACAATTTAATAATAATTTATATATACTAAAAATATGTCATTTAGGTGTAGGTGTGAAGTAAAATCTTAAAACATGGTGAGTAGGGTCATAGAGAGTGGTGAAGAAGTAGTTTTGAGTAGAGAAGAGGCAAATGACAATGGATTAAGTGCGAGAAAAGCATCAATAAGAAGGAACACTACCATAGTTGAGGATTTGGATGCCCTAATTAAGGGGATTAAATCAATGTTCAATATTCAATGTGAATAAAATGTCCTAATAATGGTTTGAGTGCCTAATTTTGGATGATAATCTTGTAGAAGTATATGCTATTGGAGGCCTTCATTGGATCCTCTTCACAAAACCTAATCGAAAAAAATTCCCTCCTAAGAAAATTGGTAGAAACTAAGGAAATCATTCCTTCTAGACTTAGGGTTTCCCTCGATGATGGACTAATTATACATGTTATGGATAATATTCCAATAGTTCCAATTTGAGACACAAGGATAGATGAGTACAATGAGATATTTTCATAAAGATCCCTATTCTATATATTTATTAGAGCCTGCTTGAGTTAGGATGCCCTAAAATAGTAGATGGGTATGAAATTGAATTTTCACCTTAAACTAAACTTCAAATTCCTTACTCAAGGGTATTTCTTGATGCCTTTCAAATCTTCAAAAGAGATGGATAAATTATTTTGAGGGGGTGCTTAGTTCTTTCGTAATACAAGTTTATACTCTCACTTTTGGTCTCTAAATTTCAACCTTTACGATGATATTATTCTTAAATTTTTAGTTTGGGTCAAAATGTATAAAATTCCTCTATATTATTTTATTGGTTTTATTGTATAGAAATATGTGAGGAAAATTTGACAATGTGTGTGTCTTTTCAATCCACCTTGAAACTTTGAGAACATGCTTGAGTGTGGGTTCTCATTGATCTATTTAAAGCTATTCCACATGCCTTAAGACTTATCTCCTCAAGTGATATTGGAAGTGGGATGTGGACTATGAATCCTTACCCTTGAGATGTTTCCATTTTAGAACCATTGGTCACACTCAAAATAATTGTATGGACTTGAATATTACTAAGAATACTCCTTTCAGTTTATCCGCCACAAGAAAGGGATTTAGGAATGGGGTCTAAATATTCCCTTAAAGGATGAGAAAAAATTGGAATTATCTTCTTGGAGGAATAAAAAACATTTATGGAGATAAAAGAATGGTTTTCTTTTAAACATCATACATAATTATTTCAACTAGGTAAATTTGTTCTTCAAATAAGACCTCAAAAAGAGGGGAATGTGGAAATAACTATTTATGATCAACTAAAAACCATTTTATCTTCTAAGGATATCCTCCCTCCCTCATGATTAAAACTATAACAATTAGACACTCTCAAAGGCTTCTCATTTATATCAACTCCAAAATCCACCCTTCAATTGATCATCCAAAAACTTGTGAAAGGAAATCTTAAAAATATAAGATTCAATATTAAACTCAAGTAGACTTAAAGTAAGGGAGCCCAAATATGCTCAATGAAATGCAGATGAGTGGTAGGGGAAATCATGCCACCAAGACATTATTAAAATCATAAGTTGGAATGTTAAAAGTCTTCATGCCTTTAATAAGTATTTCTTGGGTAAGCAATTCATGGAGGAACTAAATTTGGGTTTGCTCATGTTACAAGAGACAAAAATTGAAAGTGACCAAATGTTTTTTGAGACTAACTCCTATTGGAAAATTATTTCATATATTTCTAAAGATGGGCCTTAGGATCAGCTATAGGCCTATCTATATTTTTCAACCCAAATTTATGTCATTGTAATATTATCTTATATGATGTTTAGGTTATAAATGCCATGGTTAAGGAAATATCTAGCAAGAGTCGGTTTTTATTATCTAATGTCTATGGATGAATTGAGATTGAAATTAAAAAATTATTGTGACATAAGATGTTATTATTGAATGGAAGGCCATATGCAATTGAATGTATTTTTAGAGGTGAATTTAATGTAATCCTTATTATTTATTAAAAATATAAGGGACTCAACCAAATTTCTTTATCAATGAGAGAATTCAATACACTTTCCCTGGTAGATGATCTTTTAGAATTTGAAATGTACAGACCTAGTTTTACCTAGAGTATTAGAATACAAGGAGAATAACTAATTTTTAAAAAGTTAGACAAATCTCTTGTTAAATGTAAAATGTTGAAAAAAAACCAAACTTTTATGTATGGATTAGTACACTTTGTGGTTTTAATCACTATCCAATTTTAATAAAAAAAATATCAATCCATACCTAGAGCTATTCCATCTAAATTTTAATTCATGTGGTTTCAACAACCTACCCTTAAAAATTTAGTGGAAAATGTTGGAACAAAAAGATAATTGGATCAAAATGTTATATTATCTCCCAAAAATATAAAAGAGGTCAAAGTGACTGTCAAAACTTAAGATAAATAAAACTTTAAAAATCTATTTGAGAGGAAATAAAAAATTTAAGATGAGTCGATAGAGATGCACAAAGTCTTAGAAGTGGGTGGTTAAAATTAAATTAGGTAGAGGAATACTAACTTGGTGTTAATAGGGTTAAAAATACAAAAATAACAGTGCACGAGTGTGATAATAAGACATATAACAAGCCAATTAAATACTGAACTCAGATATAAATATACACTAAATTTATTATGTTGAGTATAGGCTAAATATAGAAAGTACAACTAAGTTATGCATGAAAATAACAAAGAAGTGATATATCTATCTAGTTTTGATGCTAACACAGTGGTTGATCTAGGACCCGCAGAAAGCAAGCTGGAAGGAGATTATAGATCTGATGCTTCTGGAGCTCGAGACACTAACATCATAATGTTATTATTATATCGATGTTATTGTCTAGGTTTGACGTAAGTGTCATGTATAAAATATCTACTAGAAAAGGATGTGACCTCCTAGATGATTTTGGGTTTGACTTCACCTTCATTCTGGTGCATTCATATCTAAGACATAGACTAACTCTCCTAATGAATTTTTAAAAATCTATTTCTTTATATTTATGGTGACATTGGGGGAAAATGGGTTAGTGAGCACATGGTGTCGAGCTGACCCCAAAGAACCCTCTATAAATAAGAACTTCCTATATAAACTATACTTCAAAGAGGTTTTTTAGACTGATGTAGTTCTCCCATATGTGTTAGCTTGTATGTGAATCATGCAATATGTGCATAAATAAAGTACAACAATTACATATCTTATAACTTGTCAAATCATATTATTGGATTACTCCTTTAGTAATTCATAGCTATGTATGTGTTGTTCCTATGACTGATATGAGAATAGGAGAAAATAGGAAAACTTTGCTTTATTGAGTGTTTGATTGCATGGTTTTGACAGTTTATCTTGGTCTATGCTAGGTAAGGAATGAATGAAGTTTGATTTAGTATTTATATCAATCCATTTGGAGAGATAACATTAAATCACTTAGTCCAACCATTAAGATATGATTCATTTACAAAATACATGACTTTAAGGCACTTGACACTTGTGTCAGGGCATGACACTTAATGTCAACACTAGTGTTTGTCCTAGATGTTAGTGTTTAGGGAGAAATAAAGTAGGTACAGGCTCAAAACTTATAGAGGTCAAAGATAAGTATATTTTAAGCATTATAGGCAAGATAGAAGGCTTAGGTCATCAACATAAGACTAGTTTTATTAAGAGATAGAGGCCAAGGGGCACAAAATAGAGTATATGTGAGACTTTTAGAATTAGGAAACATACAGAACTGAGAGCAATAGACAAGGTTTAATTTTTTAAGTGTATAAGACTAAGGTATTATATAATCCATAAATATCATCAAAAAATGGAGAAAGGACATATGAACTAGCTGATATACAAAAATATCTCCTTATGAAAAAGGAGAACATCCTTCACCAAGAGGAAACCTTCTAGAAACTGAAATCTAGAGAAGCTTCACTAAAAGAGAAAGACATAAAAACTAAGTTTTTTAATCTATCTTATATAAATTACATGCATAAAATAATATTGATAAGATTACAAACCCTTAAGGAATAGAGCTAGAATGTATCAAATAAATCAAGCAAGAAGCTATAATTATTTAAAAATCTTGTTGTTAGAGGAATATGGAAATACACAAGAGGATAAACAATGGATCCATCAATTCATTTCATCCTTTATTTATGAAAGTTTAAATTAATCTATAATGGCCCAAGTTACTCTTGAATAAGTAAAGGGTACGATTTTTATTTTGGGAGATGACAAAGCTCCTGAACCAAATGGTTTCCAAGAAGTTTTTCCAAAAAAATTGGGATACTATTTGATTTGATGTTTTGAAAACTATTTAGGAGCGTACAGGAAATAAAAATATATTTAAGGAATGGAAAAATAACTTCCTAATTATCATTCCTAAAATAAATACTTCCCATGTTTTGATGCTTTCTGATATATATATATCTCTTTGTAATTATTTATATAAATTTATAGTGAAGGTAATGACTAATTAGTTAAAATCATGTTTTAAAGATATTATATTGGAGGAGCAAGGAGTATTTGTGCTTGGGAGACAAATTTTATATGGATTTTTCATTGTTCATGAAAACTTTCACTTCTTCAAACAATCTAAAAATCATGTTGTGTATTAAATTGGATATGATGAAATCCTATCACATAGTAAATTGGGAATTTCTAATTTATAAATTAGATTAAATTAGATTTTATCAAGATTGAGGACCTGGGTTAAAAATTGCATTTACCATCTTTTTTTTGTGTTGGTAAATAATTAATCAACTCCCCATTTCAATTCATCCATAGGCTTTCACCAAGGCAATGCTCTTTTCCATTATCTATTTATGATTTTGGTAGATGTTGTGGGTAGAGATTTGAAGGGACCAATCATAAAAGTAAAGCTTAAGGGACTTTCCATCAACACAAATATTGATATTGTCTCACACCTTAAATTTGTTGATGACAAGAGATCCATTAGAAAGGGATGCAAGGGAATTGAAAAATATTATGCAAATGTATGAAGTTGTCTTTCAGAATGTGTGCTCTAAAAAATATCAGATTTATTTTTCTAAATGTGAATCATGGTTTGAATGAAAGGATAAAAGACATGCTTGGTTTCAAGGTAATTTATCTACCAAGAAATTAATTAGGGTTGCCTCTTTTTTTAGAAAGATGTTCATCAATTTATTGGAAATGTATATTTGATATAATTAAAAAAAAACCATCCACCTAGAAAGGTAAATGGCTCTCGGTGGCTAGAAGGACCCAACTAATTCAATATAATCTATGCCTATCTATTATGGTAGTTTTTAAGATTCCTAAGAAAATTATGGATGAAATTACTGTTATATAACAAAATTGGTTGTGGATGGGCATAAAGGAGAAGAAAAAAATAGTTTGGTCTGTTAGGACAAGATTTATACTCCTAAAGTTGGCGGGGACTTGGAATAAGAAATTTAGACAAAATGAATAAATATTTATGGTCTATGCTTATGTGGAGAATATATACCTATAAATAAAAAATTATAGATAAAATTCTCACAACTTAAGTAGTTGCATTCTTAATAGATTCTTAATATCTATACATAGTTACACCTCCCACAAGGTTCATCCATTTGGATTTTTAAATGTTTAAGAAAAATTATTTTACCTTAGATCAAATGGAAATTTGGTAAAGGAGCTAATGTTTCATTTTGGATAGATCCTTTGTTAAGATTTAAAGCCCTTTCATATTTTGATAGTTTAACTTCTTTAGTGATATTTGCTGAAGATACTTGGGGCACCATTGTGGCACAATATTGGGAAGATACTCAGATGAGTAGGGTTTTGAAGAACTAGTTTGGCCAAAACATCACCTTCATGTGGAAGTAAAAAAATGATGGAAGAATTGGAATTTTTCTAATTATAAATTAAATCTTAGAAGACACACTAATTTGGGAAGAGTGTCCTTTAGGAGATGTTTTAGTTGAATTAGCCTATCTAATTTTTATAAAAATGGAAGGAATAAGCCATATAAATTTTCTAGAAATTTTGTTATAGAATCCTAAAGGTATCCCCAAAATTATTTTTTAATCCTTTGGATGACTATTCAAAATTGCATTCTAATCATTGATCAACTTAGAAAGAGATTATGCATTTGACCCTCTATGTGCACTCTTTGCTAAGAGGATAGAATCATGTGAGTATATTATTTTTCATTGCCTCTTTCCATAGAAAATATGGGGGTTGTTTACTAATAATTTTTGCATTCATTGTGCCTGTCCAAAATTAATTAAGGATCTAATATTTCAATGTAAATATAAGATCTCATCAACATGTTCAAAATTGATTTGGGAATTGGGATCGTCAATCATGATTTAAAACATCTTGCTTAAGCACAAGAAGAGAATTTTTATGAATATTTTACATTCATAATTGTGGTTTTGGGAAAAGATTAAACAATAGGTTGTAGAGACTACCTTGCCATAAGAACTCATTGTACCTCCACATCCCGTATAGAACATGATTTGATTATGAAATAGTTTCATTATTTTTATCCTGATAAGTTACTTGAAAATGATGGGTTCTTGGAAAAAACTCATATATCTACTAGAAGTTTCTATATCCAAGAAAAATTAAATTCAATTTTAATGGGGCTTCGATGGACAATCCTTGTCTAAAAAAATGTGGAGGTGTTTTTAGAGACCACCTGGGTCAGCCATTTATAATTGTATCTCAAGATACTAGATCAAAATAAAACAATGTAGTCAAGGAAAGAACGTTCTTAAAAGGTATTCATATTTCTCTCTCACAAGGATGAAAAAATCTATTGGTGGAAGGGGATTGCCAATCAGTTATCAAAGTGTTTATAAATGATGCAATTAAATATTTTAATTACAATTATTTGTAAATGAAATAACCTAATTGGCATTTGTGTTAAATTAATTTGTGTTTAATTAATTTGAATTTAATTAATTTGTGTTCCTACATCCCTATTGTCTCCAAATCTTACACCCTAGAAGAGGGTTGTTCAGGCCTCCTCCAGATTTGGGCAACATTGGGAAATTTCTAGGCCTATGGGTATGCCTATAAGTGGAAATGAACATCTAGGTTGAAAGGGCTAGCTCCCTGTATTAGCATTTTTGTGCAAAAAAATTGTTGAACCAGTTTGTATGAGTGAAAAGAGTAAGAAGTTTGCATAAATGAAAAGCCTAGTCTAAAATGGTGATACACCAAGAATTAGTATTCACATGTATGCCCTATACTTATGCACAATACTATAGAATATAGTCTATACCTCAAGCTCTAGAATACTCCAACATAAGTATTTCAATGTAGATATAAAATGAATGAGATCACATAAGGTAAATAACTAGAAAGACAACCTATATATTCTAGAAAAGGGTTACACATGTGCAAAATCTCATACAGCTAGAATGCACTCTACATGACCTATTGGATCAACTCTTTGCTCAAAAGCATGAAGGATAGAGAACAGAAGAATAAAACATCACTTTTTTCTATTTTGTGTCTCTTGCATGCCCAGGAAAATGCCCAAAATTTAGAAATAAAATAGACTTATGCTTCTTTGCTCAAAGTAAGAAAATGGCAGAACATTCCAGCAGGGATTTGTCATACTATCTATGGATGATAAAACAAGAGCCCAAGGGTCATATTTATAGAAAAAAGAGGGAGAGAAGAGAGAGCCCTTGGGTGCCAAAATAGAAGCCTCCAAAATGGTTTTCCATCACCATCTTGGAAAAACTAATTCCAGTTGCTTTCTCATTCAGTTAGATTTTGCCCTTTTCTTTGATTTGCCCTCTTGAAATGACCCACTAAAAAACCAATGGTGAGATGACCCTCCATAAGAAATGGATCAGTTTGTTGCTATGAACCTTAGATTCCCTAAAAGCTTTTGTGTTTTACACTATAGACCCATTCGGGTTTTTTGAATGGCTTTACTTATAAAACCTATAAGTCAAGCATGTTGGGAAACTTCAAGTTTTTTGATTGCTTCTACTTATAAAACTTTATAAGCAAAGCTCTTTTGAAAACCTTATTTTGCTTTGCTTAAGACCCTTTCAAGTTTTTTGAGTCCTTCTACTCCTTGCTTGCTCCTTTAGGTTCTTTAAGGATCCTTATAAAATTCATAAGTCAAGCATGTGACAAATCCCAATTTACACTACAGAGTCATTCAAGTTTTCCCAGTGACTTCACTTCTTGCTTGAAGACTTTGGGTATGAACTTAACATCTTGTAGCATGTCACCAAATTGCACCCCAATGGCTAATTCCTTACATTAAATTTGATGTCCTATGGCACGTCCCTAATGTAAACTCAATGACTAGTTTGCCACCCTGAATTTGACATCATGTAGCACATCATGTCTTTAAACCTCAACAGCTAGTTAGTTGTATCAAATTTGACGTCCTGTGGCATGTCATGGGAATATATTTGGGTCAGGCTTATTATTTTGAGTAATTTTCCTGAAGTAATTCCTTCAGACAATTTGTCTAAAGGAATTCCTTCAAGAATTTTGGCTTCTAGGCAATGGCTAGTTTCCTTTAGGAACTTTTCTTGAAGGACACTTGGAAAAGTGTCCTTTGGAAAAGTTTCAAAGGACACTCAGGTAAAGGCACAAAGTGCCTTCAAAAAATTCTAAAGAGTATTTTTGAAGGAAATGGCCCTTTGGAAATTTTCCAAAGGGAATTTCTATGGACAAAGGGCCCTTTGGGGAAAATCCTGAAGGATAACCTTGGAGAAAATGAGCAAGAGTGCCCTTTGGAAAAAATCCAAAGGGACACTTGGGCAAAAAGTTCCCTTCTAAATTTTTCTAAAGGGTCACTTGGGAGGAAAGGACAAGGTGAATTTCCCTTCAGAACTTTTTTGAAGGATCACATAGACAAAAAAGTGCCCTTCATAACTTTTATGAAGGGTCACTTGGATAAAAAGTGCCCTTCAAAAAAGTATGAAGGGACACTTGGGGGGAAGGCAAGGTAAGAAAGGCCCTACAAAAAAGTTCTAAAGGGTACTTAGAAGGGAAGTGGCCCTTCAAAACCTTTTTCAAAGGGTACTTCAGGGTAAAACAAAGTAAGAAAGGCTAAGGTAAACAAGGCAAAGGGGAAAAACAAAGAACAAGGGAGAAGAGCCCAAACTAGTAGAGGCTGAAGGGAAAAGACAAGCAACTAAGCAACTGACCAAAAACAAAAAATGAGCAAGGGAGAAACAAAAAGAGCCAAAGGGAAAACACAAATTGGTCAAGTAGAAATGGTCAACATTCTAGCAATTTCTAGGGGAGACATGCCTGCTATGCCATTAGACCAGTCACCTAAATCCTTCCATTGGGCATGGAGTCATGCAAGGCAAACAAGTGTTGAAATAATAAGCCATGGCTGAACACACAAGATGGAGAGACACATGCATAGCCAATAAAAGGAAAGAAAACACTTGAAAGGGAAACATTGTGCTCCAAATCTCTTAGGGAAAATATCACAACAAAGGAAGCACACCAAAATAAGGTATATACGATACATGGCTAGTAAAGGTCAAAATCAAGGCTTCAAATGGATTCCATTCACCAGAATAGGCAACTCTTTTGCATCCATTTTGGATAGATAAAAGGAGTTTCTTTGCTTGCCCTTGTTGATGATGTAAGGACCACTCCACAAAGTATCAAACTTTGTATGTTTGCCTGGTTTTGCTCTATCTTCATCCCATTTCAAGACCAAGTCACCTTCTTTGAACACTATTTCCCTTGCCCTTTTGTCAAAGGATTTCTCTATGATAAATTGATGGTGTTCAAAAGCTTTGTGTGCATCATCTCTTGCCTCCTGTAGCTACATTAATTCTATCAATTTGACCTCCATGGGAGTGTTTTCAAGTAATTCCAACTATTGTGCAAGTTTTAAGGTAGAGAGCTCTTGTGATATGGACAACCTAGCTTCTCTCCCATAGACAAGTACAAAGGGAGAATTACCAATTGACTTCTTGGGAGTGATTCTATCTGCCCATAAGGTTGTCTTTAGCTTGCTATGCCATGCTCTTTGATTGGTTTCTAACATCCTCTTGATGATCTTGGTGAGATTCTTGTTGGTAGACTCAGCTAATCCATTACCTTGAGGGTATTAGTTAGATGAGGTAATAAAATGAACTCCACTCTTCTTTTCCCAATCAAAAGTTTTATCACTTATGACATCAAGTGCATTATCTGAGATGATGGCATGAGGAGCTCCAAACCTTGTTACAATTCTATCATAGAACTCCAAGATGGCATTCTCATTTTCTTCCTTCAAAGCAATAACCTCTACCCATCTTGTGAAGTAGTTTATATCATTCAATATCCATTTGTGTCCATCACTTGATGGAGGGTTGATTAGGTTAATGAATTCAAGGCCCCATTACATGAAAGGTTGGTCCATTTGGATAGGATTCAATGGTAGAGAAGTAAGCTTTTATTTGCCAACAAAGAAAGCACATTGAGGACAAACCTTAGCCTAATGATGACAGTCCTTAAAAATACTAGACCAATAGTAACCAACTCTCATTATTTTTATAGCTATTGTTCTAGGAGAGAAGTGACCACCATCTGCACCATTATAGAAATTTTGTAGTAGCATATCAAATTGGTCATTGCTAATGCATCTTTGCAACACATTTATCACATCCTTCTTAAAGAGAATGCCATCCATAAGACAATAAGGAATAGCTTTCAGCCTAAAATACCTTCTTTGAGATTTTTTCAAGCCATTGGGACACTCATCATTTCTGAAGAAAACCAATGATGTCTCATGTCCAACTTTGATTTTGCATTTGATTAGCTAGCTAGTCTTGAACTTGATTTACCAAGACTTGCTCTTTTGGATCTTAAAAGTTAGATGCTAAGTGCTCACATAAACCTCTTCCTCTTATCAAGCTAGTTACCTTGATGTCAATGTCATATTCTATCACTTTCATGATCCATCTAGCTCTCTTCTCATTATTATCCTTGCTTAGGAGAAACTCCTTGGTGCTAGGATGGGAGACCATGACATGGATCTTGTTGTTGGAAACCATATGCCTAAACTTTTTCAATCCTCTAATGATGGTTAAATCTTGATTCTCAATAAAATGATATCTCACTTCATAGTCTTCTAAGCCTTGACTAAAGAAAGCAATTGGTTACTCAACATCTTCAGTATTCTTTTGCATAAGTATAGCTGAGATTGTGTCAGGGTTTTCAAAAGTATAAAGAATGACATATTTTGAAAAAAATGGATTTAAGAGAGTGGGAGATGTTGCAATTTCTTTCTTGATTGCCTCAAAGTTGGCTTTACCTTCCTTTGTTCAATTAAAAACTTGGTTCTTTTTTAGCATGGCTATGATAGGCTTTACCACAGTTGTAAATTTTGGGATAAACCTCCTTACAAAGTTTATTTTTCCCAAGAAACTTTGTATCCCTTTCTTTTGTTGAGGCAAAGACAAGCCTAGAATAGCTTTAATCCTTTCAGGGTTAATAGATAAGCCTTGTTTTAAAAAAACATGACCCAAAAGCTTACATTCATGGACAAAAAAGATACACTTCTTTGGATTGAGGGATATGCCATACTCTCTACACTTATCAAACACTTACCTTAGATTTCCCATATGATCAGCAGCATCCTTTGAAAAAATGGTTATATCATCAAGGTAAACAAGCAAAAACTTATTGATCAAACCTTTAAAAGCCATGTACATTGCCCTTTGAAATGTAGCTCTAGCACTAGATAAACCAAATGGCATCTTTTTGTAGGAAAAGGTACCCCACTTGGTGGTGAAGACTATCTTGAATTGATCCTCTTCATTTACCAATATTTGATTATAACCTGAATAACCATCAAGAAGTGAGAAATGTTGAGAACCTGAAACAACTTGTAGAATTTGTACTATGGAAGGGAGTGGATAATGAACCTTGAGAGACACTTTGTTTAGATCATGAAAATCCACACAAAGTCTGATTTATCCATTCTTCTTTTGAACCAACACAAGGTTAGCTACCCAAGTTGAGTGCTTGATAGGAAAGATAATCCTAGACTCAATCAATTTGGTCAGCTCTTTCTTCATGAGTTCTTCTACCTTGGGGTTGATAGGCCTTTGCTTTTGTCTTACCAGTTTAACTCCATGCTCCAACTTAATGATGTGATGAGATAGAATTAGATCAAAGCCTCTCAAGTCCTTGTACACCTAGGTAAAGATGTCATGAAACTCTTTGCATAATGCAATAAAAGCTTGTCTTTCCAGTTGAGAACAAACCTTGCCAATCTTCAAAAGTTTGTCCTTGAAAATCAGAACTCTAACATAGTTCTCTTCTTTTGTTGACATGCTCATTATTTGGTTCTTCTTTTGATCATCCTTGTTGAAGACACTCTCCAAGGTAATCAGCGTTTTGGGTATTTTATTTATCTTCAGCTATATAATTTCCTCTTCATAATGATCATGCAACTTCTTTTGATTTCTTAAAGAGAAGCATACCTCATTTTAAAAGAAGTGTGCAATGTGTTCATCACTTTCAAACACTTGCCATGACACTTCATTATCCGAAATGGAAGGTCTCACAATGATCTTGATATGGGATTGATCCTTCTCTTGTTCAACATCAGTAGATGAGTCAAAATGTGTTCCTATTGCAGCCAATCTATCAACATGCTTGTTCAAGTCTCTTGGTATGGGCTGGATGTTAAAGACATCAAAATATTCAAGTAGATCCCATACCCGGAATTGAGCAAGGGGTTCTTGGTTGTATCTTGACTTCTTACAAGATGAATGACTAGCTCACTCTCTCTATAGACTTTCAAAATCTTGATTCCTCTCTTCTTTGCCCATTAGAGACCCTGAACTAAACCTTCATATTTTTTCACATTGTAAGTGTAGCTGAAGTGAAACATATAAGAAGAGTAGTAAATATTATTTGATGGGGAAACTAACATGACACTATCTCCTACACCTACTTTTCTCCTTGAACCATCAAAGAACATTTCCCACATGCCATCAAGCTCATGATCTTCATTATTAAGTGAAGGAATTGGATGTTCTCCTCATGCATGTAGTAAACTCCCAAATTAGTTTCCTCAATGAAAGTGTAAGACATAAGGCCATGTATTTTAGTGCTATACTTATCAAGATAGAGGTCAGAAATACCTTCAAGAAGAGAAGATGTTTCACTATTCAAGATTATTTCTTTCACTTTCCTGATTAGACAATTTTGATTTATCATTGTCTCCAAGTATGGCTCAATGTGGAACCTTGATAAGGGCTGAGTCCTTATGGTTACCTTGGTTCCATACCATGTCTTGAAAGCTAGAAAGGACCAATCAGTAGAAAGGTATCCTCCTATCTTGGTTGTAAAGTCCCTAAACAAGCATATAGTAAAGTGTGTTGAAAGGTCCACCACCACAATATCTTGCATGATAGGGAAGCTTGGGTAGCCATGTAAAAACACTTTCAAACCTTTAACCAATCCTACCATCTTGGTTGGAGTTCCATCTAGCTGCAACATGCCTTTACTATGTGGCTCGTAGTTTAAACCCAACTTATCAACCACTACTTTGGCATAACAATAGTGTTTACTCCACTATCCACAATATAATTGTGAACCAAATTATCTCCCATAATGAGTGTGAGGTGGAAGGGTGGAGGTTTTTTAGCTTTTGTAAAAGGCTCCAAAAGATGATTTGGAGAGTTTGTGAGAGCCACACTATGATGCTTTGAAGATTGAGGAGCCACATACATGCTTACTAACTACTCTTACAAAAGCTCCTTTTGACCATGTATATATATAACTCCCCAAAGATATGCTTGTCTTAGTGCTCTTTAATGAGTCCATAATATTTAGAGATGGAGTATTCACTTTCTCATGAATTGTTTATGGTAATAAAGGAGTTATAGCCTACTATGTTGTAATCTTGGCAGCCACATTTACATTCTAATGTTTTTGAGGAACATGGCTTGTAGAAGGTGCAGCACTTTGATTTGCACTTTGTGGCCTTGGAGAGGCATCACTTGGAGCTATTCATGGCTCTTGGCCTTCTCCTAATGCTCTCTTCTTGGACCTTGTATTGGCTGCAATTGACATGCCTTGAATCAACACAAAATCATCTTTTACTTGAAAATTCATCATTCCCACACTTGGGTTATTCCCTTTTCCATGACTATCCCTTTGGTCGGGACATTCTTATTCTATTGTCATGTAAGGAGTAGCTTCCTCTTATGTAGTCAAAGCGTAGCTAGTTCCTCCATCATCATGTTATACTAACCTTGAGGCTTCACCCATTGGTCCACTTGATCTTCTCCTTGTACTAGATTTGCATGAACTAGAACAATAACCTTTATGGGAGGAGTAGAATTTGGATTATATGCATTGGGTTGCCTATTGTAACCTTATTGATTTTGTCCTCTCCCTTGATAATTGTATTGGGATGGAGATCTATATCCTTGTTGAGGATAGTATTATGCATTAAGAGGAGCACTTGCCTGATATTGAGCTTGCTTGAGCTGAGCTCTCAATGATCTGATTTCTTCATCCTTGTCCACAATGTTATCCACCTTCTTGGGAAAGGCTCTTGGCTTCACATTGTCATTGGGAACTGGTGACATGCTTGGAACTTCAACCAAATTATGGGACAACAAAGGCATGGAAACTCTTGGAGGAAGTCTTCCAACATGAATTAAGCTATTCTCAGCCTCAATTGTTAGTACATATGTATCTCAAAGAATGAATCCTCCCATTGACTGTAACATAATAGCAACATTAGTACCAATCCCTTTGATGTATGTTGGGAACACAAAGCTAGGAGGAGGTCCCATGATTGGTGGTAGCCTGTACCATGTTCTTTGAAATCTTTCATTGAAATCTCCTATGGATTCATTTGGACCTCTTCTTATTACATTCAATTGATGTATTGGGGAAGCATGATCACTCTTATTTTCAAATCTTGTCACCAGCAGGTTTCCAAAGCCATCCTAACTTGTAATGCATCCCCCCTTCAATGTTATATACCAATCAAGTGCTTTTCCTTTTTAAAGACATAGCAAGCAGCCTAATGGCTATGTTGGCCCTAGTAATATTATGGAAATTGCAGAAATTAGAGATATCTCTAATATGTTCAGATGGGGTAATAGGACCCTCCCCATTGAAACTAGGAAGATTTTTGGTAGCATTTGGAGGGATGGGATCATATGCAAGAAGCTCTATTGGGTTTTGGGTATTAAAATTAGGGAAGGGTTGACGTCTATCTATCTCTCCCCTTTCCCCCATTTCTCTTCTTTCCCTTTGATCCTCTATTTCTTCCTCTTTTTCAACTTCTTCCTCTCCTTAAACTTATTCAACCTCTTCCTCTTCTTCCCCAAAACCTCTTTGCCAAGGATTTAATAGAGCTAGGAGGGGTTCAGGGTGTTGTTATTTAGGAAGAGATTTAGCTAAAGGAGCTTGCTCAATAAATCTTAAGGACCTTGTGAGGACCATGTAGGATATATAAAACTTGGTCTAAAACCAGGGATTCACACTCTTTTAGAGTTGCCAGATGTTGGCTTAAGGGTATTTCTACTACTTTAGGCCTATCAAAACTAGTATTCAACTTGACTTAGAAATAATACTTGTCCCACCGGGCATGCTAGAACTATTGTCTCTAAATATTACACCCTAGAAGAGGGTTATTTAGGCCTCCTCCAAATTTGGGCAACATTGGGACATTTCCAGGCCTGTAGGTGTGCCTATAACTAGAAATGAGCATATAGGTTAAAAGGGCTAGCTCCCTATATTAGTTTTTTTATGCAATAAAATTGTTGAACCAATTTGTATGAGTGAAAAGAGTCAGAAGTTTACATAAATGAAAATCCTAGTCTAAAATGGTGATAGACCAAGAATTAGTATCCACATGTATACCATATACTTATGCACAATACAATAGAATATAGTCTACACCTCAAGCTCTAGAAGATTCCAACATAAGTAATTCAATGTAGACACAAAATGAATGAGACCACACAAGGTAAATAACTAGAAAGATAACCTGTATAGTCCAAAAAAGGGTTACACATGTGCAAAATATCATACAGCTAGAATACACTCTACATGACTTGTTGGATCAAATCTCTGCTTAAAAGCATGAAGGATAGAGAATAGAAGGATAAAACATCACTTTTTTCTATTTTGTGTCTCTTGCATGCCTAGGAAAATGCCCAAAACTTAGAAAGAAAACAAACTTATGCTTCTTTGCTCAAAGGTAAGAAAATGGTAGAACATTCCAGTAGGGCTTCATCATAGTATCTATGGATGATAATATAAGATTCCAAGGGTCCTATTTATAGCAAAAGAGGAAGAGAAGAGAGATCTCTTAGGTGCCAAAATAGAAGCCTCCAAAATGGTTTACCATCACCATCTTGGTGAAATTGATTCCAACTACTTTCTCATTCAGTTAGAGTTTGCTCTTCTCTTTGATTCACCCTCTTGAAATGACCAAGATCGCTAAAAAACCAATGGTGAGATGACTGTTGGGGAATCCAAGAACAAACACACATGTTCTGATCCCACTTGTTAGGATCTTGCTCCTCAAAAAGAGCACAATATGATTACCAAATATAAGCAATTAAACATGCGAAAATAACCAGAAACACAGGTAACTAGAATTCACCAATAGCACAGAATATGAGAGATAATACACTATCTTGTATTAACACTTTACAGAAAAGAATAAAATAAAGAGCCGCCACACTCTTCCACCTTACAGAGGCTTCCCACACCTCAAGTGTATAGTAATTCTTCTTCAACACTCTCCTACCAAAAATGGTCCCAACAACCAACTCACAAACAAAATTGGTGTTCACCTCTCCAACCAGTCAGTAATAACCCTGCCAGTACACCAAGCACTCTATAGCACTTCAAGTTGATCTCCCATGAACCTGCAACCTACAATTCAATAGACCATACTCACACATGTAGATCTCTTATGAGCTTGCAACAACCTGCAACTCAATGATCTTACAATGGAAGGAACTTCCTTGCCTTCCTATCTAGCTCATAATTACAATACATGCCAATGGGTCTATAAATAGATCCCAGACTTAAACAATAACTTAGACTCTTAATTTAGACAATTATCCACGTAGCTCAAGACTCTAACTGGCCTTTACATGCAAACACTTCATTCACTTAACTAACTATCCATGCAATGAACAGTTCTGGAACACACAGGCGATCGACGTCGGTCCCTGCTTGCCTGGTGCTGCCGACTTCCTGCCGTCGCCAGTTGCCTTCTACACTGGTCATGACTGACGTCGGTCATGCTGTTGATGCCGGTGCTTATCAAACTTCATCAACCACTTTTTCTCTGTCTACAAACTTGAAGATTTTAACTCCACACCCTAACAATCTCCCACTTGGAGATAAACAGCTGCAACCTATACCTGTACCTGTACTCAGTCTAGTTTGTTCCCTTGGCTTTGTATCCCTCCTCAAGATCACTCTTGAAGACCAACCACCACACATCCTGTGGTGTAACTCATGTCATCCAAATCACCTGCCACATCCACATCTACAAACCATGTAGAAAATAAATTGAACCTGCATAGCATGTGCACCTGCTGCTGGTCCCTCTAAGAATCCACTGAACTGCCCTTCAGTACTTCTCTCTCGAATTGGCTCCTAACTTGTGACAACTCCCACTGCTTGGGAAAACTCAGGTTTAGTACATACCATGCACTTAACCTCATTATGTGAATCAAGACACAGTCCATAGAACTGTCCAACCATCAGCGTGCTAACCGGTCTCACACAATCATCCTGAAACAAAGTCAACATGTGACCTTTCATGTCTCTAGAACACACTCATGCCAAAGAATCTTGCTGCTCCTAGATTCCCCATGACAAACCTCTAAACTAGCTTTACCTTTAGTTCAGCAACTCCCTGTATATGTAACCCTACAACAAGCACATCATACAGTAATAGGATAATGTAGCTAATATTATCCAACCTGGTAAAGAGAAACACAATGATCAAACCTCCATTACACTGCAGCTTATACAAGACCATATACCCTGATCTTCCATCTCACGTATCCATTTCCGCTCTTCTTCATCCTGAACATCCATTCATCTCTCAGTGCTTACTTCCAGCTGGCAACTCTACCCAAAACTCGTGTTTGGTTCTCCTCCAAGGAATCACATCCTCCATCCATGCCAAACTCCCATTGTTTCCTAGATCTACTTGTTCTACTTCTTTAACAACTTCCTGGTTCTGTACCATAAGTGAGCAATAAGTAGTGTAAAGAAGGGAAATGATGAATTTAAGAACTTACTTACACCTTCAGTCCTCCATATGGGTGCTTGAGACTCCTTGACAGTGTGTTGTCCACCCAAAATTTGTCTCAATAACTGATGCCAGTCACATCTCAGTCTGCACCCGACCAATGTCGGTTTCCTGCGACTGCCTCCTTGCCGACGTCGGTTCCCCCTGGCCGATGCCGGTAGTTATCTGCCCTGAGTCACTGACATCGAGCTGCACATAGCCGACGTCGGTCCTTGTCTGGATACTGATGCTGGTTTTCCTGCCGACATTGGTCTCTATGTTTTTCTAGTGAGAACTAACTTTTTCATGTGAGCTCCTTTTGGATCCAACCCTTGTCCAAATCACCCTTGCTCTACTCATAATTCTTCTACCCCTTGTGCTGAACTCTATCCGTCACCTTCTCCTTGAAAACCAAGGCTTTCCTGCTCTTGTCACTAACATCGGATCTCTCAAGAAACGTCACCTTCTTCTTCTGCATACAGAAATCATGATCCATGCCTTCCAGATCCGAAAGCATCCCCTTTGACTCAAGAACATGCATCTCTTTCTTATTCATGTGACCAAGCCTATTAAGCCACATCTTCGAATCTACAGCTGAAGTAGATAACCTAAAAAGAGAATCAGTAATACAAGTAGATAGATAAAGCGTACCTACTTTCTTACCTCTAGCTACAACAAGTGCACTCTTGGTAACCTTCCAAGAGTCCACTGTGAGAGTTACTGTGCAACCCTCATCACCCAAACTTCTAACAGAAATCAAATTCTACTCCAGAACTAGGACATGCATGACCTCCTTTAACACCCACGTGTTACCTGTCTACAATTTCAGCTTTAGTTTCCCTTTGCCAACCATCTGACAAGGCTTACCATCCCCTACACAAATTTCTCCAAAGTCTCCCTGGACATACTCATGAAAAAATTCCCTATGTGGGGATGCATGAAAAGAGGCACCAGAATCTAAAATCCAAGATTCTACTTTATCCAAAGAACATACCAGAGCATCTTGTGCAACGTAATCCACAACATCTGCTTCTTCTTCATGTCCTTTATGCTGATCTTCACCCGATCTGCAATCTCTCTTTAAGTGCCCTTGCTTTCCACACTTTCAGTAGGTTATTCTGCCATACCTGGACTTGGATCTCCTGCCTATCTTGGACCTTGATCTCCCACGCTCTATCTTCTCTCTTTGCCTTCCTCTGCCTTCAACACTCAAAGCATTTCCTGATGATTCACCTGTGCTTTTCCTATGTATCTCTTCATTCAAGATCACACTCACAACATCATCCACTTTTAAGACTTTTGAAGCAGACACAGTGTTAGAAACTGCCATTACCAAACCTTCCCAACTTTCAAGTAATGAACACAAGATTAAGAGAGCTCTAATTTCATCATCAAAAACAATATTGACTGAACTTAACTGGTTTACCAACCATGGAAATCACTAAGATGACTATGAACAGATCCACCTTTTAACATTTGCAAATTAAATAAATGCTTCATAAGAAATACCTTATTAGAAGCTTGAGGGTTTTTCATATAAATTTGCCAAAGATTCCATCAACTCCACCGTTGTCTTACACTGTGATAAGCTAGAAATCACAAAGGATGCAAGACTCAATCTAATAGATCCTAGAGCCTTCCGATCAAGAACTTCCCATTCTTCATCCTTTATATCCCAGGGTTTGCAATCAACCCCACCCAACGGTAAGTACAAATCTTTCTGATACAGATAATCCTCAATCTGCATCCTCCATAATTGGTAGTTCTTGCCATTAAACTTCTCCATTCGTAGCTTACTGTCTTCTGCCATTGCTCAACTCCCACTCAAACAGAAACCCTGTGAGTAACCTGTAATCAAAACACACTAACCAGATCTAATCCAATCTGTTAGTATCCCAACCAAAAGCTCTGATACCAGTTGATGGGGAATCCAAGAACAAACACACCTATTCTGATCCCACTTGTTAAGATCTTGCTCCTCAAAAAGAGCACAATATGATTACCAAATATAAGCAATTAAACATGCAAAAATAACCAGAAAGATAGGTAACTAGAATTCACCAATAGCACAGAATATGAGAGACAATACACTATCTTGTATTAACACTTTTACAGAAAAGAATACAATAAAGAGCTGCCACACTCTTCCACCTTACAGAGGCTTCCCACACCTCAAGTGTATAGTAATTCTTCTTCAACACTCTCCTACCAAAAATGGTCCCAACAACCAACTCACAAACAGAATTGGTGTTCACCTCTCCAACCAGTCAGTAATAACCCTGACAGTACACCAAGCACTCTATAGCACTTCAAGTTGATCTCCCATGAACCTACAACCTGCACTTCAATAGACCATACTCACACATGTAGATCTCCTATGAGCTTGCAACAACCTGCAACTCAATGATCTTACAATGGAAGGAACTTCCTTGCCTTCCTATCTAGCTCATAATTACAATACATGCCAATGGGTCTATAAATAGATCCCAGACTTAAACAATAACTTAGACTCTTAATTTATACAATTATCCACGTAACTCAAGACTCTAACTGGCCTTTACATGCAAACACTTCGTTCACTTAACTAACTGTCCGTGCAACGAACAGTTTTGGAACACACAAGCAATCGACGTCGGTCCCTACTTGCCTGGTGTTGTTGACATCGGCCGACTTCTTGCCGTCGCCGGTTGCCTTCTGCACTGGTCACGACTGACGTCGGTCATGCTGCCGATGCCAGTGCTTATCAAACTTCAGCAACCACTTTTTCTCTGTCTACAAACTTGAAGCTTTTAGCTCCACACCCTAACAATGACCCTCCATAATAAATGGCTTAGATCAGTGTTGTGAACCTTAGATTCCCTAAAAGCTTCCACAATTTTCACTATAGACCCATTCAGGTTTTCTGAATGGCTTTACTTATAAAACCTATAAGTCAAGCATGTTGGGAAACTTGATTTGCACTATCCCTTCTCTTTTAGGTTTTTTTATTACTTCTACTTATAAAAGTTTATAATCAAATCTCTTTTTAAAACCCAATTTTGATTTTCTTAAGACCCTTTCGAGTTTTTTGAGTCCTTCTAATCCTTACTCCTTCAAGTTCTTTAAGGTTCCTTACTTATAAAATCATAAGTCAAGCATGTGATAAATCTTGATTTGCACTATAGAGTCATTCAAGCTTTCCCAGTGAGTTCACTTCTTTCTTGAAGACTTTGGGCATGAACTTGGCATCTTGTGATACATCACCAAGTTGCACCCCAATGACTAGTTCCGTATATTAAATTTGACATCATGTGGCATATCCCCAATGTGAACCCAATGACTAGTTGGCCACCCTAAATTTGACATCCTATGACACATCATGTCTCTAAACCCCAACAGCAAGTTGGCCACCCTGAATTTGATGTCTTGATGTGTGTCATGTCTTTGAACCCCAATGACTAGTTGGCTAGATCAAATTTGACATCCTACAACACGTCATGGGAATCCATTTGGGTCGAGCTTATTATTTTGAGTAATTTTCTTGAAGTAATTCCTTCAAACAATTTATCTAAAAGAATTCCTTCAAGAATTTTGGCTTATGGGTGATAGTTAGTTTCCTTTGGAATGTTTCCCGAAGGACACTTGGGACAATATCCTTTGGAAAAGTTTTGAAGGACACCTAGGTAAAGGCACAAGGTCCCTTCAAAAAAAATTTAAGGGAATTTCCAAAGGAAATGGCCCTCAAAACTTTTTTGAAGGGAACTTCCAAAGGAAATGGCCCTTCATAACTTTTCCAAAGGGCATTTCCATGGACAAAGGGCCCTTCAGGAAAAATATTGAAGGGTAACCTTGGAGAAAACAGGCAAGAGTGCCCTTTAGAAAAATTTCAAAGGGACACTTGGGAAAAAAGTGCCCTTTAGAATTTTTTCGAAGGCTCACTTGGGAGGAAAGGAAAAGGCAAAGCTCCCTTTGAGACTTTTTTGAAGGGTCACTTAGATAAAAAAGTGCCCTTTGGAGCTTTTTCAAAGGGTCACTTGGACAAAAGGTGCCCTTCAAAAAAGTCTAAAGGGACACTTGGTGGGAAGGCAAGGCAACAAAGGCCCTTTGAAAAAGTTATGAATGATACTTAGGAGGGAAGTGGCCCTTTGAAACCTTTTCTAAAGCGTACTTCAGGGCAAAAAAATCAAGAAATGCTAAGGCAAATAAGGCAAAGGAAAAAATGAAGAACAAGGGAAAAAAGCCCGAACCAGGAGAGGGCGAAGGGAAAAGACAAACAACTAAGCAAGTGACCAAACACAAAAAATGAGTAAAGGAGAAACAAAAAGAGCCAAAAGGAAAACACAAACTAGTCATGCAAAAAATGGTCAATAATACACAAAGAGAAGTAAATTTAATTACAACTTGGACAAATAATAAATAAGTTATCCTTAGACAAACCCAGAATGTAAGTTTTTATTGGTGGAATCCCCTTTCCCCAATGATTTAAAAATTTTAATTGTAGGTTATACCTACTTAGGTGGAATGAATTCCTAATTAAACGTTTAAAACCTATCCAAATGAAATTGTAATGAGACATAAATTCTATTTGTGAGAGATTTTGGCCTCTAGTAGACTCACAAGAGTTGATTTTATGCCAATTTTAATTCACCTCAGTTGTTTGTCACTTTCATAGAAGTTGATTGGAAGGTGAATTTGTCTTTGTTGAAGGATATATTATTTTCTTTGGTGAAAAATTATAATATTTTCACTCGATAGCCATGGAGAAAGGAAAAGATAGGAAAATTGAAGAGCCCACTCATCCAAAAATTGGAGTGAGGAAAGTGTTGGCAAAATAAATATAGAATGTGCAAGCCCAAGTGGGCAACAACCATCAACACAAAATAAAATAAAATATTGAAACTATAAGGATAGTCTAGAGCTCACAAAACAATGCTAGAAATTAACTAAAACATATTATAAAATGAAAGAACAAAGGAGGGTAGAGCAGGAGAAAAAACATTCAAACTTTTATCTATTAACTAAATCTACAAGATCTATTATAATTTGATTTAAACTCTTAATCAAGCATAGCTAAAGCTGTCACAAAAAATCATTGTTGATGACCTTCAAAACACTTTTATTATATGCTTCTTATTTTTATTAGTCTTTTTATTTTATCCTCTGTTGCCCACTCCCTTTATCAGATTAATGTCTCTTTCTTACATTTTTTGTGTAATGTTATGTTCTTCTCTGCCAACTACTACAATTATTTTTCTAGGCTTTATTATTTGTTGTTGTTTCACTTAAAATTCTACTACACACATTTGACTTGCTATTGCTCTTTTTCTACCCTTATATAATTTTTTTTCTCTCTTTTCCTTTTATCTCCATCTGGTTTCTCTGCCACCTATCACTAACTTTCCACCAAAGTGAAATAGTTAAGTAATATCAAATTCAAAAATTATGTGCATTTAATTTATTTGGTGGCTCAAATTTCCCTATTTTAGAAGTCCAAAGTTGGCTAGGTAGGTGAGGAGGATAAGGAAAGATTGATATTTTAACACTCCCCCTTATTCTTGACTTTTCTACCATGGTCTACAAGACTTTTCTTAGCCTTCAAAACATTCTTATAACTTATGTTTGTCAATCCATATCCTTTTGAAGTCATTCTCTGCATGTCTAGAGATCCATTGTTTAAGTCCATAGTTAGACTATTGAAGTCTATAGCTACATTAATGACCCCTAACCTTCCTCTTAAGTGCATGAATTTTTTTTTTATAGTAGTTTAGTAAAAATATCAACTAGCTTCTGATTTGATTTGCAAAAACTAAGCTCTATCACACTATCTCAATTACCACTCGATTGAAGTGATACATGGTTTCAATGTGCTTGTTCTTACCATGAAAGATAGGGTTCTTTGATAATGATATGGAGGATATATTATCATAATAGACCATATAATCTCCTTTTTTCATCCCATGCAAATGTGAAAGTATCCTTCTTAACCATATAGCTTGGCATGTTACTACATTAGCTACTATGTACTTTGTTTCATTTATAGAAAGTGAAACTATAGGTTTCTTCTTTGAAGCCCAAAATATGGCACTAGACCCATGATGAAATACATACCCTGAAGTTTTCATTTGGTCATCAAGACTACTAGCCCAATCACTATCTATATAACTCACTAGCTGAAACTCATCTGTTGTTGCATGTAAAACTCCATAATATCTTATTCCTTTCAAGTACCTCAATATCCTCTTGCCCACTTTCCAATGTGTCTCCTTTGGTGTCTCTATGAATCTACATATGAGGTTGAGTGCAAACATGATGTTTGGCCTAGTTGTAGTCAAATACATTAGGATTCTCACTAAACTCTTATATCATGTGGGGTCTACATTATTGCTACAATCATCCTTGCACAACTTTAAGCTTGTCTTAGCTAGTGTAGATATTGGCTTGTTTTCCATCATCTTAAACCTTTCCAAAACCATATTTACATACTTAGATTGGCATATGAATATTACATTATCCATTTTTTTGACTTATATCCCAAGAAAGTACTTCAATAAGCCTAAATTAATCATTTCAAACTCCTTCCTCACAGCTATTTTAAAATATTCTATTGACTTATTTGTATTTTCAATTAATATTAGATCATCCATATACAAAATTATAATCAAAATATCACATTTGCTTACTTTGATGTAGAGTGTGGGCTCACTTGCACTTTTGATGAAGCCATTTCTCAATAAGTATAAATTTATATGGTTGTACCATGCTTTGAGGGATTGTTTGATCCCATACAACATCTTTTTTAGCCTATATACCTTGTTCTCATGACCAAGATTCTCATATATGGGTGGTTGTCTCACATAAACCTCTTCTTATATAACTCCATTTAAGAAGGTTGACTTGACATCTATTTTATGCACCTTCCCCTTATGTTGAGCAGTAATGACTATGATTGTCCTTACTATTTCTAGCCTTGTTACATGTACAAACATCTCATTGTAGTCACATCTAGGCTTTTGCTTATAGCCCTTCACCTTTAATCTTTCCTTATGCCTTTTTATCTTGCCTTCGATAGTGACTTTTTTTTATACACTAACTTGACTCCTATGACCTCTTTTCCTTTTGGTAGGTCAACTAACTCCCAAGTCTAATTTCTCTCTATTGCATGCATTTCTTCTTCCATTGCCTCATGCCACTTACTGCCTTGACTACATATTCAAAGTGAATAGGATCAGTTGATAAAAAGATAGCATAATTCATAGTTTCATCTTCATTTTACTCATATCTTGACTTCTCATAGACTTCTTACAAGCTTCTTGTCCTTGCTATGTGTTGACTTGAGTTAGAGAAGGATGATGTTGACTCATGAACAAATCCTTGACCTCGTTGATGGTTGTTGCCACTAGATGAATCAACACTTTATAAAATAGGGATCCAACTTGGTGTATGGGTGGATGTACCACCTATTATTTTACATTCAATAAAGGTTCCACTAGCCCTTGTTTATGTTTATTATTCTTTGTCTCTCCTCCCAAGTTGAGTTAGGCTAGAGTTTAAAAATGGAATGAGTTCAAAATAACCCTAGGTGAGTTAAATTTAACTCCAATTGAAATAAAGAGGGTACATGTAATTATTATGTCCAATTAATAGGAATGGATCTCAAATTAGATATTTGTTAGATATTTTAGGATAGATTGACAACTCATAAAGGCAATTTTCTTTATTTGATAGGGTAAAAGATTTGGTTTCATAGGGACTAAGAATCATAGTTAAGAGTTTTAAAAAAGAGTAGCAAGCCCTAAGGGGTAGAACAACAAAAAGAAATAACAACTAGCTGACTAACCCCATAAGAAAAAATATAGAAAATGGAAAACAAAAATAGATCAGGAGGGGGGGCCTCTAATGGTTCTTTCTCTTCTTTGATCTTCTTCTCTAGTACACCCTACTTGTTCTTTGAAACTTTAGCCCTTGTTATTTTACTAAGTCCTTCAGTGTCATCTCTAGGTAGGATCATCTGTGGCATTTTTTGTACCTATTTATGTAGTGGGGTTCTCTTGATGGGACTAGTGTTAGGGATCTTAAGAGGGGCGTCTCTACCACCATCATGTGTTGCTTTATGGGGCTCCTATCCACCTTAGTAAAATGGGTGAAGAATTGGATAGTTATGCTTGCTTTTCTATTCAAGGCATTTCATTCTTGTATGAGTCCCACTAGATTCATCTCAACCTCATGCAATTTACTATTGAAAATTCCCAACTGCTATTTATTATTTTTGTTCTCTTTTGATAGGGAAAATTTTTCTTTCCAGACCACCTCCTTAGAGGTACCCTCATCCATTAAAATTAGTTTGAGTTTAGGGACAATCAATTTTAGAGGGGGGTCTTTACCAAAAATTTTGGATAGGCTAGCTTGGGGTGCTAGTTGATAGATGGTAGGACCCTAAGGTAGGGTCTTCCTTAGGTGAGTCCTCCTCATCAAAGGACCTCACCAGAGGAACCTACCTACTACGTAGGGTTTGGACATGTTTTATCAAGATCAAGATGAGACCTTGGTGAAGTATAGGGTTTGATTCATTAATTTGATGGGTGAGAGTGGTGCTCTCCAAAAACTTTAGGAGATAAAAGGGGAGACTAATTTTATACCCCAAGAAGTGATTTAATAGTAAAAAGTGGTGGGTGAAAATTAAAGTGTGCTTACCTTCAAGTGTCAATTATTTCATCACTTTTAAGCATGTCTTATTCTATTGGCATGGGAGGTCGACACAGGGGAAGCCCTTCTTGTCTGTTTTGACAAACTCATTAATGTATAAAAACCTCTAAATTAGCTCCTACTTTTTTGATTGGTCCTTATATGCCTTTACTCCATCACAAGGCATACTCGTATCTTCTTTCATAAACTCATCCATGACTATGATTTTAACTTCTCTCATCTCCATGACTTTCTTACTCTAACTGGTAATAAAATCCCTCACTATACATGTGTCATGATCAGTTATCCTCAATAAGCCCACCCCGATGGAGCTTCTTCCATACTTTATTTATGCCATGAACTTTATAATAGGAGGTTGGTTCAAAATGCTCCCTATCACCTCCCATTTACATAGTACCTATCAAATCAAGGATGAAGTTTAATAGGTTCTTAAAATGCTTTGTTTTAATAGTTCAAAAAATAATTGAAAGACATGCTTCTTCCCATCTCATGCAATAAATTTACCTCACTTTTGCATAATTATGGATCATAAAATTTGAAATCCATCTCTTGATAAGAGATTTTCATGTCTGGGACTACCCAATCACCATCCTATCATGGTGTACTTTCATCATGAATGGATGATGAGACACTCTCAAGGATGTGGCATCCTATGTGCCATTAGGTTAAAAGAGGGAGGTCTGGTCCCATATTAACAAGTAGATACGCCACCTCATTCCCTTCATAGTAAGTGTGGATAATGTAGAATTATGTCATCCCCCTCAAATTATACTTAACATCATCAATTATATCTTTTCTTGTATGGGAGGGGGTTATTTTTCCTTCCAAGGCATTTAGGATATTGAGGGAGTCCCCTTCCTTAACAATTGTTTCTATGTTAAGGCTGGAGGTAAGCTAGATTCCCCATAATGCCACCTTAACTTCAGCTACATGATTTGTCTATGTTCCCAAAGGGCACACATAGGTAGCAATCAACATCCCCTTTGAATCCCTTATGGCTACTCTCATACCTACATGTCCTGGGTTTCCTTTTAAGGCTCCATCAAAGTTTAATTGAACCTAACCTTCAGGTGGAGTCTTCCATCTTGTGTGTTTATGAATTAAATTTTTAGATGGGGATCTTATTTTTTGAAACACATCCCAATTACTGAAGATTAGTTATGTTGAGGTGGGTCCTAGTTTTTTGTCCATGGGTGGGAAGGCTTTCTAATTCTCAGTGATGGCATGGCATAGTTTAAAAAATACCCCTTTAGGTGATTGCCTTTTATTTGAGAAGAGATTATTATTATAGTATTTCCAAACACTCCAAAACCAATGTGGGAGAGCCAAATACCATAGGAATTCTAGAGATGGGATACTCCAAGTTGGTTTCTATTGCTTAATGAGGTCAAACACATTGTCCAAATTAACCCATGAAAGGTTGAATTTATTCAACATCTAATTAAATAATCTTGAACTGAATGTATAATTAATAAATAGATGATGAACTGAGTCCTTAGATTTCCTACATAATGGGTATCTATTGGGGATTATCAGTTCTCTTTTTACCAAGTTATCCATTTTTAAGATCTTATCTTCAGTCGTTATCCAAAAGAAAAATTTGACCTTGGGGGTCAAGTGTTTTATCCATAAATCTTTCCAATAGTTCCATTCACTTTCTAGGTTCAAAATAGTGGCATGTCCTAAGGATACTCAGTACATACCATTATCTTCAACTACCCATAGGAAATGATCTTCCTTAGAGGATAAAATAATGTGTACCTATCTAATGGAGGATTTAAGATTCTAGATTGCTTATGCTTCTTCGGATGTGTACGTTCTATGGGATGGACTTTCTGACTCTTCAAGCCTTCATTCTCAACCTAATAGTCTTTAACTTTTGAGTCCCATCTTTGTTTGAAGATCACATATCGATTGGCCTACATCTGTTGTGAGGAAAGAGGGGTAGTGGACATCCATGAATCTTCCTAGAAATATATTTTCTCTCTATCCCCCATTTTCCATTTTATTCTTTTTAGGAGAATATCCTTATAGTTGTTGATGGATTTCCAAAAGGTGAGTCCATCTTATGGACCTTCTTCCCATAAGAAGTTGTCTTCTTCAAGCCCTTCCAGGTATTTTGCCTTGATAATTCTTACCCATTATCTATCTTATTTGATAATTATACATCCATTTTTCCATCAAGGCCCTATTCATGGATTTAATAATTCTAAGTCCCAATCATCCATTTACTTTAGGAAGATGGGATTTTTCCCAAGAGACAGTATGGAACATGAATCAGTCCTCAGTGCCTCTCCATAAGAAATAATTTTGGATTTGTTCTATTTAAGATGCAACCTTGGTGGGTATCCAAAATATGAACATTTGTACATAGGGATACTCTAGATCAAGGCTTTGAGCAACTAGAATTTACTTGCCTGAATAAGGATATGTCGCTTTCACCCTACAAGCTTCCTTTGGATTCTATCAATGAAGGGGTTATATAACTCAGAATCCATTTTACCTTGAAATAATGGAATGCCCAAATAACTTTCCGATAGTTTACTCACCTGGCATTCCAAAATTCTTACTATTCTTTTTTATTATATGAGTGGGGTGTTAATGAAGAAAAGAAAGATTTTTTGAAAATTGATACACTAGTTTGAGACAACTTCATAATTTTTTAAATAGATTTCAATTGTTTAGCTTCCTCCACAAAAGCTTCCCCTAAAATGATCATATCATCTACAAATTATTTGTGAGTGATAGGCTCAGTATTGAGTGCTACTAAGATTCCTTTGATTAGACCCTGTGTGTGGGCTTTTAGTGAATTCCCTCCTAAGGTTTATGCCACAATGATGAAGAGGTATGGGGAGAGGGGGTCTCCTTGTATTAGTCCTCTAAAATCTAAAAAGAATCCTTTTGTTACCCCATTCATGATTTTCAAGAATTTGGCAGTAGCTATGCCATTTTAGATAATTTTCCTTATATCTTGTTTGAAGCCTAACTTTTTCAGGATCATCATTAGAAAATTCTAGAAGACTCGATCATATGCTTTAGTCATGTCCAACTTAAGGAACATTGTTTGCCTTGGGGATTTGGAGATGGAATGAATGGCTTCATGCACTAATATTATTTTTTCTATTAATTATCTTCCATCCATAAATTATCCCTATTGTTCCCTAATGAATTTATCTACAAGATGTTGTATTCACTTCACCAATATGATTGAACAAATTTTGTAAGTGGTATTTCAAAGGTTGATAGGGCAGAAGTCTTGTAGATTGTTTGATCTGGGATTTTTTGGAATCAAAACTAAGAGTGTATTTTTCATTTCTCTAAAAAAGGATATGGATTTAAATAATTCACTGGTTGTTGCCTCAACATAAGTGTGAACTATAACCCAAAATTTTTGGAATAAAAAGGGGGGCAACTGCTAAGTCCTAGGGATTTTAAAGCTTCCATCGTAAAGACCATATTTTTTACCTCCTCTTTAGATGGGTATTTAGTAAAGGAAGAATTATCAGTGTCAGATATAAATTTCTCAAAGTTATTCAAAGTGTTATCCATTAGATGTTTATCAAGGATGCCTTCTTTCATGAGAAGATTTTTGAAAAAATTGATTGTGTGGTAGGAAATCTCCTCATCATATTTGCTAATATTCCCATTATCCATTTTTAACTAAGTAATTATGTTCACATTTCTATATCTCATTTTTGAGTGATGGAATAACTTGGTCTTCCTATCCCCCTCCTTCAACCAAATGCACCGGGACTTTTATCTCCAATATGTTTCTTTCCTTACCTCAAGGTTTTAGAATTGAAACAAAATTTATTTTTCCCTTTGATGAATCTATTTTTTGTTCCCATCCATAGCTAAGATGTCTTTGATTGCCTTTAGTTCTACCTCCATTACCCTTTTTTGTATTAAGATATCACCAAAGACTTCCTTGTTCCAAATTTTTAGCTTTACCTTGAGGAAACTTAGTTTTTTTTTCAAAATAAACCTGTCTGAGCTTGAGAATGGTTCTTTCCACCATTTCTTTAAGGTTTTAATCATGTTTGGATGATGTAGCCATAGGATTTTGAATCTAAATAGACTATATTTTGGTTTTGATATTTTTTTCCTTCAAAGATCTAAGGATTATGGTCTGACCCAATTCTAGGTAGGGAAGAGAGCCTGCTAGAGAAATGGATGTCCTAGTTTAATGAGATTAGAACTCTGTCAAGGTGGACTTAAATAAAATTATCACCTAGTAATCTATTGGACCATGTGAATGGGTTACCATTTAGGTCCACATCTATAAGCCCTATTCTTGCAATGAAGTCAGTAAAATTCATCATGCTTTTTATGAGATCTATATGCCCCCTCTTTTATCCTTGGGAGTAAGGGGGTATTAAAGTCCCCAATAACAATCTAGTTCCATCTATTTTAGGTCCTTTGGAAGGAAATCAGGCCTTCCCATAAATTATTTTTGGTGGTTTTGAGGGTATAGACATTGGAGAGGATCCATTCCTCATTGCTTTCTAAGTCTCTGAAGATAACAGATAACTAGTCGTTGGTCTTCAAGATAATCTAGGTTCCAAAAAAATTCAAGGCCCCTTGAGGCACCTTTAAAATCCAATGCTAATACCTAAGATTTTCTCCAAACTTTCTCAACATATGGTCTTAAAATTGGTTTCAAACATTTTAGTTTCTTGGATAAGTAAAATAGTAGGGTTAGCTCTTTTAATAAGGTTATAAAGGGTCCTTTGATTCTTAGGGTTATTTAACCCTCTAACATTCCATGTTAAGATTTTCATTTCTTATCCTAATTTGTTTTGAGGGATTTTTGGGAACCCTTATCTATTTCTTTAGTCATTTCTAAATTTATTATGACCATTCTGGGTGACCTACCCACTAGTTTTGAGGCAATTCTAATGTTAGTTTTTTTCCTTCCTTTTCTAATTTTAGAGTTTATGGTAAAACCTTCTTCTTGGATCATTTCCTAGGTTGGAGATTTAGTTATAGAGCATTGTCCCAAATCTTTGGTGGGCTCTGTAGTCTTTATAAGGGGAGATAAAAAATGCATCCTCAAAAAGGGGCCTATTTTCATAGTCTAAGGTTGAAAAAATGGGGTTTTTTTGAGTTAGACATTGGGTTGTCTCTAAGAATGATTTGATTTTAGGTGGGCGAGATGTTCCCAAGAAGTGATCACTTGAAGGTGAAGGAGGGGTAAGTGGGGATGGTTGAAGGGACTGCAAGGGAGAAAGGTGGGGTAAAGACCACTAGGGGTCAAAATAGGGGGGAAAGGGAAACAGTTATGGACCAATTTTAGATGGGGAGAGGAGAGGAATAGAAGAGGGGGTGAGGCCCGATTCACCTAGGGGGATGACACACTTGGCAAGAGTGACCATTACCTGGTGAGAGGGTGGGGGGAAGAGGAAGTTGTGGGGGGCAAGAGGAGGAGGGGGTCCTAGGAGGTTTCTCAAGGGGAGGGAGATGGAGGGGGTGGATGATGGAAGGGGTCTAGGGAAGATCCTTGGGGGGGAACCTTCTCACTCAACAACATAGAATCAGAAAATAGTTCAAGAGGAGCAAAGAAATTATTACATGAAATACCCTTCAAATCACCAGGGATTGAAGCACTTGGTGAAGCCTTGAGAAATCCAATTTTAAGTGTTTGATCATATTTATGTTCCTTCCTTGGAGTAACCTTTTGAGTCCACATGTGCTTAGGGATGATAGGATACTAATTTTTATTAGGGAAATCTTTAACATATGGCTATGAATGTTGTAGCACATGAAAATGATGGATTTGTTCTTATAAATATATTTTTTAATCCAATCTTTGTATTTAGAATTTATTTTGATATTATGGATTAGTGGCATATCTTCTAGTAGAAAGATATGCACTCAATCCATGACCATCCTTTAGCAAGAGAGTGTTACTAGGTTAATGGTTATGGGTTGCCCTAGTGCCCTAGAAATTTCTTTAATAATTTTTGGGTGCCCATATACTAAAGGGATTTATAGGAGAAGAACCCACATTGGAACATCATTCATGGTAGTGCTACATAGATTCAAACTAGCTTTCCACCTCTTGGTAGCCATGCTAGCTTTGCCCATGATCCAAGGCCCTTCAGAAAGAACCTTTATAAAATATTATTGCAAGGATAAGTTGACCATAAAAAACCCTTTGGCCAAGGCAATAACCTCTAGGTGTCCTTTGGGTTTCCACTTGGAGTTATCACAACTATAAAATGAATCCATATTTGGCCAAAATCCATTCACCCTGGCTAAGATCAATTTGGCTAGTTCTACGTCAACTTGTTCCATCATGGGGTTGGGTATTATAATGAAAACCTCATTATTCTCCACCATTGAAAAAAATTGGATATTTGAATGTTCATGGCCTACTAGGATTTTTCATTTTACTCTGTCCACCTAAGATAGTTTGGGGGAATGTGAGTCATTATTTTCCTGATAAAAGTTGATCTTGTATGCCTACCTCTAAGTGGAATCCACTTCTTTAGGTCATTTTTCCACCATGCCAATCCCATGATGGGCATCACATGGGGCTGCAATGACTTCGGAGGAGTCATTACTACTCAGAATATTGCATTCTAGCTTCTAAGTGGTGTCTACATGACCATTTTGATTTTATTACCCAAGCAAAAATTTAAATTGTTGAAGACCATCTATCACTTTTCCTTCCTCACTCTCCATCACTCATTCAATATAGTTTTTTTATTATTATTGGTTCCATAAAATCAATTATGAAGAAGCTTAATATTTTGAATTTTTGAATATCCATTTTTAGATATTCATTACTTGCAAATAGATTATTTAGCTATGCATTTAATATAGTTTAATTAGTTGATTCATTTTGATTAGCATTTTAGATCTTCTAAAAAAATTTCAAGTGTCCCCTTAATGGGTCCATAGGCCAAACTACCAATTGTTAGGTCACAAGGTGACTGAGGATGAATTCATGTGAGGTTATTGTTATGTATAGTATAATACCCAAAATAGGGATACCTCAACAAGATTTTGAGTATTTATGAGCATAATGTAGATGAAATTGGGATGTTTAGTTATTTTTAGGCTTAATTTGTAGTGTTTTGTAGAAATTAGTTTGAAGTCTGGTTGGAAGCCAGTTGTGGCTCGAATGTGGTGTCTACAGTTTTCCCTTATTTGATAATATTTTACAAGTTATAGGCATAGTAATGTCTTATCAAATAATGAAAAGATCGTGTATGCCTAATGAAATAATAGGTGATGAATGATCCTTGGATGCCCCCTCAAGGGAGAATTTGACAAAGAAGGTCGATGATTGGTCCCTTGAAAGAAATAAAACCAAAAAGATAAAAGGGGTAAAAAAAGATTGATTTGCCCAAAGGTGGTTATAATCAGTAGTACAGTAAGATGCCTCAGTTGGGCAGATAAAAAATAATGATTTGACCTAACGCAGTTATAATAATTACCATAACAAGGTAAGAAGATAATGATTTTTCCAAAGGCTTTTATAATCATTAGTAAAATGAAAACATGCCCCAATTGGGTAGATAAAGATAATGATTTGCCCTAAGGTTGTTATAATCATTATAAAAATGAAAACATGCCCTAATAGGGATAGATACTAATAATGATTTACCCAAAGGTGGTTATAATCATTAACATAATGAAAATGTGCCCCAATTAGGTAGATAGAGATAATGATTTGCCAAAAGGTAGTTATAACCATTAGCATCTAGATAGATTGAAATATAATGATTTTCCCAAAGGCAATTATAATCATTAGTACAATAGTTTAGAATAATATGGGAAATTAGAAAAGAGGGATTATGTACTAAATCCAAACTCATGGAGTAATAGTAAGCTGGTATAGAGGAAAAATATGAATTTGGGCCACTTGCTAGCATGGAGATACATGTCTTAACCAGCAAGGATTAAAATTCTATCATGATTTAATTAATATATATTTGGGAAATGATTTGGATAGATCAATAATTTTTTAGGTGACCAAGGATAAGTATGTAATATCCCCTACCAATAGAGATATATGAAAGACACAAAACTCTGATACTAAAGACCAAAGCTCTGATACCACTGTAATGTCCCTTACTTAGGGGCTCCTTTATCTGCACAAAAGCTCTGATCACTGTAATATCCCCTACCAATAGAGATATATGAAAGACACAAAACTCTGATACTAAAGACCAAAGCTCTGATACCACTGTAATGTCCCTTACTTAGGGGCTCCTTTATCTGCACAAAAGCTCTGATACCACTGTAATATCCCCTACCAATAGAGATATATGAAAGACACAAAACTCTGATACTAAAGACCAAAGCTCTGATACCACTATAATGTCCCTTACTTAGGGGCTCCTTTATCTGCACAAAAGCTCTGATCACTGTAATATCCCCTACCAATAGAGATATATGAAAGACACAAAACTCTGATACTAAAGACCAAAGCTCTGATACCACTGTAATGTCCCTTACTTAGGGGCTCCTTTATCTGCACAAAAGCTCTGATACCACTGTAATATCCCCTTCTAAACAGGAAATATAGCAACACAAAAAATCTGAACCAAGATATAATCGTTGTTGAATAAACTCAGAAAGATCACAATAATATAGTCTCTTAATAACAAATTACAGATTGTATCACTTGTCTTTCTGAATTATGAATTATTACAATTGCAGTCATCTAATATGCTTATAAATATGAAATACAGTCTTGAAAACCCTGGCTTTGCAAATCTGGAAGTGCAAATTGAGTTCTGGGAAGTCTCGGCCCTTCTGTGTCGACACACAGTCGCCGTCGTCGGTCGATATCTCGCCGACGTCGGTCTCTGCCGGCCGGATTTCTGCCGACGTCGGTCTTTAGTCGACCGATGTCGGTCACTGAAACCCTCTGTCTGCTGAAGTTGGTTCCTGCACTGATCTGTACGAACCCGTACTGATTCTGTACGGCCACAAATTAAGCACAACTTCCCTGTTTTCAACCCCTGATCTGAAGATATATGTCTCTAGCACAGTAGATCTCTAGCTGTATAATTTATTGAATCAAAACATAAAGCAATAAATACCTGGAATATCTGTGATAACTTCTGTGTGAAGTTATCTCTCAAACCTGAAATTCTGTAATAACTTCTGGATGAAGCTATCTCTCACTTTGGCAATAGATCAGCTGATATTCCACAGCCTCTTAATTGCACACACTGAAGAGGGAATGTTCTCCAATGCAAACGGAATCCTTGAACCCTAGGCTCAGTCTTCACAGAAGAAATTCTCAAAATCAATATCAATATTCAATAGCATAATGAACAATGGCCTCCATGTGAAACCCTTATACCCTCAAAAGATATGCTTGCCCTAATTAGGGTTTGCTTAAATTAGCATTAGGGTTTCTAATTTAGAATTAGAGCAAATAATTAATAATTAATAATTAATTATTAATGAGACCAAATAATTAATATTTGATTAAATCAATCAAATATTAATATCTCCCTCAATATACGTCGGATCCTCAAACCGATCGAAGCAGGTGAATCAGGGAGTGATTCTGCATAAGACCATACCAAAATAAAGGCGCTCCGCTGCATATCAAATATCCCTAAAAAGTAGGAGCTCAGGCCAAATGTGTCCGAAAGAGCCCGAATGAAAATCAAATGTAGAAATCCTGTGAATCAAAGTCAATCCAAGCTCCATTATGACCCTCTATCCATCCTATTAGCCTACGAAGGTCGTATAATAGGCCAATCATCAAATCTGTCAATGTCCATGAAAAAGGGGACATGACAAAGTATTGCAACACCATTGCTTGTAAAATTTCTCGAGCTGATTTTTGTTGTAGTACATGACGATATGCACCATGATAACTTCACTGAAATATGCATAAAGACTAACATGTGATCCAATAAATAAGTGAAAATAATGCACCAATGATAAAAACCATGATGATAATGTTGACATATGAATATGGATGGACTTATTTGTAATGTGCAATGAATCACACAATGAACATAAATATACTAATTCAAAGCACAATAAAGAAAGAAAATAAATAGGCAAACAAACAAACACATAAAAAGATAAAACAACAAAAAATCAAAATCAAAACACCAAGAAATAATAAGTGAACAAAACAATCAAAACAACATGAAACAAATGCTAACAATGGTTAATCACAATGTTAGCATAAACAAAAAACAAATTATTTATTCACATTTAAGAGAGGTGTTACACCTAGTGACAAGGTGACCCCAAAGCTAGACAACAATGATGAAAGTATAATAATGTAAGAATAATGGCATAAAGTTTCCCCTAGACTATAGGTAAGTAATGACACACAAGATAATAAACATTACCCCTAGGATATAAGAGATAATGAAATAAATAAATGAAATAGGGGAATAGAGTAAAAGGAAGGAGTAGCCGAGTTAACTCTAGATGCATGAGGCAAGTGTATGTTGCCTACATAGTTCCATGGACACAAGATCCAACATAAACTTTAGGACAAATGTAATTTTCCCAGGATATGGGATAGAAGAAAATGATGATCGATAAAATGTGATCCATGTGTAGATGAAGAGGGGAATGGTCTCTCAAAATGGTGAGAGCATTTGAAATAGAGAATACTTTTAAAATAATGAGAGCATAAATTAAATCCAACTAGGAATGAATGCATCAAATTTTAATACATAATGTACACAAAATGAACTCTCAAAATGATGAGAGTGTAAGGATTAAGGCCAAAAATGATGGGGAAACTAAATGTCAAATGGTTACTCATGAAATAGTTAGGAGTCCCAGAATCCTTTTGATAAAGAAGTGGTCAAAAAGAAAAGAAGGTGCATCTGAGTTAACCTGAGATAGCCCATGTATCCAAGTGATGCCTACATAGTTTGTGTGAAGCTCACGCTAATGTAGTTGTCCCAAAAATGGGGGGGAAATGACCAAGGTGGCCTAAAAATAAACTAAACAAATAAAATGGCCTAACCCAAAAAAATTGATGGTTTAATATCTCACATGGAGATTCTAAGACAATTTTCATGATTTTACAGATCTTATAAAATGTTTAGGGGTTTTCCAATTACCTCAACTTGATTGATAATGACAAGATATGAAATGGTCCAACTCAAAAAATGGTGAGATCATGGCTCAGGTTGTTCATAAAATAATGAGAGCATAGAAAAGGGTGACTGAGCTAACCTCAACATGAATTCATCACTACCTACATAGTCCCATTACAACCTCAAGTCATTGTAATTTTTCCTTACAGCAGAGGAATCTGACTAGGTAGTAACAAGTTCATGAATTAGACAAATGACATAGTATAGCATGAGGAATGGTAAGGTGAGACAACAAGGCATGGGAAAGATATTGTTCCTAATTTGACCATAGGTGGTTATAATTGAGAAACAATGACATAGGTCAATGAAATTAATTTTCCCAAAGGTAGCTATAATTAATATCATAAAGTGGGACACTAATTTTCCCAATGGTAGTTATAATCAGTAACACTCATAAGAAAATGAAATAACAAATGAAGGATGCAATTTCTAAACCACTATTATAGTGGTCTAAGATACTACCTCTATTTAGAATACTAAATTCACTATTGGAACTTGATCTAAATCCCCTTGTTGAAGGTGCATAAAGAACCAATGAAATAGAACTAGTTTCAAAGGTTTAGGGAGGGAGGATAAAAATAACTTTGGTCAATAGGGAAGGTATGGTAGAATGGTATACATTATGATACAAATAAGGTGACAATATTGTATAATATAAATGATCCTCATAGACAACACTTTAGGTCTCTCAAGCAAAGTAACACTTGAGGTGTATAATGTTCATCAACTCATCAAGCTCATATCCATCTAGTGTAGTGAGCCTGTATGCTCTAGATCCATAGTTAACAATAATGACATATGGGCCTATCCAATTAATTTTGAACATACCCTTCTTCTTGAACATGGTGTTTTTTTGGTTTTCTTTGAGCACTAGATCACCAAGATCAAACTCTCTATATTTGACCCACCGGTTATATTAGCCCTAGAGTCTATTTCAGTATGATTAAAGGTTGTTGATAGTGGATATGCATTTTTCATCAAGTAACTCTAGCTCTTGTAGGTGAGCTACTCTGTAATCTTCATCATCCAGGATGTGTTTCAAAGAGAAACACAGAGAAGATAACTCAACCTTGATGGAAAGAATGGCCTCAGTGTCATAAACTAAGGAATATGGAGTGGTTCCAAATGAAATATGATAATTGATGTAGTATTCCCAAAGGGCATGAAATATTTAGAGGTGTCAATCATGGTCAACATCATTGACAATCTTTTTAAGGATCTTGACAATGATTTTATTGGATGTTTTTGCTTGGCCATTACCTTATGGGTAATATGTCATAGAAAAATGTTGGGTGATATTGTACTCAACACAACATTTTGACATCATTGTTTTAAACGATCCACCATTATTAGATATAATGTCAGATGGGATACCATAGTGGTAGATGAGATGATTGAAGATGAATTTGAAAATTATTTTTCCAGTCACGTAAATGATGGATATAACTTCAACTCACTTAGTGAAATATTTAGTAGTAGTTAGGATGTATTTATGGCCATCAGATGAGGTTGGGTTATTCTTCCTAATGAAATCGAGTCCCCATGTTGTAAACTACCATGGTGTAAGCATTGGTTTTAGTGTTTTACCTAGGGCATGAACCAAATTAGCATGTCTTTGACATTTATCACATCTTTTAACATAAGCAATTGTATCTGTATCCATAGTTGACCAATAGTAATCAGTACGTAGGAGATTTTTAGCTAGGATAGCCCTGTTAGTGTGTGTTCCACATAATCCTTCATAAACTTCTCATAATGCTAGTGTTGCTTCTATTGAATTTAAATAACAATGCATATTTCCATCAAAGTTGTGGTAGTAAAGCATTGGGCCAAGTAAGGTATAACATGAGGCTTGGTGGGTAAAGACCTTTTGTTGTTTTTGTGATAGGTCTGGTTGCATTATATGGTCATGAAGCTAATTTTAAAGGTATGAGTACTAAATAGATCTAGGACCAACAATATCATATATCATTACGATGGTTAAAGGTTTATGAGTAGGCGCTATAATATTTTCAATGAGGAATTGATATTATTTTAAATTGTTTATGTGGTGATTAAAACCACCAATGGTGGTCATGGCATTTATTATTCTATTACTAGCCTTTGGTATGTGTTCAAACTGTATGTTGGCAATCTGCTATTGGAGAGTATTGACCATGGCCTTGTTTGGCACTAGCTTGTCATCTTTAGTTTGAAAGTGGTATGTAGCGTGATTAATGATTAACTAATAATCACCATAAACCACAAGATGTTGAATATTCCATTGTAATGCCTGATGAAGCCCTGAAATATTTTTTTTGTGTTCAACCATGTTGTTAGTACAAGAAAAGTTGGTATAAAATGATTTAGGGATAAGATCCCCCTATGGTGAGATAAATAATAGGCCTGCCCCTGATGCATGTGATGTGAATGATCCATCAAAATAAATCTTCCAATGTTATTCCTTAGGAGGTGTTTCTATGATGGTCATGATGAACTCATCTAGGAATTGAAAAGTGAGGGATCTAGTGTCTAAAAGGGGAGCTTCAGTAAGTTGGTCTACAAGTACTTGTCCCTTTATGGACTTCTAATTGACATACTTGATATCAAATTCACTCATAAGCATGATCCATTTAACCATGCAACCTTGTAAAGTTATTTTAGATAGTATATATTTGAGTGGATCTAATTTGAAAGTAACCATGGTCTTGTTGTTAAGCATGTAGTGCCACAACCTCTAGGCTGTAAAGACCATAGCTAAACAAGAATTTTCTTTTAACTTATAGTTGTGTTCATACGCAACCAATGTATGAATTATATAGCACATGACATGTTATTTTCCATTATCATCATGCTAAGTGAGAAGTGCCCCCAAGGATTTATCTGTGGCAAATAGGTATAGGAAAAATGGCTTTCCCAGCATTGGTAGTAACAAAATAAGTGGATTGGCAAGATATTCTTTTAGGTGCTAAAAGGATTTCTGATAGTCTTTATCCCAATGAAATTTGACACCCTTCTTTAGTAAGTGTGTAAAAACATGAAATTTTTTGGCCAACTACAAAATGAAGCATCTAATAGACTGGATTTTAACCTACAAATTGTGGAGCTTTTTTAAATTAGAAGGTGGAGCATCTCGGTAATGGTTTGTACTTTGGTAGGATCAACTTTAATTCCCCTATAAGAGATGTTGAATCCTAATAATTTACCAAAAGTGACACCAAAGACACACTTCTTAGAATTAAGTCTGACCTTGTATTCATGAAGCCTCTCAATTATTCTTCGTAATGTGATTGGATGATTGGCATGGGTCTTTGATTTACATAATATGTCTTCAACATAGTCTTCAATAATGTCATGCATCATATTATGAAATATGATGGTCATGGCTCTTTGGTATGTGGCCCCAACATTATTGAGGATAAATGACATAACCTAATAAAAAAATATTCCCCATGGAGTGGTGAATATTGTCTTGTGTTGCTCTCCAAGTGTGATCTTGATCTAATTGTACCCAAAAAATCTATCCATAAGTGTAATCATTTCATATCCCACTTTGGAGTCAACTATCATGTTAATATCTAGAAGAGGAAAGCCATCCTTAAGATAGGCCTTATTTATATCTCTAAAATTAGTGTAGATTTTGATTCCTTTGGGATTATTGCTAACAGACAAAATATTTGATAGCCACTCTAAATATTTGATTGGTTATATCATCTCACTTTTAAGATTTTTTCCAACTCTTTCTTTACTAGTACAACTATACAAGGATGCATCTTGCATAATTTCTACTTCATAGGTTTGACATCAATATGTACAACAAGGTGATGTACAACCAAGTCGTGGTCCAAACCTAGCATGTCTGAGTAAGCCCTTGTAAAAATGTCAAAACATTCCCTCAAAAGGGTGGTAAAGACTTCACATTCCTCCTCAATGAAGGAAACACCTAATTTGATCCACTTTAGGTCATCTAAAGTCCTGCATAGGTCTTCTATAAGGAGAGTTTAGCTATCTTCCAAAATGGTTGGTAATGATGTGCATTGGCATACAACTACAAAGTCCTCTAGTTGGATTGGCTCTTCAAGCTCTCCTAAACAAGATAAATCTGAATTGCCTAATGTTAATGATGGCCATATTACAAATGCTATTGAAAATTCTTGGGCAATTCAATCTAAGGCATGTTATTCTGCTAAATTAAACTCAGATCCAAAAGCATGTTCATCATTAGTGGTCTCTTGAGCTTCATTCGAGGAAAGGTGAACACCCCCGTCTAATAGTGCCTAAAATAGGTTTTTACCAAAAGATTGACCTTTCTCTTTACTTTTTCCCTAGCCCAAAATCACCTCAAATAGGTTTTCACTTTGGAACCTTGATGTTTTATTATTTTGTTTTTGGCTAAGGGTGTTCACCCATTTTCAAAAATAGGCTATAGGATCCAATTTTATAGAGAACCCTTGTTTTTGGTCTCCCAATGGAACATTGTCTCTTAGGGCTAGAAAATCAAAAAAGGCCTCATCATTCTCAAACTCATCTTCAAGCATTATGGATTTTTGTTAGTCCCATAATATAAGTTGAGGGTGATATAGAGGAAGTGAGTTATGTCAGATAATTGGGGTAATGGTACAAATTATATGTGGGTCAAATAGTTTGGTATTGGCAAGGTCTTCATAAATGTTTTGATCAAACTCTACTTTGTTGCTGACATCATCATCACTAGACATTCGCATTAGAATATGAATAAGATATGAGGGGTCACCCCCAGGTGGTTTAAATTTTGAGACCATAAGTTCCTATGTATTGAGTTATAGAAATTGGTTCTAGAGTTCCCTATTGATTTAGCCTGAGGCCTCTTCCTTCATAGGTTTGGTTCTCTACGATCCTATTAGGAATGGGATATTTGGAATTTTTGTAATAATTGGCCAATTTATCATTGTATAACCATGATTCATTATTGGAAAGTGGGTCCTCTTTTTGGCCAGTGGTTAGTGTGAAAATTACAAGAGCTAGACTATGAAGTTTACATTATCTTTTTCATATCCATTCCATGCAAGGTGGCCTAGGTTCTGGTTGGATGTAGATGCTCTATTATCCAATGTATTATCCCCATTTTAAAACATTTTTTTGATGAGGTGTTTTATCTCCACATAATGGTGTAGATTATGTCCATGAATATGGTATTCACATAACTCATTCTTTCTATACTAGTTCCTATAAGGAATACCCTCAAGATGGTGCTTTGAAATTAGCTAATTAATCATATTAGTTATGGCTAGCTTGTAAAATACTACTTCGTTAGGGTTACCAAGTTTGTTGAAGACTTGAAGAGTGGGCCTTATTCTTGGAGGAGGGGTTTGAAAAGGCAGTGGTTGCTACATTTGTGGAGATGGTCTAGGTAACTGTAAATTTTGCACTTGTTGAATAGGTTGTTGATGAGGAGTAACCTGCATTTGCAACATAGTTTGAGCAGACAGTGTTTACACAATTTAGACATGATGTGAATCCATTAATCCATTTCTAATAACATTCTTAATGTAATTTTATTCTTTAGATTTATCATAATTACTAACTTGATCTAGTGTCAATACTTACGCTTCGACTTAGCTAGGGTTATGACTTGAGCCTGCACCTTAGTTTGGGTTTTTATTTTGGTTCAAGCAAGTTAGATTGATAATACCTTTATTAATAAGGGTATTTTTCATTTGAAATAAATTTCCAATGATATCTTTGAAGGTATGTGCACATTAAAGATATAGATGATAGGATATCTCAATATGTAATTTTTTAGTAAACACAATGGCCAATTATTTATCTGGTAAGTTGTGGGTGGAGAACTAGAAAGTGATCTTCATCTTTATAGATAACTCGCAAATATCTCACTATATTTCCACTTGGACTGAGTAAAATCAATTAATGAAATATCATGCTTGAGATTATAGGAGAAATGCTACACAAATTTGTCTGAAAGGTCATCAAAATTAGATATAAAATTCTATGGCAATTTGATGAACCACTCTAAAGCCTATCCTGCTAGACTTCAAGAAAACAAAAGGAGTAGGTAAATGTCATATAAGCCACTGGTTGGAAAGCAAAAAAAACTCTATCAAATGAGATTTAGGGTCTCATTCACCCTTATATTTATCAAATTTAGGTGGTTCATAACCTATAGGAAATGGTATCTAAAGATACTCCATGTTCAATGGGTATGAACACACATCATCTAAATTGAATTTCTTGGTCTACTTCCCTGCTTGAATGGTGATAATGACATCCTTCATTTGTTATAATTTTTGGGCCAAGAAACTAGATGGAACATTTGGCTCAGGTGTTGGTTAGGCAGTCAAAGTTGAATTACCTTAACCTGGGTATATTAGAGGTATGCTTTGTTGCATAATGTTGTTTTTATGGGTGAAATGACCAGGAATATGCATCTATGGATTGGGATGTGGTTGTTGAAATTGCATACATTGTTGGGATATATTTTGGTTCATATTTGGTTTATAAACTTAGTTTATGTGGTTTAGGATGGAAGAATATGGCTCTAGTTAAAGTACTATGTCTGTTGAGGTTGAGTAAGGACTTGCTACTGATTAGTCAAACCTAGATTAATAAGGGGAACTTGTTGTGGACCAAGGCCCTATCTTTGGATTTGTGGCACATGTTGAGTAAAAGTATATTGCTTCCTAATTGGTACCTATTAGATAGTGGTACCTCTTGGTTGTGCAAAAACATATTATGAACTAGACACTTTTTGGATGTTAAGCATTTATTTTTTACCAATAGACATGCATTTTTTATTATATAATGTTTGAAATTGTAAAGGCATATTGGTATGTGATTGTAGAGGTTTGTTTGTCACTAATTGTCAAGGTGAAACATTTATTTCCCAATGTTGATGTGGTGTAGTGTTTTAACTATACTATGGTGGTAGATTCTATTATTCCTATTATTATGGAATATTAGTAATCACCTGTTAAGGTGGGATAACATTTGTCACTTTTTGTTTAGGCAAAGCACTAGTCAGTGTTTAATTACGTAATCCCTATGGTTGTGTGCTTGAAGAAGTAGTTGGTTAAGGATTAGAAGTATCCTATTGTGGTTGGGACATAGGATTTCCTACCCCATGATATTCTGAACCATTCATGGTATTAACTAAATGCACTTGTTGTTGAAGACTATTTTTTGGTGTAATTAAGCCACTTTAGTTTGGCTTGGAAGATACTTGTGTGTTATCCACCATGTTTGGCACATTATTCTACATAAAATCCATGGTTATGTCTTCAATAGATGGGACATGGTACATGTCATCGATTGAAATTATTTGTGCAAATGGGTATATACCTAAATTATCTTGACTTGTCAACTCAATTAGCATTCCTCTTGAAGAAGCTAGCTCTATGAGTGGATCATTTGACATGGTCATGGCATTAAAATTACATGATAGATTTAAATAGGTTTGATATACTTGTTACATTTGTATAAAGTGGATGTCTATGAGGCCCTTTCCTTTTACAATCATATTTGGGTCTTGATATGACATTGACATGAGCGCTTGAGGATAGATAGGAGGCATAATCAATAGTCTGGGTATAAGGCATGTTTTGATACACTCTAACTAGACTAGGTAAATTTTCATGGGGGAAGTATACTAGAAACTTGGCCCCTACCTCTATGGATCTGATTAAAACCTCATCCTTGTTTTTAATCAAGTAATGATCAAACAAATAAGGATAATATGTCGATGGCATAGTAATGTAATACATTTATTATTGAATTTATTCCATAACCGATGGTATGCTAGAAAGATATTGCATGGTTTGCTCCTGGTCTTCTTCTGAATATGAAAGTGTGTTAACCAAATAATGGGCTAAAAAATCTTGACTTTGTTCCCCAGATTTAGCAATGTAAGGAGGATAGGGATCTGTCTCACAAACTACATCATCACCATATGGGTCTTGAATAAAGTTATCATTTGTGACCATGTTATCATAACCTCGATTATAAATGGGTCCACTATGATTGTAACAAGACATATCCAAATCAATGACTAAAATTATATGAAGATATGCCTAGAGTTATACAAACTCCTACGAACAAGGTCAAAAAGACAAATTATCCAAACATGGTAAAACTCAATCTAAAGTCTTGGTCTAGGAATGGAGCTATCTCTCCATAAATAGGAAATGACAAACTTGGTATTAAAATGTCCTCAAGGTCTAACATCAAATGTATTACACAAATGGTCAATTGAATGGATAACTCCAAATTCCAAACTCAGTAAATAAGTCTTTCAAACAATTATAATCAAGGTCTTATTGGGTGAATATTTTGTCAATTAGCGTACTGATCAACAAAATAGGTTTGATCAACCACAGCAAGAAGATTGGTTGGCAAGGTGTGTAGCTTTACTACATCAACCGAAGACAAATTTCTCCTCTCATCAAGGGGAGGTTCCCTATAGATACGTAGGAGCTATATATAATATAAATAAGCAGAAAATAACACATGGGAGCAAAATAAACCATCCATCTCTCTTATTTTAGAGATGATACTCATAGACAAAGGAGAAAATCCTTGTGAAAACATTGAAGGCACTTCTCTTCTTTCATAAGTGTTCTTGCAGGAAATAGTAGGAGTTTCATTCAGGTAGTAAAAGTAATTGATGACAACAGGGTGCAGTAACTAGTAGGATGAAATAGAACACAAAGTTTCCACCTCAAATGCCAAAAGAGTATAACACAAAGGATAATGGGGGCACAAAGTCATCCCAGAATCCTCAACACAAAAAGAAAGGAAAAACACAGACTGAAAAAATTTGTGAAAGCACAAAGTCTTCTCACAGTCGTTTTCAGGACACCTCCCTTTTTACCTTCACTAATTCTACTTGCCAAATTAAATGAATAAGAACACCTTCAGAAGACAGACGTAAGAATGATCTCCTAAAGTAGCACAAGCCAAAATAGCACAAAGTCTACAAATAACTTGCTTTCTCATTCAGATAAAATGAAATGAAATTACAATTGAGCTCAAAGTCTCAGTCTTCTTCTTTCAAAATGGGCAAAGTTTCGCTCTTGTAAAAATGAAAAAGTCCTTTGCAATGATACGAAAGATTACATTAAATAGAGGTAGAGAGAGGCCTGGCACCTTTTCCCATGGGGTGATCCATTTGGTGCATTAATGCCTTGGATGCATTCTTGATTTTGTCATGCTGGAATAGGGTGGTTGCTTTAATTGTGGTGTGCTGGTTCATCTCCTTAGCCTAAATCGCTCATTCCATCACCTGGTAGCTACAAAATTGTCTATTCTACATTTATCTCAAAGGGGACAAACAGATGGTGCTTTCAATATTTGGAGGCCCCAAATATTTACCCAATGAACTGCTTCACCTACTGTAAATAACTCCTGTTGAGTTTCCCACTTTGTCTCTTCCTTCTCTATGTCTCGACCTTAGGCTCTTTGAATGCATTTAGGTCCACACCTTGAGTTTGCTAGAATCAACATATGCTTAAATGTAGTTGATTTGGCATTCGTGGGTCTTTCCTCAATTGAAGGTTAATGGCTAGTCAGTCGCTCTGAATTTGACGTTCGCAAGCCTATCGTTCTGTATAATGCAGGTGAGGACACATGGTGGCATCCATGGCTTTGAAATAAACTTATTGGAATAAGATTTGAAACTATTAGAGGCTGGGGGGTATGAATGCATACATGTGTCATCTTCCACTTCAACTGAGATAGGACACATGGCGAGTTTTACGCCTTGAAGCCACTTTTGAAACTATGTCTCAGCATGCGACACTTGGCAGCTTCCACTATGCTTTGATGCTTCAACCTTTTCCAGAGGGAACATGCCCTTTGAATTCTTGAGAAAGGTCCATTTTCAAATGTTGAGTGTCTTTAATTTCCTTCAGACAAAATGTCTGAAGGAATTCCTTCAGACAATTTATCTGAAGGAAATTATTTCCTTGGCTTCATGTGCGTCTTTGCATTGTGAGGTGCTCCATCCTTTGACATGTGGCACCTTCCTCCACTTCAAACAAGTGATATGTGACATCTTCCATTGAATATTAATAGGGACACATGGCATCATCCACCTTCTCGAGCCTTTGCGACATTGCAAAAATGTTTGGGGCTCAGTCGGGCTCTCACAGACAATGACACTTGTTGGACTCCATTGCTCTCTGCATGGGACATGTGGCACAGTCCACTGCTCTTAGAAAAATAAAGTAAAACCTTACATGGTTGCCACGTGTCACCCTCCATGGAGTTCTAGAAAAATCTTTATCAAAAGAGACCTTATAACAGTCACGCGGATGCAGACACGTGGCAGCCTCAGCTTCATTTAGTCACTCGCCCCCAGGCCCACCATGGTCTTTACTCAATACAATGGAATGGAAGGAAGGAAATGCGGATGTTAACACGTGGCAGTTTCTAATGAGCTTTAAAAAGGGACACATGGTAGATTTTGCTACTTCTTAAGAACAAGGCATAATGGCCCAGTTGGTGACACTTTGTAGTATCCGCTTGACTCTTTTTATTGCACATGTTTCTCTTCATAACTGAGGCCATCTTTGAACCTTTAAACCCAACGTGTTGAACTGATTAAATTTTGAACCCATTGAACTAATGAACTAAAATGGTTCAAGGTTCAATGGTTCAAACTTTTGAGACTTGTTAAGTGATCGGGGCCGCAGAACCTTGAAACGGTCAAACTTTGAACCTCTACCGAAGCGCTTAGCTCTTGTTGAAAATGTTGAACCTTTGAACCCATTAAACTAAAAAGGTTCAAGGTTCAATGGTTTAATGGTTCAATCCTTATTTTGATGCTTGCCGACAGACCCTTTTTGATTGAACCAAAGTGTTGACCCATATCTGAAAGTGACCAAGCATTGGAAACTGGTTCTTTTGATTGAACTCGCCTGCAGAAGCCTTTGAACCGGTTGAACCTGCTAATCCTTTTACCAAAAAGTTGAGAAAATGACAAAAATGAATGTTCAGAACAAATTTTTAGAAATGGAATGGACAATTTTGGCCATGTAGGAACAAAATAGTCATATGTTGTCTGAAAAATGAGGAGTCATTTTTCAGGGACAATAGCTGGCTCCAGTTGGGGAACTTCCTTCAGTTGGAACTTGAAACAAATGAGGGGAGTAGTAACCAAAATCTCTAGTGCTTTGAAGTGTGCCATTGGGCCATGGAGTCATGATATCCAAAAAGAAAGGCTCCAAAAATGAAAACAAAAGAACAAAATAGAAACAAAAGACTACACAAATATACATATGTATAGGGGAACTCATCTGATACTTCAAGAGTTGAAGTGCTTCAGATGTTGCCCATTGTGGGGTAGAGATAAGAGAGTGCCATTTTAATACTTCAATAGAAAACTATTTTTACCATTCAATTGATGAATAGTAAAAGGTCCCCTCCACAGGGAATCAAATTTTCTGTGCATCCCCTTTGGTTCTCTTCTCTTGCCCCATAGTAGGACTTGATCTCCAATTTGGAAATCATGATTCTTTGTTTTCTAGTCAAAGAGCTTCTTCACCAGACTTTGATGGGTGACAATTCAATCTAATACTACAGTTCTCTACTCATTCAGCTCAGTAAGGCACATGATCCTCTTCTCAAGTGAGCTCTCATATGTTTGATCCTCAATCGCCTTAGCCAATTTCAATGCTGGTGATTCCAAGGTGATTGGTATCTCAGCATTGACACCATAAAGGAGTTGGAAGGGAGACATACCAATTGCCCTCTTGGGTGTAATTCTATCTACCCATAGAGCATCAACCAATGCCTTATGCCAAGTCCTTTGGTTGTCAACCACAAGCTTCTTGATTATAATCACCAGGTTCTTATTGCTTGATTCAGCCTATCCATTCCCTTGTGAAAAGTAATCAGAAGAGTGGGAGAGTGTGATTTTGTAATGGAAATAGAATTGAGTAATCTCTTGAGAAGTGAAATAGGTGGCATTGTCAGTGATAATTTTGATTGGGACCCCAAACCTAGACACGATGTTTTCTTTGAGGAAATTGCACACTACTTCTAAAGTAGCATGTTTGGTTGGAACTGCTTCCACCCATTTGGTGAATTGGTCTGTTGATGTGAGGACATAGTCATGTCTAGCACTTGATGATGGGTTTACATCTCCAATAAAATCAATCTCCCATTGCTAGAATGGCTCTTCTATGATCACTGGTTTAAGGGGTACGGCAGCTAACTTGGGCCTTCCAACAAACTGCTGACACAGTTCACATCCCCTAACCCACTTGTATGCATCTTGAAAGAGAGTTAGCCAATAATACCTGGCTCATAGGATCTTATGGGCAGTCACAGGGGCAAAAAAATGTCCTCCACAGGCCAAATTTTGGAAGGACTTTAGAAGTCGGCTTTGTTGCTCCTTGTCCACACAGCGAAGGAACGTTCCATCAAGGCTCCTCTTATGTAAGCCATTGTCCCAGAGGATAAAATTAGCAACTTTCAGCTTGATGGTTCTCCTTTATTTATAAGATAGGTGAGCAAGACATTCACCATAAGTAAGAAAATGAGCAATACCTAAATACCAATCATTTGTGGTAGAGACAAAGAGGATTGTTGGTGTGTCATCCACCTCTGGTTCTTCATGCTCTATTCCTCTTGGCTTGTTATTAGCAATTAGTTGGCATAGCCCCTTTCCACATACCATCTTTGTTGGCTTGATGATTAGATCAAACTCCTGGATCTTTACAACCTAATTGCCTCTTTTTGTCCCAAACTTTTGCTGAGTTAGTATAGATTTCACTATGGTGTCAGGGACCAAGGCAGTAACTCGAGAATTGAGGATGTAGAAATGAAAATGTTTTACAGCCTTCACCACTGCATAAGCGTGCTTCTCCATATTTGAGTACTTTAGCTCATGAGCTTTGAGAGGATAGCTCATGAAGGAAATGGGAGATTCCATACCTTCTTTATTCTTTTGAACTAGAATTTTTGAAAGCGTATGTTCTGAAGCATAGCTGTAAATGGTGAACTCTTTGCTATAGTCTGGACAAGCCAGAATTGAAGCATGGGCAATGGCAGCCTTGACATCCTCAATCACTGACTTACTTTCTTCAGTATAGTTAAAGGTGGCCTTTCCCTTCATCATGTTTACAATGTGCCTGGTCTTCTCAGCAAATTCGAGGATGAATCTCTGTAAGAAATTTACCTTTCCAAAGAAAGAGTGAACAACAGTCTTGCTTGTGGGCAAGGAAAGTACTTGGATAGACTTGACTCTATCTGAGTCAATCTTTATGCCTCCTTTAGACACAATGTGTTTGAGAAGTTTCCCCTCCATTACTTCAAAAATTGACTTCTTGGGATTTAAGAAAATGCCATTCTAGTAGCAGTGTTCTAGCACTTGTTGCAAATGGCTCACATGATCTGGGTGATGCTTAGAGAAGACAGTCAAGTCATCAAAATAAACTATGATGAACTTACCCATCTCATCATTGAAGGTAAGTCCATTGATCTTTAGAAGGTGGCATTGGCATTTATCAAGCAAAAAGGCATCCTTTTATATGCAAATGTGCCCCAAGGTGTGGTGAAAGCGGTCTTATGCTGGTTTACTTCACCAACTTCGACCTGATTATATCCTAAAAAGCCATCTGGCATTGATAACATCTCTGAGCCCATTACTGTCTATAGCACTTGATCCATAATTGGCAAAGGATAATTATCCTTCAAGGATGCTTGATTCAAATTCCTAAAATCCACACAAAGGCAAATTTCACCATTCTACTTTCTTACAGGCACTATATTAGCAATCCATGTGGAATGATGGATTGGGAAGATTATCCTAGCATTTAGCATTTTTTGTATCTCAGATAAAATAGTACCTGATATTTTTAGATTATAATGCCTAGACTTTTGCCTGTAAGGTGTTGAATCAACATTGAGAGGGATGTTGTGTCGAATTTTGTCAGGTCGGAGTGATTTCAGGTCAGCATAAGAGTATGTTAAGACATCCCTGTATTTGTTGAGCAAAGAGGTGAACTTGAAATGCTCTTCAGGGGTACAACATTTCCCAATGTTCACCATCTTGGGGTCTTCCTTGGTTCCCAGATTTACTTGATCAAACTCCTGAGATGAGCTTGAATCCATTGGCTATTGTCTGATGAATCTATCATGCTTATCAAACAACTTCTCAAGGGAAACCAGGCCTTTGGGAATCTTATTCCCTTTGAGTTGCAAGAACTCCTCACCTGTGTCTGCATTTGATTCAAGAGTTGTTTCACACTTTTGAGGTTCACTGCCTTCAAAATGCAGCCATTCAAAGCCATCCTTTTGCTCCAAAAAGGCAATGATTTGGTTGTCATTGTTAAATACCTACAATGATTGGCATTATCAGGTACACTTGGCTGAAAGACTAGCTCAATTGCATACCTGTCTCCTTTGAAATTTGGGTGGGGGACCAAGAGAGTAGCTGAAATAGCCAGTGCATCTGCCCGGTCATTGAATTCTCTAGGAACTACAGAGATGCTGAAAGCGTTAAAGTCTTCAAGCTAGTCCCAGACTAGATTGTGGTAGTGATGCAATCTTTCATTCTTGGTTTGATACAAGTTCCTCACCTAACAAACCACTAGTTCAACATCCCCTTTAACATGAAGGACCTTGATGCCTTTGTCTTGAGTGGCTCTCAATCCAAGCAATAGAGACTCATATTCAGTTGTGTTATTCATGTTGCTGAATTGTAATTTATAAGATGAGGGAAAAATATCTCCTTGAGGAGATATTAACACAACCCCAGCTCCTGAACTAGTGGAAGAGTAGTTGCCATCAAATTCAAGAATCCATACCTCATTTGATACTGATTTTCTTTTGGATTCTTCTTAATCTGGGGGTGGAGATACTTCCACACTTGCCTTGTGCTCAGCCAATTCCTCTGTTGTTCCAGCTGAATGCATTTCCAAGCTGTCATCTACAGGAGCTTCCTCATATGTCTCATGAATTCCATCTGTGTACAGAAAGTAGTTACCCATGCCTGAAAACTCACACAAAATTTGAGCCTCAGGTGCTGAGGTCTGGGTAACCACATATTTTGTTTCCTTTTTGGGGAGCAGCCTCTTCATAACACCTTTGACCAGAATCCTCACCTCTGATAAATCCATGCTCAATTCACCTCCAACATCCCTACAAAAATTCCACCTAAGAAGGATGCCATATGATGTTGGGATGTCTACTACCAAGACAATCATCTTGATTCTTTTGTTTGGAAAGGTAGCAAATGCAAATTGGGCATCTTTAATTTGTCTCAACAAAGGCACTTGCTTGTTCTCCATGGAGAAGCATCTACCAAAAGTCTTAGTCAATGTGAGGTCAAGGGATTCAGCCACTTTATCAGGCATGACATTGTCTGAAGCTCCAGAATCAATGATGCAATTATTTAGTTGATGTCCATTTATCAACAATGAGACATAAAAAGGCTCAATTCTGCCAAGAGTAGTAGGGGGAGTAATGACAAGGTTGTTCTTGGTGGGTGCATTCCTGGCAAGATCATGTGTCACTTTGAGAATTGTTTATTCAACAGGGATGTTTTGGATTTTAACACATTGAACCAGTCTGTCTAATTGCTCAGGATGGGACTGCAAAAATTCAAATTCAGACATTTGAATTTTGGTTTTCTTTATATGGTCAATGATATCAAATGTCTGGAATGAGCTAGGAGTAGAGGATGGGGGTTTATCCTTTTGATTTTTGAAAGGGGGAGGACTGGACTGTAGATTTGAAGTAGAAGGCGTAGGGGTATTTGGGGTACTTACCTTTTTCACAATCACTGAGTCCTTTGGCTAGAAAGGAAGAGTGGATCCCCGCTTAGCAATTGAAACTACCGGTTGAGGTCGCTCCTCTACTTTCTCTTTATCAGCTTATTGAATCAATTGATTCTTGGACTAGGTGAATATAGCATATGACCCCTCAGCTGCATTGCCTTCACTTTTAGGTTCATCCTGATAGTTTAGGAAACCAATATGGGAGTCGCTAGCTAATTCTTCTTCTTCCTCAGTGAAGAGATTAGCGTCATCTTCAGGATTCAACTCAAGCTAGAATGAGAAGTCCAATTTAGCTTCAAGATATCCAACTACTGAGTTAGTTGGAGGTGTTTCGAGGGTGAGGTTCCTTTGTGGAGGAGGAAGGCAATTTTGCTATCCTTGATTCATAACAGCATTGCCTTGGTACGCCTGATTTTGAAATGTCCTCCTGGGCATATCTCTATATGCAGGAGAAGATGACATCCCTTGCACCACTTGCTTTTTGAGAGCTAGAATTTCATTTGCTAGATTTTCTACCATCGAGTCAGTGGTGACCGTAGGTGAATACTTAGAAAATGAAGAGGATTTGCCTTTATTAGTGTCTCTCCTTATCTTTCTTTCCAAGATAAGGTCATCTTCTACCTTAGTAGCCAAGTCCTGAGTAGTAGCAAGGTCTGTGTCTGGCCCATCTCAGCAAGAAACTCACTTCAGGAAGTTGTGAGTTGATGAAGAAGCATTTGAGGTTTTGAGGTGTCGGTTGGGTGACCATGGGAATCCTGTGCCTCAGCTTGTCAAACTTGGCAATAAAATCCCTCATCGGCTCATGAGGCTCTTTCTTCATCTGAGTGAGCTAGGCCAAAAAGGCATGTACATCTTCTGCAAGCTTGAACCTAGCTTCAAATTTGTCTTTCAAAGTGTCCCAATCAGTCAGTAATCCAGCCTGCAGGTGGTAAAACTAGTCTACAGTAGCGCCTTGTAGTGTCTCCATGAATAGCCTGACTGCTATGTCTTCAAATCCCACCCCTATTATGCCACAGGGTATGCTGAAAGCTGTAATGTGTTCATCAGGATGAACTTTCCCATTACCAAAGAATTTGGGGAAATTTTTCCTTGAACTGTGTGGAAGCTCATGCAGAGGTGGAGTCAAATTTAGTGGACCGAAAGAGTTACCCCAGGGGCCTTGAGCCATGATTTGATTATGTAAAAGTGGGATCACTAATCTAGTTGGAGTGTGGATAGGCAAAGCTTGGCTAACAGCAGAAAAAGAAGCTCTACCTTGTGGTGGTTACCTAGTAGGGCTAGGAGGAAGACTCTTAGTTTGTCTAAGGTGAGGTTGTGGAGGAAACAACTCAAAATTAGGGTCAACAACACCTTGGGATTTTTGGCCTCTAGTATAGCATGGAGTTGCCAGATTGTGAAACAAAAATGGAAAAGGACTGGTCTTGCTTTAATTTGAAGCTTGAGGCTTCAAACTGCTTGTCCCTCCCTAGTGGAGTCACCAAAAATTATTGGGTGAATATTTTGTCAATCAGCATATTGATCAACAAAATAGGTCTAATCAACCACAGAAGGAAGATTGGTCAACCAGGTGTGCAACTTTACTACATCAACCAGAGACAAATCTATCCTCTCATCAAGGGGAGGTTCCCTATAGATACGTAGGAACTATATATAATATAAATAAGCAAAAAATAACACATGGGGGCAGAATAAACCATCCATCTCTCTCCTTTCAGAGATGATGCTCATAGATAAAGGAGAAAATCTTGGTGAAAACACTGAAGGCACTTCTCTTCTTTTAGAAGTGTTCTTGCAGGAAATAGCAAGAGTTTCTTTCAAGTAGTAAAAATAACTAATGACAATAAGGTGCAGTAACCAGCAGGATGAAACAGAATACAAAGTTTCCACCTCAACTACCCAAAGAGTATAACACAAAGGATAATGGGGCCACAAAGTCATCCCAGAATCCTTAACATAGAAAGAAAGGAAAAACACAGACTAAAAACAATTGTGAAAGCACAAAGTCTTCTCACAGTCATTTTCAAGACACCTCCCTTTTTACCTTCACTAATTTTGCTTGCCAAATTAAATGAATAAGAACACCTTCAAAAGACAAACATAAGAATGATCTCTTAAAGTAGCACAAGCCAAAATAGCACAAAGTATGCAAACAACTTGCTTTCTCATTTAGATAAAATGAAATGAAATTACAATATGAGCTCAAAGTCTCAGTCTTCTTCTTTCAAAATGGGCAGAGTTTTGCTCTTGTAAAAATGAAAAAGTCCTCTGCAATGATACGAAAGATTACATTATATAGAGGCAGAGAGAGGCCTAGTGCCTTTTCCCATGGGGTGATCCATTTGGCACATTAATGCCTTGGATGCATTCTTGATTTTGTCATGTTGGAACAAGGCGGCTGCTTTAACTGTGGTGTGTTGGTTCATCTCCTTAGCCTGAATCGCTCATTCCATCACCTGTTAGCCGTGCAATTGTCTATTATGCATTTATATCAAAGGGGATAAATAGACATCACTTTCAATGTTTGGAGGCCCTAAATATTTACCCAATGAACTGCTTCACCTACTAGAAATAACTCCTACTGAGTTTCCCCCTTTGTCACTTCCTTCTCTATGTCCTAGCCTTAGGCTCTTTGAATGCATTTGGGTCTGTGCCTTGAGTTTGCTAGAATCAACAGATGCTTAAATGTAGCCGATTTGGTGTTCGCAGGTCTTTCCTCGATTGAAGGTTAATGGCTAGCCAGTTGCTCTAAATTTGACATTTATAGGCCTATCGTTCTACTATGACGTGGGTGAGGACACATGGCAGCATCCACGGCTTTGAAATAAACTTATTGGAATAAGCTTTGAAACTATTAAAGGTTGGGGGTATGAATGCAAACATGTGTTAGCTTTCACTTCAACTGGTACGAGACAAGTGATGAGTTCCACACCTTGAAGCCACTTTTGAAACTGTGTCTCAGCATGCGACACTTGGCAGCTTCCACTGCGCTTTGATGCTTCGACATTTTCTAGAGGGAACATGCCCTTCGGGGTCTTGAGACAGGTTCATTTCCAAATGTCAAGTGTCCTTTATTTCCTTCAGATAAAATGTCTAAAGGAATTCCTTCGGACAATTTGTCTAAAGGAAATTCTTTCCTTGGCTTCATGTGTGTCTTTTCATTGCGAGGTGTTCCATCCTTTGACATGTGGTGCCTTCCTCCACTTCAAACAAGTGATATGTGGCATCTTCCATAGAATCTTACCAGGGACACGTGGCATCATCCACCTTCTCAAGCCTTTGTGACATCACAAAAATGTTTGGGGCTCGGTTAAGCTCTCGCAGACAATGATACTCGTCGGCCTCCACCGCTCTCTGCATGGGACACATGGCACGGTTTACTGCTCTTAAGAAAACAAAGTAAAACCTTTCATAATTGCCATGTGTCACCCTCCATAGAGTTTTGGCAGAAGCTCTATCGAAAGAGACCCTCTAACAGTCATGCAAATGTAGACATGTGACAGCCTCAGCTTCATTTAATCACTCACCCCCGGGCCCACCATGTATTAAATGGAAGTAAAGACCATGGCAGCTTCCAACGAGCTTTAAAAAGGGACACATGGTAGCTTCCACTACTTCTTAGGAACAAGGCATAATGGCCCACCCTATGACACTTAGTAGTATCCACTTGACTCTTTCGTTTGCACGCGTTTCTCTTCATAACTGAGGCCATCTTTGAACCTTTGAACCCGGTGCATTGAATCGATTGAATGTTGAACCTGTTGAACCAATGAACCAAAATGGTTCAAGGTGCAATGATTCAAACTTTTGAGACTTGTTAAGTGATCGGGGCCATGAAACCTCGAAACAGTCAAACTTTGAACCTCTATCGAAGCACTTAGCTCTTGTTTACGATGTTGAACCTTTGAACCCATTAAACCCATTGAACCGAAAAGGTTCAAGGTTCAATGGTTCAATCCTTGTTTTGATGCTTGTTGATAGACCCTTTTTGATTGAACCAAAGTGCTGACCCTTATCTGAAGGTGACCAAGCATTGGAAACTGGTTCTTTTGATTGAACTCGCCTGTAAAAGCCTTTGAACCAGTTGAACCTGCTAATCCTTTTACCAAAAAGTTGGGAAAATGACGAAAATGAATGTTCAGAACAAATTTTTGGAAATGGAAGGGACAATTTTGGCCATGCAGGACCAAAATAGTCATATGTTGTCTGAAAAATGAGGAGTCATTTTTTAGGGACAACAGGTCTAAAGATGAAAAAGGTTGTTGTCTTTGGGAACAAGGCACAAAGATAGGCTCAAAACAACTATGTCTAAAACAAAGAGGTAAGATGCTAGTAATTTTATAAACACATTACAAAAGCTATACTTGGAATGCACTAGGTCTAAGAAGCAAAAAGGTAAAGTTCTAGGTCTTTTAGGAACATGACACAAAAATTAGACTTTAAAACACACTAGGTCAAAGAAACAAAAAAGGGAAAGTGTTAGATCTAAAAGATAAGATAATAATCTAATAAATTTGAAACACTTTGAATCAAACTAGGCATTCAGATTCAAACATAAAATTAACCTTTGGAAAAATGCATTGCACTTTAGGCACACATAAGATAGACCACTTCCTAAATCTAGGCCAAAAAATAGTCTTTAAATATAGCAAGAAACTAGTCTAAGTTGCATAGTCCAAATGTGAGAGATAGATTGTCTAAGCCAAAATTACATGAGGCATAGGCATAAACCAATCAATGTTTGAATTTAAACTTATCAAGACCAATTTTGGACTTGATTTAGAAGGCTTAGTTTCTCCAATGAACAATAAACTAAACTAAAATAGATGGCATAATTATATTAGGCATAAATCAAGAAGGCACATGTGGTTTTAAAATTGTAATTAGATACAAGGCAACAAGTCCTTAAAATAATACGAGTAGCATAATGATGCATCATGATCTAAAGGTATGAAAAATGTCTTGTCTAAAAAACTCTAAGGCACAATAATTGGCATGAAATGGGAAGTATGATGATGCCCCTTTCAAAAAAGTGACACACACACAAAAGTTTGACAAATGAATAAGGCAAAGTATGGTGTCAAATAGATGACATAACACCTCTTCAAACAAGAGAATGATGTTCAAACATGACTTATTTTGGATGTGGTTTAAACAAAACAAATAGTTTTAACTCAATACAATGTAATTAAAAAGGAAAAACAACAAAAACACCTAATTGTATTATCCTAATCCTAAAAACTGACAAAGTAGCTTTGTATTGTCAATTATATATATATATATATATATATATATATATATATATATATATATATATATATATATATACTTGCTCTTGAGAGGAAATTATGTTGTTAATCCAAAACTTAAAATGTGCATGAAAAGTAGGTTTTTTAGGACCCCTTTTCACTCAAGATTTTGTACGATGACATATAACTTCAGGCTACTCATCATGCATTGATAGTACATCCACAACAACTAGGGTCGTCTAAAAACTATCAATTTTCATACATTCTAAATGATCTCATATGTTTGGTTAACACTAGAGCATAATACATCATTTGGATCTATATCAACTAACTTGTTGTGAAAATGTCTTGTCCTTTTCACAACCACTACATCGATCAATTACTTAGTGTAGTGTGATATCTGAGTTAAAAATATGTTCTGAGGTAGTCTCTTACTAACAAAGCTTGTTTAACGGCTCAAATAAGTGTCTGATTAAGTTGAACTCAATTTTTATACCCCTACCATGGAGTGAGGTTAAAGCAATTCTGGGAGATGAACCCTTGGGTCAACACTTCCCTAGAGAACCTATGGTGAGGTGATGAACTCCCACCCATAAGAAAAAATGCATAAAATAAATATTGAGTAGGACTTTAGGGTCATTTTGGGATCACCTAAATCACTCAAATTTTGGGGAAGGCCTTGGTGGCTTTCCTTCCACACTTTTGGACAAAGCGAGAAATGCAATAAATGAAACATTTTTTATCACCCAAATTTCCTAAAAGGGACAGGTGGAGAGCATACACGCTACACTTAGATTACGAAACAAACACACAATAACAATCATAAAAAATAAAAAAATTATGAGCATTTAACGAGAGTGTGAGTTCATTTTTAGAGCATCAACTGAAATATTCATGAAGTTTATATTGTTTGATAACTTTGAAAAATAAAAATAAGTCAAGTAAATGAGTTCTTAAACACCAAATATAAATATGGGTTTAAATCGTAGAGTGTCAAAAAAATGTCTTTCCTTTGTATTTGGGTCTTACAAAAGATGTTATGGGGTCCTTGTACTTAGAATCTAAAATTAGGTGAGCAAATGAATTTTTGAATTTAGCTCTCAAGTTTCAAATGTTCTTCACACAGTGCAAAATCGTAGATACACAGAGTAATACCACAAAATTTCCTTCAAAACTCTAACTAGTTAGCACAAAACTATAACTTCCTACAAAGCAAAGAGTTAGCACAAAACCATGAATCTACAGTGTAAAATTGCTACTACATAGTGTAAAACTACAAGTTTATAGTGTAATATTGCAACTCCATGCAAAACAAAGGGTTAACGCAAAATCACAATTATACAATGTAAAACCATAGATTATGAAGGCAATATCACCATCATACAGTGCAAAACTGTAGATTTGGGGATAATATCATAGATTTGGGGGCAATATCATAGATTTAGGGGTAATATCATAGATTTAGGGGAAATATCATAGATTTACAAACAAAAGCATGACTCTAAAGATAATACCATAACTTATCATGCAAAATCGCTACTTATCAAAGCAAAAAATGCAACTTATCAAGATAGTATCACTACTGATCAAGGCAAAAATGCAACTATAATATCATGACTTTGTAGTGCAATATCATGATTTCACAGTGCAATATTGTGACTTCAGATTGTAAAATTGTGACTATATAGAGCAAAAATGTGATTTTTTATAGAACATCTGTGAGCTCTCACTTTCCATTTTTTTGGTTAGCAAGTTAGGATTTTGATTTGAAAATATTAGAAAAAGGTCTTAAAATTCCATGAGAAAAAAAATTTGTTGTACGAGTCCCACCAGTCGTGCCATCATGTGAATAAGGAATCTATAGAGGAGAGATTGGTATAGTGTTGGTTAAGAAAATAAACTTAAAATAAACACACTAAACATTAACACCTCTAGCCTAGACACTAGAGAGAGCATAGATAACAAGCATATAATGAAAACACAACTAGAGAACAAAATAAATCATCCTTTTACATTCCTTGTAGCTCCAAAAATATCTTGTTGAAGTGCCTTGCTCAACTTTATTCATCAAGAAATCTTTGTCAATGAAGCTCCATTTGCTCCACCTCTCCTTGGCACCTTGGTTTGGTTGGGTGGATTAGCTTGGCTTATTAATTTTACATGATAACACTACTAGAAAGGCTTCTTACATCTATTTGATCATAATAACTTTACACTTAAAGAGCTTGTTGATCAATGGGTAGGGCCTTATATTTATAGCCTCCAAAGTTAATTCTTACTCAAGTTGAGTTAAGCTAGAGTTTAAACATGGAATGAGATCAAATTAATCCTAGATGAGTTAAAGTTAACTCCAATTGAGTTAAGGAGGGTATATGTAATTATGATTTTTAATTAATAGGCATGGCTCTCAAATTAGATATTTGTCAGATATTTTGAGAGAGCTTGACAGCTCATAAAGGCAATGATGAAGAAACTTGATATTTTGAATTTTTGAATTTCTATTTTTAGATATTCATTAATTGCAAATAGATTATTTAGCTAAGAATGTAAATTATTTTATTTAGTTGATTAATTTTGATTAACATTTTAGCTCTTTTAATAATTGTTCGAGTGCCCCACTTAATGGGTTTATAGGCCAAACTGCCAGTTGTTAGGTCACAATATGACTAGGGATAAATCCATGAGAAGTTATTATTATGTATGGTATAATACCCAAAATAGCGATGCCTCAATATGATTATAAGCATCAATTAGTAGTGTGCGGATGAAATTGGGATATTCAGTGATTCCTAGGCTTTTTTGTGGTGTTTGGTAGAAATCGCGCTGAAGTCTAATCGTAAGCTAGTTGTGGCCAAAATGAGGTGTCTACAATTTGAATATGTAAATAAATAATAAGAGATATAAATGAGATGTTAGAATGTATGTGTAGATTTTAAAAATAAATATAATTTAATAAAAACCCTTCTTGAACTTCAACAAGCATCAAACCTATAGAAGACACACAAGCCTACTAAAGAGCTCTTTTGTAACCTAATTTTAAGAGTTCAAGTGAGTATGCAATGATTTGTATTGAGTTTTAGAGTTTGGATAGATAGATGGGTGTGTATGAGGTATGAATGAGCTTAATTAGGAGTTGAGATGATCAGAGAGTGATGAAAAAGACAAAAGACATCTAAAACCATGACATGGTCCTTAAATGCACATAATTTTTTGCGTTTTTTCTTAATGAAGGCTCATTGAAATTGATCATGAAAAAATAAAAATTGGAAGAGTTGAGGAATGTTAGGGAATACATAATCCACTTATTGGTTTGCCTTTAAATGCCCTAAAAATATCTCCATATAATTTTTTCTGCTCTCGACTGTCACGACCCTACCAATTGACACCATGACCTAGCTGAGTTATCAAAGTCCTATATTTAATGATTCACTTACTTATATATATATATAAAATATATAATTTTAAAATTTTAATTATTAAATTATAAATTGTTTTGAGTTCCAATTTACAAAATGGTTTTGAGGAGTGGTTGATTCAATCTTAATACTTTGTCTATTGAAATGCCATATAAACCTCTTAATTCATGGCTTGGATATTTATATTCTATACGAAGGATTTTAATTATTAAATTTTAAAATTGTTTTGAGTTCCACTTTGTGAATGGGTTTTGGAAGGACATATTGTTCGGTTAAATGCTTCATACACTATCATATGTATTGAAAAGACCCCTTTGATTATGTTTTCTATGTCATATATGGCATTCGGTTTTGGAGCACCGTTTAATATCTATATGGGATATCAAGTAAAGACACTTAAAGGAAACAATGTATTTATTTCCCTAACCACCGATCCACATGGTAACTAAAATTCCAAGCATGGCTTTTATTAAAAGGTTTTATTTGTTGATATTTGTTTTATATGCCTTTGTGGAAGACTAATAAAAACAAAATAAACATTGTATTCCCCTCCCCTTTGACCACAGTCCTTGTTGGAGTTCGCCATATGTGTGGGCTTCAAAAGAAATATAAATGTATGAAGAAAGCTATGTCTCCTCCTTAATGCGAGCTATCACTTTATTTTTTTATAGTTAAACCGTGGACCTGAAAAGAATTAAATTTTAGCATAGAATGATTTACTTAGGGTTAGCATGGCACGTGGCATCATTTTTGGTAGGGGAGGCAATGGAGTGGGGAGATAATGGAGAAAACAAGGGGATTTCAGGGCTACATTTGGGTAAGAAGGGAATTAAGAGAAGATTGGAATAAAAATAAAATAGATCTGGGTGCAGGGGTTTGAGTGGACATGACTATTGTTGGTTGATGCCATAAAGGGAGCCCAGATTTAAAGCAAAAACCCTACATTTATCCATTCCCAAGCATGTGAATCTTTTATTTTCTTGTTTACATTCTATTGAATAAATTTTATTTTATTTTTATCAAGCTCCTTTGAGAATCTTTTTGAAGCATACATCCACAGAGGTATGCCTTGTCATCCCTGCACGGATCTATGCCATGGCTAGGTGAAGGAGGGTTTGTAGGTGTGTGTTTCTATGTAAAATCTTGTAATAATGCTCCAATTTTCTTGAGGGAGTTGGCTGGCTACATTGTTTTATTTACCCTGAATGATATCTTGAATTTATTATACCTAAATAGTTATTTGGTTCCAATATGCCCAAATGATTACTTGGTGTAATGTAAATAAATTTTGGGTTGAAATAATTTGGTAAATTTCTTTAAATTTTGCATATTGGTATATTTGTGTTTTTAATATAAAATTATGTATACCATTTTTGCATGTTTTAGAGGTAGTAAATTTTTCCAATTGGATTCTACCACCTTGTATAAAGATTTCTTGGTTAGTTATAAAATTGATACTATATATTTCACAATTTAATATCATTCTGGGTAGTGGTTGCAATTGATGTACCTTGCATTTGACTTCCATCCCAATTGTAATGAAACAATGATTGTAGTTTTGAAGGTGTGTGAGACTTTTTTTACATAAAACTCTCATGTTAAAAATTATGGTTTTGATGGCACAGGTTGTCGTGTAAAGTAGAATGGTAATAATTAGGGTTTTTTCGATTGAGCTTTATTTACTCTTGGTATAACAAGATTTGGTTTATTTGACAAATTATGATATCTTAACACTATTAGTTAGCATTTGGGTTAATCTTCATATTATGCATCCATCACATGATTATTTGGTTTTAATATGCAATGCTTGCCATTAGAGTGAGTGCTTTTTGATCTTGTGGTCTATATATTTGTATGGTTGGTATGGGAGTAAGGAAAGAAAAAAAAACTAGTGTACAACCACTTGGTATGCAAGCAAGGCACAATTTATTTTATGAAGAAAGGTTGAGATTACTTTTTTTATATCACTTTTTGTAATGCTTAGATTCAGATTTAAATTTTTGGAAAGGATGGTTGTGAGAGGTTGCTCTTGTAATGATAAGTGGTAATATCGATATTGCCTTGCCCTCACGTTTTACATTTGGCATTATTTTTTACTTAATTGTGGCTAGAAATGTTTGAAGTTTTATATTATGCATGAAGAAAATTAGTTGTCATGTACTTTTAGTTATGTTATTTTACTTGGATGATCACACTTGCATGAGGGAAAATGAGTTGTTTGGAATTGTCAGACTAGTTATCATGTGATGAGAATTGAAACTCTATTGATGATGTTACAACCATTCATATGTTTGCTATGTACATGGTTGATTTTTATCTTACGAAATATATTTGGAGTTATATTATTCTACTTATAAGTTTTATATGATAATGTATTGAGGATTATACCTTTGAAAAATATAGTACAACAGTGTGTCTTATGGGCTTCCCATGATTTGTCAATGTGGAACTAAGTTCTTTTAATTGTTTTCCCTCTCGTTGGGCTTATATTATTAAAGTAGAATTTTATTTTCTAGAATTTTTTCTAGGGAGGATATTTGCATTGTCAGTTTTACGATGACACATTATTTACCCTCCTTTTAGTGTAAGGATTTTTATCCAGTTGGCCATCACTTATTATTTGAGTTTTCTTATTTAATTGCTACCTGTTAAAGGTCGTGTACCTCGTTGTTAACCATGGAAGGTTTTGGGGTGATACAGTTGTTGGTTGATTTTAATGTGATGCTATATCATTGTAATTGACATATATTTTATTGAATACCTATCTCCAACATTTATACTTGTATGAAATCACAATAGGTTCTTTGTGATCATGCCTTCGATCTTGTATTTGTATTCATGTGTAAAAGCTATCAACCATTGTACTCATTATTGTTTTGTTTGTACTTATGGATGACATCCTTCTTAAAGATTGATTATGTTATATTATGAGTTGTATGTTACAGTGATTCAACTGTGAGTATGGTTAAGTTCAAGTTTTGCATTCCCTCATTTTCAAGAGAATTACCCATATGATTTGGATTATAAGGCTATAATAATTATGGTTGAAATAATTATAATTGTGTTGATGTTACTTATTGATTTCATATATTTAATCATGTATGTGAAATGATCATTGTATTCACTTCCTTTTTGGTTAACGGTGGGATGTTTGAAGTATTCCGGTTATACTTATAACATAAATCTCAAACTTGAAAACACTTATTTCTTAAACAATTAAGTGTATAGAGTCTTTTTATATATTTTTTCATTCACGTTGATAATAATACCTCAACTTAATAAGGTGATGGAATTTATAAATTAAACATACTCGATATGACCTTGTGAAAACTAGTCTTATGATGTTATTTTCAGCAACTCTATTTCCATATTAACTTATGAAATCAACCTTTTGGATGTCCTTGTCTCACATTACTACCTTGCTGATATTGTATGTTATTGTAAATGTATTCTATTATGGTAGTGTGAACATGAAGCCATAGTCAACTGTAAAGTTGTTAAATAGATTATTCTTATCTTGGAATTAAATGAAATCAACCATAATAAATTATTGTTAACTATAATTGTAAGTTGATACTCCATTATTCAATGTATTCTAATTTGGTACATTGCTCTTGGTATGCCTACTTAGTCATGTGAAAGAAATGATTTTATGGTAACTGGGTATTCATTTATATAGCCAAAGTTGGTCTAGATTTATGACATTGTAAATAGCTTAATGGTTGAATTGTTATTCAAATGAGTCATTGCTCCTTTGAGTTAAATCATTTATTGTTCTTAAGTCAAGGAGTTGGAATGAACTATTAGTGTGAGGACCCTTGGTTGAGAATTCATTAACATAATTTTGATTGGGTATCGCAATTAATGCTGGTACATCTTAACAACTAGTGTTTATCTTGTACTAGTTAACAACTTATTTTGTTGTGTTTGTGATTGCATAGTGAGACTATGAGGGATGCTATGACCTCCTTATGCATATGCATTATGGCTTGGTGGACGTCAAGCATTCATGTTGGCATTTAGGAATTTGAGATATCTCATGCCACAATAACTGTATTCCACATGTTGGACTATATGTGGTGGGATGTCATTCATGGAGCGATGGATCATGGGTGCAATAACACCAAAAATTATGAATCATGGCATCATGGTTTATTGGGACAAACCCTGAACCGGTCCTTGATTATGAGAATATAAGGTTATATGTTCATAAGTTTATGTTAGTTCACCTTGGTGGTGGATTGATGTTAGCTTCTCATAGACCCTTGAATGTTTTAAGATTGGCTAAGCCAAATCTTGGCTTATTGGTACCTTGGTCCCCCTCTTTTGGACCTGTGGTACCTATTATGTTACCTTCTTGTTATCAGGACTATAATTAATCATATCTAGTGAGATAACTCATTTTTATGTTGAATCTTACCCTATGTCATTATCCTTGTTAAGGATACCCATGGGCTTGAGTAAATCTCCATGCTTAGTGAGTTGTCAAATCATAATTGTATAGGGTTATCGGATGCTTATATTGGGTTGAGGATCCCTAGGCAATTTAATGGGGACATCGAGTGCCTTTGAAGGTTAAATGGCTATTATCATGTACCCACACACTAATACCCCATGAACAGTGTATCATCTATTAGGCAACCTCTTCCTCTATAGAATTCCCTAGCATTGGTCATCCTGGCATAAGTATCTCATTGACTTGATTCGTTTATGGGTTGTCTACTCATCTGGTGTAGGACTGTGTTGATGCATTGTGCATGGTAAGGTGTGTAGTGAGTTCTACACATGGTTTTATTATTTACTCTATTAATAATTCCCTAAAAAAAAAATTGGGGTTGTTTCATCAGCCTCTTTAGGCCTGTGTTAAGACCACCTAGAGCTAGAAATCTTGTTTTTATCATAACTCAAGTTCTAACCCTTAGAATGGCTTGAAACTTTTCCATCAAAGCTTATTTGATGTCCTCTACATGATTTTTTTGGTTTTAGATCAGTAATGTATGGCCTTGTATGGTCTCTAGTATTGCAGGCTTGTATTAGTCCTAATTAAGCTTGATTAGGAAGTGAGTGTTGATAAAGTGGGTCTACATTGGGAGTTAGGACATGAAACTTTGGGTGAATATGAAATAGGATAAAGGGTACTCAAATATGCCCTTAGTTTTCCTATAAGTATTCATATCACTCAAACTAAGGAGCTTTCTATCTAACCAGGGCTATAAGGAATAGGCTTCAAGAGAGTAAAACATGAGAACTATGAGAAATATTGTAAAAAAAGGTGGAAAGATGATTGTATAAGTATTTTCAATAGATTTCCAATGTAAGTCAGGTAATTATACCCCAATTTATGACTTTTCACTTCATAATCATTCCTAATGGGCAATTTCAAGGAAGATGGATGAGTCATAGAGGAAAATGATGATCTCCTCCAACTCTTTGATTAAAAATAAGATCATTCCAAGATGACACATGTTGAATAGAGTTTCACAACTATCCTTTGGCAGTTTTATTGATTGTAACTTACTTTTTCATGATAGGACACTTGTTATAGACCTCTCATACACCCATTTTCTCTCCCCTTCTCCTTCTCTTTTATATGTATGGCCTAATTTGGCTTGAAAATGGATCCTTGCACCATGAGTATGGTGTATCCCTGATCTTTTATATGCCTATTGATTAATATGATGACTATTTTTACCTTCTCTTATGGTTGTATGTAACGTATACCTTGAATGGTTAATATGATCAATCATAGATTAAGTTTATCTTGGTGATTGTCTTAATATCTTTACCTTCATGCAGTTTGAATCATTATTTTAGGTTGTGAAGATTGTCATTAGGGGTTTCAAGGAATTATAACTAAAAAATATCTTCCATTCTAACCTCACTTAACCTTACCTCTTTACAAATCATTAATGTGATAGGGTCTCTTTTAGAGAAGTGTAAGTTTTTTGTAGTCTTATAGGTCTTAGTGCACATGCAAATCAGTGATAGAGGGAAAAACGTTTGGTCCATCACCTCTTTAGTTTAGTTTGATTTTAGTTCTCACTTCTTTTTCCCTTGAAATTAGTATCTTAGTTTGTAGTTCTTAAGTGATGCATCAAGGAAGCTAGCCCTATTTAGAGGTTCTCTTCATCTATAAGGTCACTCATGACCTTTGAAGAGTTCTCATGATATCACTTAAGTGAGGAGGCTTGAACACCCTCTTCAAGAGTGTAGTTTTTGTTGATAGCAATATCATAAAGGTCAGTTAAATCTTGATCAATAATGTATGGACCTCTGTCTTACCTCTAAAATCATATTACAGGATCTTCATTTGTAAGTCAAAATAAGGGTGGTGTGATATTCATTTTGATTTATCTTCACCTCCTTGATCTTCCTCTTCATGATCTAATGGATTTAGGTCATGATTTCCCCAAATAGTTTCATCCTCCTCTTCATTAGGTGGATGATTTGGGTGTTTCCCTGATGATTGAATATATTTTTAAACTTAGTTAAATAACTCATCAAATAACCCCTTCATTTCCTCTTTGGTCATGAAAATAGATTTTTTTTCATAAACTCCCTTCAAAATTTTGGTAGTGGTTGCAAAGAAAAAAATCAATTGAGGCTCTAATACTACTTATTCTGCTCCAAATAGCAATAGAAAATGGAACTATAAAATAGAGTGAAAATGTTGATAAACAGAAAAGATGGGAGCACTTGCTTCTCCAAGAGTAGATCGCACCTATAAATCAGAATATAATAAAATATTTCTACACCAATAATAGCTATCTCTTGCATTAAGTTGATATTATATATAAAATACATTCTTTAAGGGTTTTTTCCACTTATTGCATTAAACCGCTTGAAACCTTAATTAATCAAATGATAACTCTTGAACTAACCTTTTAATAACTCTAGGCACATTTAACTAAACTCACTCTCACACACAAATACATATATGTTGTGTTTAGATGCACACTTAAAAAATCATAGATCAAGTGGTAAATGGTCTATTACACCTCTTCTTACCCTGATTTTCCTCCATAAGCACTTGAATATTTATTATATTATTGATAATAATGCCTCTACCTTTTGAATAAATTGCATCTTATTCTTCTTTTTGTATATTATCTATTCTAGCCTCCACGCTATTCTAAAAATACGGCAAAGAAGAATGTGAATAAAACAACATAACAATACAACGGATTTGAAATCTATGATTGCATTTGGGCAATGGCCTGCATTTTTACCTTTTTTAAAATTTGGAAAGATGAACTACACAGGGTTCACTTCTTGAAATCTTTCAGAAGTATTAAAAAACATAAAGAGAGCCTTTTTAACTTGTTTGTCCAAACCTATGTTTATTAGTCTAGAAGGATCTTATGATGCACATGAAAATTTGCTATGATGTGGTATCAAAACATTACGGTGCCTAAAGATTTACAATCATGTATACACGTATAAGAAATCGGATGTTGGGATGTAATGTAATTAATACAATGAGAAAATTTTGGCTGTGATTATCCAATTGGTCTCAATCACTCTCCACATAAGAATTTTAGGGTTTTGAACTTAAAAAATAAACTAAAAACTTTGTTAATAAGATATATCCATCAATCTACTGTTAATTTTTTGTGGCATAATAAATCTGCTTTGTCTCATAATTAGCATTTGTTTCTAGTGGGGAGGAATGCTTCTCACCCTCTAGCCTATTTTTATATTGGTAAAGTGTTTAGTGAAGAATAATTATTATTGTTTTTTTATATAAATTAACTTTATTTCATAATTAGTATTTTTTATTAGTAGGGAGGAAGGCTTATCACCATCTAACCTATTTTTTTAATGGTGAATTGTTTAATAAGCACAGTGTTTAACAAATCACTTTTATCTCATAATTATTACCAATATAATGTTGATTTAATTACAACTTTGAAAACTTTATGCGTGTGTGTGTGTGTTTTTAATCATTGCATAAATAATGTTTTTTTATATGAGAGAAATTAAAGGCCTTAGTTTTAATATTCTCATGAAGAAATAAAAAGTCTTAGTTACTAAGATTTTCATCAAGAAGTTCTTTTTTAAGAGTTAATAATTAAATTAATTTAATTGTTATAATTTCTTATAATTAAAATAAATTGATAGTTAGAATATCAATGAACATCTCTACTTTTAGGTCACAAGTGTGACTTTTTGGAAAATTTAGTTTCATTTTTCAACTTCAATCTAAAGGTTTAATTTCTAACATTCTTTGATGATTGAACAATAGGATATTTTATGTTTCTTGATAATGGATCATAGGATGTGATCTGACATGTGCCCATAAAAAAATAGCATACATTTATCCAAAATTTGTCATTTAGGTGTAGTTGTGAAGTAACATCTTGAAAAATGGTGAGCAGAGTCATACAAAGTGATGAAGAAGCAGTTATGAGTAGAGAAGAGGCAATAAAAAGGATTAGGTGTGATAAAATCATCAATGAGAAGGAACACTACCATAACTGAGGATTTGGATGCCCTAATTAAGGGGATGGAATCAAAGTTCAATATTCAACTAGAAGCAAATTTCCTAATAAATTTCTCATTGGGACAGTTGTGCTTAATTATTTTGGTTGATAATATTGTAGAAGTGAATGTTATTGGTGGCCTAGGTTCGATCCTCTTCACAAACCCTAATCCAAAAAAATTCCCTCCTAATAAAATTAGTAGAAACTAAGGAAATCATTCCTTCTGGACTTAGGGTTTCCCCCGATGATGGACTAATAATACATGTTATGGATAATATTCCAATAGTTCCAATTTGAGATAAAAGGATAGATGAGTGCAATGATTTCTTTTTAGAAACATCCATATTCTATATATTTATTAGAACCTAGTTGAGTCAAGATGCCCTAAAATAGTGGATGGGTATGAACTGAAACTTTTGTCTTAGACTGGACCTCAAATTGCTTACTCAAGGGTATTTATTGATGCCTTTCAAATCTTCAAAAGAGATGGATAAAGTCTTTTAAGGGGGTCCTTGGTTATTCCAGAATGTAAGTTTATACTCTCCCTTTTGGTCTCTAAATTTAAACCCTTATGAAGATAGTATTCTGAAATTTTTAGTTTGGGTAAAAATGTATAAAATTCCTCTGGATTATTTGGCTAAGTTTATTCTAGATAAATGTGCAAAGAACATGTGATAATTTGTGTGTCTTTTTAATCCACCTTGAAACTTTGAGAACTTTCTCGAGTGTGGGTTCTCATTAATCTATCTAAAGTTATTCCACATGCCTTAAGGCTTACCTCCACAATATGATATTGGAAGTGGGATGTGGACTATAAATGTTTACCCTTGAGATGTTTCCATTTTAGAAACATTGGTCACACTAAAAATAATTGTACAAACTTGAATATTACTAAGGATACTCCTATCAATTTATCCCCTACAAGAAAGGGATTTAGGAATGGGGTCTAACATATTCCCTTAAAGGATGAGAAAAATTGAAATTATCTTGTTGGAGAAATAAAAAACATTTGTGGAGAGAAAAGAATGGTTTTCTTGGAAACATCATACATAATTCTTTCAAATAGGTAAATTTATTCTTTAAAGAATACCTCAATAAGAGGGGAATGTCGAAACAACTATTTATGATAAACTGAAAACCATTTTATCTTCTAAGGAGATCTTCCCTCCCTCATTAGTAAAACTCTAATAGATAACGAAATCCTATAAAAAATAAAACGTTAACCTTTCAAAGTAAGGAGAATATCCAACCATTGGTAATTCTTCAAGAGAATATGAAGTAATGATCTTTTAGGCCTATTGAGGAGTTACAGACAAGACTTGGAGAACCTTTTCTTAAATGCATTTTTAGTAAAATTTTTAGGGTTGTTAAATATAGTCCTCAAGAATCTAGAGATGTGATTCATGTTAGGTTGTGGAGCTAAAATCTTCACTGATGCAAACGTGGAGAAGGTTGTTGAGTGTCACAGTAACCGACATCAGTCAGGCCAACCGACGTCGGTCAGGAGTAGATAGGAAGCTGCCAACATCGGTCATGGATTAATCGACATCGGTCATCTCCAGATAGATAGTGACTGACGTCGGTCATCTGTGCATTCCAGAACTGGTCTAATTTTAGACAGACAGTCAGTTTGCATGTAAAGACTAATTTTAGTCTTGAGTCTACGTTTCTAATTATTGTAATTGGAAAGTCTAATTATTGTTTGTATGGGATCTACTTAAGAGACCCATGGGGTTGTATTGTAATTTGGAGAATCATAAGGACTTACAAAGGCAAGGACAAGGGTTCTTCCAGGTGTGTAAGATCTAGAGGGTCTGCAAGTGTGCAAGATCATGTTGAGCTACAGGTGTGCAAGATCAGGAAGAAGATCTATATGGTAAGTAAGGTCAGTTGATTTGCAGGTGTGTGTGTTTGTGTGCAAGGTCAAAGGAGATTTGTGGGGTAGCAAGGTCAAAGGAGATTTGTAACACAACAAGGAGCAAGATTAGGGAGATCTACTTGGAGTACTTTGAGTACTTGGTACTGGAATTAGGCAACAACGGTTGAGTTGATTATCACTTACTGGTTGGTGTACTGGCAGTATTGTTACTGACTAGTTGCAACAACAACTCTGTGTTTGAGTTGATTTTGTTTGTCATTGAGAGAGAGAACTCTTGAGGGAGAATTACTGGTATGCCCAAGAGGTGTGGGAAGAGTGTGATTTCTTCATTGTAATTCCTTCTGGAAGAGTGTTAATACAAGATTGTATTGTCTCTCATATTCTGTGTTGTTTCTGAATTCTAGTTACGTTTTACTTCTGGTTAAATTTCATGTTTAGTTGCTTATACAAAGGTAATCAATTGTGCTCTTAAGGAGTAGGGATCCTGACAATTGGTATCAGAGCTAGGATCACCAAGTGATACCACTAACAATTGGTATCAGAGCTTGGTTAGGTACACTAACAGGTGGTCAGAGCGTGTTAAGTGTTTGTTGATTACAGGTCACTCTCAGGGGTTTCTGATCGAGTGGGAGTAAAGCAATGGCAGAAGAAAGTACACTAAGAATGGAGGAATTCAATGGCAAGAATTATCAATTACGATATTATGGAAAGAAAGAGCAGGTAAATAAAGATTGTTGGTTGGTAGAAGATCAGCATGAAGGAAATAAAGAAGCAAATGATGCAGGTATTATTACTCGGGTTGCTCTTATATGTTCCTTGGATAAAGTAGAATCTTGGGTTTTAGATTATGTTGCCTCTTTCCATGCAACCCCAAATAGAGTATTTTTTCATGATTATGTCCATGGAGACTTTGGAAAGATTTATTTAGGGGTTGGTGAGCCTTGTCAAATTGTTGGCAAAGGGGAAGTGCGGCTGAAATTGCAGATGGGCAACACATGGGTGTTGAAGGAGGTCATGCATGTCCCAGTCCTGAAGAGGAGTCTAATTTTTGCAAGAAAGTTGGGTGATGAGGGTTGCACAGTTACTTTCACAGCGGAATCTTGGAAAGTTTTCAAGGGTGCACTTGAATTAGCATGTGGTAAGAAAGTAGGTACTCTTTATCTATCTACTTGTATTACTGATTCTCCTTCTGGTTTATCTAATTCAAATGTAGATGTGAAGATGTGGCTCTATAGGCTTGGTCACATGAATAAGAAGAGGATGCATGTTATTAAGAGGAAGTCTGATGTCTTTGACAAACTTAAGAACTGGAAAGCCTTGGTTTTCATGGAGGAGATGATGGATAGAGATCAGCTCAAGGGGTTGAATAATTCTGAGCAGGGCAGTTTGGACAAGGTTATGATCCAAAGTGAGCTCATGGGTAAAAGTCATCACTCATAGGAAAACATAGTTATCGACATCAGTTAGGTGAGAACTGACATCAAACAGGTAGGTACTGACGTCGGTCATGTACAGACCAGAGTCGGTGGTGTTGGGCAGGTGGAGACTGACGTCAGATAGGGAACTGACATCGGCAACTAGGTAGACACTGACGTCAGTCAGGGAATTGGCGTTGATGATCAGGTGGAATCGACATCGGTCGAGTGCAGACCAGGGTCAACCAAAGAATGGATTTTGGGCAGACAACAAGCTATCAAGGAGTCTCAAACACCCATATGGAGGATTGAAAGGGTAAGTAAGCCTCAAATTTGTTATTCCCCTTCTTTATACTACTTGAACTTGTTGCTCACTGATGGTCAAGAACCAAGAAGTTTTGAAGAGGCAATGCAGGTAGAATCTAGGAAACAGTGGGAGCATGGCATGAATGAGGAGATTGATTCCTTGGGAAAGAACCAAATGGGAGATTTGGTAGAGTTGCCAGCCGGGATGAAAGCACTGAAAGATGAATGGATTCCTAGGTTAAAGAAAGGAGAGAATGGACACGTGAGATAGAAGGCCAAGGTATATGGTCTTGAGAAAGCTCCAAGACAGTGGTACAGGTTTGACAGGGGTATGACAAAGCATGGCTTTAGTCAATGTCAATGTAACCATTGTGTTTATTTTACCAGGTTGGATAATGGTTGTGACATTATCTTGTTATTGTATGTGGATGATATACTTGTTTTAGGTTCATACATGCAGGGATTTGTTGAGCTAAGGGTAAAATTAGTTCAAAGGTGTGCCAAGAAGGATTTAGGAGGAGCAAAAATCCTTGGCATGAGTATTTCTAGAGATAGGGAAGATCACAGGTTAATGTTGTCTCAAGATGATTATGTGAATAAGGTAGTGGAGAGGTTCAATATGTAGGATGCAGAACTGGTTAGCACACCTATGGATGGATAGTTCACAGAATAGTGTCCATAATCACATGATGAGGTTAAGTACATGTGTACTAGACCTGATATTACCCAAGCAGTGGGAGTTGTTAGCAAGTTGGTGGCCAATTCAGGAAAGGAGCACTGGAAAGTAGTTCAGTGGATTCTCAGGTATCTGAGAGGGACCAACAGCAAGGATTCATGCAATGCAGGGTCAAGCACTTCTCTACATGGGTATGTAGATTCAGATATGGCAGGTTATTTGGATGACAGGGGAAGCACCACAGTATTTGTGGTGGTTGGTCTTCAAGACTGAACTTGAAGAGGGATACAAGCCAAGAAACAAAATTAGATGATGTACAAGTATAGGTACAGGTGCAACTATTTATCTCTAAGTGGGAGATTGTTAGGTTATGGAGCTAAAAGCTTCACTGATGCAAACATGGAGGAGGTTTATGAGTGTCATAGTAACTGACGTCAGTTAGGCCAACCGATGTCAGTCAAGAGTAGACAGGAAGCTGCCAACATCGGTCATCTCCAGATAGACAGTGACCGATGTTGGTCGTTTGTGCGTTCCAGAACTGGTCTAATTTTAGACGGACAGTCAGTTTGCATGTAAAGACTAATTTTAGTCTTGAGTCTGCATTTCTAATTATTGTAATTGGAAAGTCTAATTATTGTTTGTATGGGATCTATTTAAGAGACCCATGGGGCTGTATTGTAATTTAGAGAATCATAAGGACTTGCAAAGGCAAGGACAAGGGTTCTTCCAGGTGTGTAAGATATAAAGGGTCTGCAAGTGTGCAAGACCAGGTTGATCTGCAGGTGTGCAAGATCAGGAAGAAGATCTACATGGTACATAAGGTCAGTTGATCTGCAAGTGTGTGTGTGTGTGTGCAAGGTCAAAGGAGATCTGTAGGGTAGCAAGGTCAAAGGAGATCTGCAACACAACAAGGAGCAAGATCAGGGAGAGCTACTTGGAGTACTTTGAGTACTTGGTACTAGAAGTAGGCAACAATGGTTGAGTTGATTGTCACTGACTGGTTGGTGTACTGGCAGTATTGTTACTGACTGGTTGAAACAACAACTCTGTATTTGAGTTTATTTTGTTTGTAATTGAGAGAGAGAAATCTTGAGGGAGAATTACTGGTACGCCTAAGAGGTGTGGGAAGAGTGTGATTTCTTCATTGTATTTCCTTCTGGAAGAGTGTTAATACAAGATTGTATTGTCTCTCATATTTTGTGTTGTTTCTAAATTCTAGTTACATTTTACTTCTGGTTAAATTTTGTGTTTAGTTGCTTATATAGAGGTAATCAATTGTGCTCTTAAGGAGTAGGGATCCTGACAATTCAAAGGTAGAAGAAACTTAATTAATTGTTAGACACTCTCAAAGGCTTCTCATTTATATCACCTCCAAAATCCACCCTTCAAGTGTTCCTTCAAGAACTTGTGAAAGGACATCTTTAAAATATAAGATTCAATCTTACCGTCAAGTAGACTTAGAGTAAGGGAGCCAAAAAATGCTCACTAAAATGCATATGGGTGGTAGGGGAACTCATGCCACCATGACATTATTAAAATCATAAGTTGGAATGTCAAAAGTCTTCATGCTTCTAATAAGTGTCAATTGGGTAAGAAGTTCATGGAGGACATGAATCTAGGTTTTCTCATGATACAAGAGAAAAAAATTGAAAGTAACCAAATTTGTTTTGAGGCTAACTCCTATTGGAAAATTATTGAATAGATTTCTAAAGATGAGCCTTAGGGTTGGCTACAGTCCTAGCTATCCTTTCGAACCCAAAGTTATTCATTTTAATAGTATTTTATATGATTTTTAGGTTATAAATGTGATGGTTAAGGAAATAGATAGCAAGAATCAATTCTTGTTGTCTAATGTCTATGGACAAATTGAGATTGAAATCAAAAAATTATTGTGAGATAAGATGTTATTCTTGAATGGAGGGGCAAACTCAGTTGAATGTATTTCTAGAGGTGAATTTAACGTAATCCTTATGATTTATTAAAAAGAGATGGGATTAAACCAAATTTCTTTATGAATGAGTGAATTCAATGCATTTTCCCTAGTAGATGGTCTTTTAGAATTCAAAATGTATGGACCTAGATTTACCTAGAGTAGTAAAAGACAAGGAGAACAACTAATTTAAAAAAATGTTAGATAGATCTCTTGTTAAATATAAAATATTATAAAAAACTAAAATTTTATGTATGGATTAGAACACTTTGTGGGTTCTAATCACTAGCCAATTTTAGTAAAACAAATTCTCAATCCACACCTAAATCTATTCCATCTAAATTTGAATTCATGCAGTTTCAACAACCCACCCTTCAAAATTTTGTGTAAACATGTTGGAACAAAAATATAAATGGATCAAAATGTTATATTATCTCCCAAAAAGATAAAAGAGGTCAAAGTGACTGTCAAAACTTAGAATAAACAAAACTTTGGAAATCTATTTGAGAGGAAATATAACATTTAAGATGAGCCAAGAGAGATACATGAAGTCTTGAAAAGGTATGTTTAACCTTAAATTAGATAGAGGAATCCTAACTTGGTGTTAATAGTGTCAAGAATATAAAAATTATAATGCACAAGTGTGATAATAAGATCTATAGCTGGCCAATTAAATATTGAACTCAGATATAAATATACACTAAATTTATTATGTTGAGTATAGATTAAATATAGAAAGTATAACTAAGTTATGCATGTAAATAAAAAAGAAGTGATATATTTAAATGGTTCTGATGCTAACACAATGCTTGATTTGGGATAGGTAGAAAGTAGGCTAGAGCAAGATTCTGGAATAGTTGTCAGATTCTATATCTTATGATTATGGAGCTCTAGACACTAACATCATATAGTGATGGTTGTGTTGATGTTATTATCTAGGTTTGACGTGTCATGTACATACTATCTACTAGAAAAGGATGAGACCACCTAGAAGCTTTTGGGTTTGAATTTGCCTTCATTCTGGTGCATTCAGATCTGAGTCCTGAACTATCACTTCTCATAAATTTTTAAAACCCTAGTTCTTAATCTTCATGGTGACCTTATGGAAAAATGGGTTAGTGATCACATGGTGTCGAGTTGTCCCCAAATAACCCTCTATCAATAAGAACTGCCTACATAGACAATACTCTAAAGACATTTTTACATTGATGTAGTTATCCCCTATGTGTTGTCTTGTGTGTAAAATCATGCAATATATGCACAAAGCAAGAACAATAGTGACCTATCTTGTAACTTGTCAATTCATGCTCTTGGATTATTCCTTCAGTACATTAGGTCTATGTATTTGTTGTTCCTATGACTGATATGAGAATAAGAGAAAATAAGAAAGCTTTACTTTATTGAGTGTTTGATTGCATGCTTTTGATAGGATGCCTTGGTTTGTGCTAGGTTAGGAATGAATGAGGGTTGATTTAGTACTTATATCAATCCATTTGGATAAGTAACTCTCATTAAATCACTTAGGCTGACCATTAAGATACACTTTATTTACAAAATAGATGACTTTAAGGCACTTAACACTTGCATCGGGTCATGACACTAATGTTGACACTAGTGTCTATCCTAGACATTAGTGTCTAGGGAGCAAAAAAGTAGGTACAGGCTCAAAATTTGTAGAGGTGAAAGATAAATATATTTTAAGCATTTTGGGAAAGATGGAAGGCTTAGGTAATCAATATAAGACTAGTCAGATTAAGAGATATAGGCCAAGTGGCATAAGATAGAGTAGATGCGAGACTTATAGAAGCTAGAAACATACAAAACTGAGAGGAATAGCCAAGGTTTGAGTTTACAAGTGTATAAGATTAAGGTGTTATATAATCCATAAATATCATTAGCAAGGGGAGAAAGGACATATGAACTAGTTGATATATAAAAATCTCTCCTTATGAAATAGGAGAAGATCCTTCACCAAGAGGAAACCTTTTGGAAACTAAAATCCAAAGAAAATTCACTAAAAGAGGACATAAAAACTAAGCTTTTTCATCTATCTTCTATAGCTCACAGACATAAAAGAATATTGATAAGGTTACAAACCCTTAAGTAATAGAGCTAGAATGTATCAAATAAATCAAGCAAGAAGCTATTAATTATTTAAAAATCTTGTTGTTAGAGGACTATGGAAATACACAAGAGACTAAACAATGGCTCCATAAATTCATTTCATCCTTTATTTATAAAAGTATGAATTAAGATAAAATGGCCCAAGTTACTCTTGAAGAAATAAGGGGTATGATTTTCAGTTTGGGAGCTGACCAAGCTCTTGAACTAGTTGGTTTCCAAGAAAGTTTTTTCCAACTTTTTTGGGATACTATTTGATTTGATGTTTTGAAAACTATTTAGGAGCATAAACACTATATATATATATATATATATATATATATATATATATATATATATATATATATATATATATATATATATATATATATATATATATATATATATATATATATATATATGATATATAGTGTTTATGCTCCTAAACAGTTTTCAAAACATCAAATCAAATAGTATCCCAAAAAAGTTGGAAAAAACTTTCTTTAAGGAATGAAGCAATACTTTCCTAACTATCATTCCTAAAAGAAATACTTCTCGTGTTTTGATGCTTTCTTACACATATCTCTTTATAATTATTTGTATAAATTTGTGGCAAAGGTAATGACTAATTAGTTAAAATCTTGTTTTGAAGATATTATATTGGGGGAGCAAGGAGGCTTTGTGTTTGGAAGACAAATTTTATATGGATTTGTCATTGTTCATGAAAAATTTCACCCCTTTCAACAATCTAAAAAGAATGTTGCGTATTAAATTGGATATGATGAAATCCTATGATAGTAAATTGGGAATTTCTGGTTTAGAAATTAGATTAAATTGGCTTTTCTCAGGATTGAGGACCTAGGTCAAAAATTAAATTTCCCTACCTTTTTTGGTGTTGGTAAATAATGAATCATCTTACTATTTCAAGTCATCCAGAGGACTATAAGAAGGTGACACTCTTTTCCATTATCTATTTATGATTTTGGTGGATGTTTTGGGTAGAGATTTGAAGAGGCCAATCATAGAAGTAAAAATTAAGGGCCTTTCCATCAACACAAATCTTGATAGTGTCTCACACCTTTAATTTATTGATGTTAAGATATCCATTGGAAAGGGAGGCAAGGGAATTGAAAAAGATTATGCTAATGTATGAAGTTGTCTTTCAAAAGGTGTGCTCAGAAAAATATCAGATATTTTTTCTAAATGTGAATCATGGTTTGAATAAAAGGATAAAAGACATGTTAGGTTAGGTTTTGAGGCAAATAATCTACCAAGAAATTACCAGGGATGCCTCTTTTTATTGGAGGGTGTTCATCAATTTTTTGGCAATGTATATTTGATATAATTAAAATCCACCTACAAAGGTAAATGGCTCTTAGTGGTTAGAAGGACCCAATTCTTCAATATACTCTATAAGCTATGCATATCTATCTTATAGTAGTTTTTAAGATTCCTCGGAAAATTATGGATGAATTGCTAATCTATAACAAAATTTATTGTGGAGAGGCATAAAGGAGAATAAAAAAATTAGTTTGGTCTTGGGACAAGATTTGTACTCCTAAGGCTTTGTGGGGAGGGGGAATTGGAATAATAAATCTAGATAAAATGACCAAAGCTTTATGGCCTATTCTTTTGTGGAGAATGTATACTTGTAAATAAAAATAATGGAACAAATTCTTACAACTTAAATACTTGGATTCCTAATATATTCTTAATATATATATACATAGCTACACCTCCCGCAAGGTTTAGCCATTTGGATTGTTAAATCTTATAGAAAAATTATTTTACCTTAGATCAAATGGAAATTTGGTAAAGGAGTTAATGTTTCATTGGAGAGATCCCTGGGTAAGATCTCAAGCCCTTTCAGAATTTGATAGTTTAACTTCTTTAATGATATTTTTTGAAGATACTTGGGGCACCATGGTAGCAGAATATTGGGAAGATACTTAGATGAGTACGGTTTTGAATAACCTAAATTGGCCAAATCATCTCCCTCATGTGGAAGAAAAAAATAATGATGGAAGAATTGGAAAATTGTTTAATTTTGAAGTAACTCTTAGAAGACACACTAATTTGGGAAGAGTGTCCTTCAGGGGATGTTTTAGTTGACTCAGCGTACCAAATTGTTATAAAAATGGAAGGAATAATCCATATAAATTTTGGTATGGAATCCCAAAGGTATCCCCAAAGCTTTCCCCCCCCCCTGCACTTTGCTTTGGACGACTATTCAAAATTGCATTCTAATAATTAATCATCTTAGAAAGAGATTATGCATTTGACCCTCTACGTGCACACTCTACTAGGAGGATAGAATCATGTGAGTATATTATTTTGCATTGCCTCTTTCCCTAGAAAATATGGGGGTTGTTTCTTTAATAATTTTTGCATTCAGTGTGTCTTTCCAAAATCAATTAAGGATTTAATATTTCAATGGAAATATAATATCTCCTCAATGTGTCTAAAACTGATTTGGGAGTTGGGATCATCAGTCATGCTTTGGAAAATCTTTCTTAATCACAAGAGAATTTTTATGAATATTTTACATTTAGAATTGTGGTTTGGGAAAAGATTAAAAAATAGTTGGTAGAGACTACCTTGCCATAAGAACTCAATTGCACCTCCACATCCCATATGGAAGATGAGTTGATCATGAAATGGTTTTATTATTTTTATCCTAATAAGGGACTTGAAAAGGATGGACTCTTGGGAAAAAACTCATATATTTCGTAGAAGTTTTCAAAGCCAAAGAAAACTTAAATTCAATTTTGATAGGGCTTCGATGGGCAATCCTTGTTTAAAAAATTGTGGAGGTGTTTTTAGAGACCATCTTGGTTAGCCATTTCTAATTCTATCTCAAGATATTGGATCAAAATAAAATAATGTAGTCGAGGTAAGAACACTCTTGAAAGGCATTTAGATTGCTCTCTCGTAAGGATACAAAAATATATTGGTGGAAGGGGATTGCCAATCAATCATCAAAGTGATTCTAAATGATGCAATTAAAGATTTTAAATTCCAATCATTTGTAAATGAAATAACCTAATTGATATTTGTGTTCAATTAATTTGTGTTTCTACATACCTAAAGAGAAAGAAATGCAATTGCAGATTGGATAGCTAATAAAGAAGTTATCCTTAGATAAACCCACAATGTAAGTTTTTGTTGGTGGAATCCCCCTTCCCCAATGATTTAAAAAGTTTAATTGTAGGTGATACTTAGGTGAAAAAAATTCCTAATTAAATTCTTGAAACCTCTTGAAATGAAATAGTAATGAGCTATAAATTATATTTGTGAGAGATTTTGGCCCATGGTAGACTCACACGAGTCAATTTTATTCCAATTTTAATTACACCTCTATTGCTTATCACTTTCATAGAAGTTGATTGGAAGGTGAATTCCTCTTTTTTGAAGGATATATTATATGTTTTAGTGAAAACTTAGAAGCCTTTCACTTAGTAGCCATGGAGAAAAGAAAAGACATGAAAATGGAAGAGCCCACTTATCCAAAAATTGGAGCTAGGAAAGTGTTGACAGAAGAAATATAGAATGTGTAGGCTTAGGCGGAAAGCAACCAACAATAGAAAATAAAATAAACTAATGAAACTATGGGAATAGTTTGAAGCTAATAGAATAGTGCTAGAAATGCACTAAAACATATGATAAAATGAAAGAACAGAGCAGGAGCAAAAACATTTTAATTTTCATCTATTAACTAAACCTACAATCTCTATTACAATTTGCTTTAAACTTTTAAACAAGCACAGCAACAGTGGTCACAAAAACTCATCATTGATGACCTTCAAAAAAAAATTATTATATGCTTGTTGTTGTTGTTAGTATTTTCCTTTTATCCTCTGCTACCCACTCGCTTTATCAAAAAGTTGTCTCCTTACATTATCTTCCTGATGTTATGTTCATCTCTGCCAGATGATGTTGCAAGTTTTTTTCTCCAAGCTCTTTTCTTTGTTGCTATTGTGCTTTAAATTCTGCTATACACATTCTACTCATTATTGCTCTTTTTCCCCATATATAATGTTTCTTTTGTCTCTTCTCCTTTTCTCTCCATCTGGATGCTTTGCACCCTACCACTAACTTTGCCCCCCCCCCCAAACTAAAATGGTTAACTAATTTCAAATTCAAAAATTCTATGCATTTAATTTGTTTGGTGGCTCAAATGCCCCTGTTGGAGAATTTTGGAGTTGGTTGGGTAGATGAGGAGGACATGTAAATAATAATATTTTAACACTCCCCCTTATTCTTGACCTTCCTCCTATGTTCTGAAACACATTTTTAAACCTTCAAAATATCCTTATAACTTCTCTTTATCTGTCCATATCCTTTTCAAATCATTCTCTACATGTTTAGAGCTTTGCTATTGAAGTCCATAGTTGGACTATTGAAGACCATAGCTAGATTGTTGAAGTTTGTAGCTACCATGGAGTCTATGGGTGGGCTATCAAAGTTTGTAGCTACCTTGTTGGAATCCATAGTTGGACTGTCAAAGTCTGTAGTTATGTTATTAGAGTCTATATCTGGATTGTCAAAGTCTATAGCTACCTTGTTGAAGTCTGTATCTGGACTACCAAAGTCTTTAGCTACCCCATTGGAGTCTGTAGCTACCCTATTGGATTCCATAGATCTGTTTTTAGATTTCATATCTCTATTGTTGGAGTCTATATCTATGTTATTGGAGGTTGAAGTTAAGCTATCAAAGTCTGTTGCTACCCTATTAGAGTTCATCCTCTACAGGTCAAAGTCCATAGATACCTTGTTAGAGTTCATAGCTATGTTATTGGATTTCATAGCTCTATTGTTGGAGGTTGTATCTCTTTTTTTGGAGTTTGTAGTTAAGCTGTAGGACTCTAGAGCCAACATAAAACCTTATAAGCTTAATAGCATTGCATTAATGACCCCTAACCTTCCTCTTAAGTGCATGGAAATATTTTTTGGCAATGGTTTAGTAAAAATATCAGCTAGCTTCTGATTTTATTTTCAAAAACTAAGCTCTATCACACATTTCTCAACTAACTCTTGAATGAAGTGATACTTTATTACAATGTGCTTGCTCCTACCATGAAAGACGAGGTTTTTTTATAATGCTATGGAGGATATATTATCGTAATAGACCATAGAAGTTCCTTGTTTCTCCTCATGAAAATTTGAAAGTATACTTCTTAACCATATAATTTGACATGCTACTACATTGGCTACTATGTACTCCACTTCAGTTGTAGAAAGTGAAATTATAGGTTACTTCTTGGAAGCCTAAGATTGATCCGTAAACTCCACTGATAAACTCAAAGTGAAGTTCAAAATACGAATACTAAATTTCTCAAAACTTATCAAATTCTCAAAAAAACTCAAAAGAACTTGAAAAATGTTTTGGCAAAAATGTTCTCAGTTGTTTGGTTGGATTGGAATGATCAAAAGACTTGTTACTTCCATTTATCAATTAAACCGGTTTTTGTTTTTTACATCAAATGTCGTAAATTGTCAAAATTTAGTCTGTGCATGATTTCATAATTAAAAAATTAGAAAATTGAATTAAAACATGCAAGCAAATGACAAATTACCATCTGACATTGATAACGAAGTTTGGTATATTTTGCCTACATTTTCAAGTCCGCCCAATAGTGAGGACCGTTTCTATTAAATTTGCGCAACAAATGGCTTACAAATTCTTGAAATGCTGTATAACTTCCCTCAGGCATGATCTCTATCCAAGAACTCGACCTTGCTAATATACTCAAGCTTGATCACACAGAATCCTTCCTCAGTCTTCAACCCCTTCCGAATTTGCTTTGGTCCCTTCACTTAATCCATTGGTATATCCAAATAATAATAACATCTCTTTTTAATTACAAAACATAATTAAAAAAGCTTACCCTCTATGTATAAGGTCAAATATTGGAGAAAATCCCATTTGGTAGCTATCTCCAAGCTTAAAAGAAACATTTAGCCTCTTAAAATACAAATACACAGTCCAGAACTTGATAAATTCAAGTAAAAATTAGTGCCTTTTATAACACTTCAAAACCCGTGGCTAAAGTGGTCAAGGCCTTATCCTTTTAGGCGCCAGGTCTCAAGTTGAAAACTACCTTTCTCCATTCTAGGCACTCAGGCTCTCCTTTCTAGGTGCTTTGACTCCTTCTTGGGCACCAAGTTTGAATATTTCCTTGGGTGGCGTAGAGGTTCCTCCTTTGGCGCCTTTGAAAAGTTTGAAAATATCAAATGACATGTGAATAAGACACCTAAGCCAATTTTTTTGCACCTAATTTTTTTGCCACGTGTCAAATGGATATTGGCCCACTTAGAATTTCAATAGTGCCACATGTCGAACTCCAATAGGTCCAAATGTCAAAACGTCCTCAAATCACGTGCCAAATGTCGCAAGTGACATTTTTCGAGAAATCTTCAAATGGCCATAACTTTTGCATATGGTGTCCATTTTACAAACCGCAAAAAGCATCAAAAAGCTCTCAACGAGCTCTAAAGTGTGCCACCACTGAAACTCTAACTTGAAACCTTTTTTAGAACCCAATTTTTTATCAAAGATATAGCTCCAGACCAAAGATGGAATACATACCCCGAAGTGCTCTTTCGGTCATCAAGACTATCTACTCAATCACTATCCATGTAACCCATTATCTAAAACCCATCTACTGCTACATATTAAAATCCATAATCTCTTACTCTATTCATCTACCTCAATATCCTTTTGCCCACTTGACAATGTCTACTTTGGTGTCTACATGAATCTATGTATGAGGTTGATTGCATACACGATGTCTAGCCTAGTTATAATCAAATACATTAGGCTTCCCACTAATATCTTTTACTGTGTGGGGTCTACATTGCTATTGCAATCATCCTTACAGAACTTTAAGCTTGTCTCAGCTAGTGTATAAAATGTCTTATTGTCCAACATCCTAAACTTTTCCAAAACCTCATTTGCATACTTAGATTGGCATATGAATATGCCACTATATATTTGCTTGACTTTTATCCCAAGAAAGTACTTTAATAAGCCTAAATCAATCATTTCAAACTCAATCTGCATGGCTATTTTAAACTCTTCTCTTGGCTAATTTGCATAATTAGTGAATATTAAATCACCCACTTACAAAACTACAATCAAAATATCACCTTTATTTGTTTTGATGTAGTGTGTGGACTCGTGCTTTTGATAAATCCATTACTTAATAAGTATGAGTCTATATGGATATACCATGCTCTTTGGGCTTATTTGAGCCCATACAACATCTTTTTTAGCCTATATACCTTGTTATCATGACCAAAAATCTCATATATGGGTGTTTGTCTCACATAAACCTCTTCTTCTAGCACTTCATTCAAGAAAGTTGACTTGGCATCCATTTGATGCACCTTCCCCTTATGTTGAGCAGTAATGATATGATTGTCTTTACCATTTTTAGCCTTGTTATAGGTGTAAATGTCTCATTGTAGTCATGTCCATGCCTTTTATTATATCTCTTCACCACTAATCTTGCCTTATGCCTCTTTATCTTGCCTTTGGAAGTGTTTTTTTCTTGTACATCCACTTGAATCCGATGACCTCTTTTCCTTTTGGTAGGTCAAATAACTCCCAAGTTTGATTTCTCACTATTGCATGCATTTCTTCATCCATTACCTCACACCACTTGTTGCCTTGACTACTTCTTTAAAGTAAATAGGAATAGTTAATAAAAAGAGCGTATAATTCATAATTTCATCTTCATTTTGCTCATACCTTGACTTATCATAAACTTCTTGCAAGCTTCTTATCCTTTTTAGGCATTGACTTGAGTTGGAAGAGGATGGTGTTAACTCATGAACAACTCCTTAATCGTTGTTGCCACTAGATGAATCAACACTTTGTGAAATAGGGGTCCAACTTGGTGCATGGGTGGTTGTACTGGTACCTACTATTTTAGATTCAATAAAGGGTCCACTAGCCTTTATTTGTGTTTGTTCTTCTTCTTTTCTCTTATTCCAAGCTTTGTGATCAATGAATTGAACATTTTGACTGATTATGAGTTCTTTGGTGATGGGATTATACAATTGGTAAGCTTTTGATTGATCACTATACCCTATTAAAATGAATTTCTCACCTTTGTCATCCCATTTGATCCTTATTTGCTTGGGCATGTGTGCATATGAAACACATCCAAGCACTCTAAGGTGTTCAACACTTGGATTCTGGCTACTCCATGATTCTTGAGGGATCATATCCCTAATGCTATTTGTTGGATAAATACTCAACAAATATACAACTGGTGCTATAACCTCAACCCAAAAATCATTAGGCAAACCCTTTTCCTTTAGCATACTCTTTGTTGTTATAAAACCATTTAAAAAGAATAGTGCATCGCTATTTTACATGGGTTAAAATATTGGATATATAGTGTATGTAAATATACTAGCGATTTAATTAAGTACATAAATATTGGATATTATTTAATGTAAATATACCAATGATGTAAAATATTGGATAGTATTTAATGTACATATGAGACCAATGATTTACATGGTATGGAAATATTTATAGTGGGGTGACCTGATATTAGTAAACTCAACAATTTAAATACTAATCCAAATATATGCAATGACTTATCAAACATGTGCAGCAACTCGTCAAATTTGTGCAACGACTTTATATAACATGTGTGATGACTTATATGTAACCCTGTTAAACTAACGACCTGTGTAAATATTATAGCTAGGAAATTGGGGTGATCTGAATAAAAATATGCATTAATGAGTAAACGCCATATAAGAGTTGAGTCAAACCTGTAGATGCCATTGTACAGTAATTTCCATTGAGCAACGATTTAATTAAGTTGATGTCATAAAATACTACAATATAAATGTATGTTATATCTGGATGGTGCATACTATAATTTTTATGCCTAGACTCATGCCTACATTTGACTGATTAATTATATGTGTATTGGCTATGACTATAAATAGCATGTTTTGTAATAGTTAGTAAGACTTTATGTATGTGTGCATACAACCCTTAAGAGTGTAATGAATGCTAGCATATAATATTATGTGTTTCATAGAAACTGTGACTTGATTTTTTATATCTAGTTGCTCAAATAAAAACTTATGTTTCTATGTATTTAAGACTACTTTATTATGACTGATTGTGAAAAATCAATAGTTATGTCATACAATACTAGACTATGGTAATATAGGTTATCATAGGGTGTAGTATGTTTGAAAACTAATTATAATAATTAGAATATGTAGTTAAAAATGTAATTTACTCGAGTGGTATAAATTGTAGTCATTACTTCTTATATGTGATAAAGAATAATGTGAGATTCATTCATACATTTGATGGAATAAATGTATATTTTTTTATTACTCCTATGCTTATCATGTTATGAGACATAATTGATGATACTGAGTAAGGAGTGAGGCGAACTTCACTAGCTTACTAGCATCATAATGTCAGATGAAGACAATCCGATCAAGTTATGTGTATGCATTTTGATTAATATATAGATCATTATTTATTTATTATTAAAAACTTTGGCCAAAGTAATATTTAGTGAAACATTATAATTTCATGAGTATGATTTACATGTTTGTGTGATATCTTGCAATAGAATGGGTTTTCTATGATACATCGCATGTTTAATTTTAGAAATCATATAACACACAGGTACATACTTGTTTTTCTAGATTCCCACACCATCACTATCTACTCATCCATGAAGGGAGAATGATTCTCTGATGGGATTAGTGTGGGATATGATTGGTCCATGGTTGGTATGGAAAAGTGCTCAGTTGATGTTCTCCCTCCCCACAATAGTCCTTACTTTTGAGATAATACTTGAGATTACCATAAATACTAGAGAGTCTGGGGAACTCAAACTTCGAAGAGCCAAGTATTTTATTTATGTAGATTTTATTATATTGTATTTATTATTAGAAACATTATTATAAAGATTTGTAATTACCTATTTACTATGGATCGACAACAATGGTTGTATATCGTACCAGTCATGACTGGTTATTTGTAATTACTTTCTATATTTATCTTATGATGTGTTTCTTATGATGTTAGTGAGAAATGAAGTAGGATGTAGTATACTTCATTTGTATTTATCTCACTTTGAGTATTTTAAATGATCACTGTTTAGATCATCATGGTGTTATCTATTTATAGTATGTGTTTTTTAAAAAAATCATGTATTTCTAAGTAGAACCCAGTGGGTCATTACACTTGTCATCTCTTGGATGGTCCTATTCTCTCTCTCGGCCACACTAATTTGTTGCGATGTATACCTGTCTATAAATTTATTATTGATGCCTTGATCCTTGTAAAAAATTATGAATTCATTATAGATATACTCTCCCCCTCCATCCATCCTCAAAATATTGATATAGTGGCCACTTTGTTTCTTCACCATGGCCTCGAATTGCTTGAAGGTCTCAAATGCATCTGATTTGTTCTTTTAAAAATACACCCATATCTTCCATCTTAAATCATCTATGAATGTGATGAAGTAGACATTATTGGATAGGGAGGGGATCTTCATTGGATCACACAAGTTTGAATGGATCAGTTGTAAAGGAGCTTTGGATCTCTATGCTTTACCCACGAGAAATGCACTCCTATGATGCTTCCTCAATATGCATCCTTCACACATTTTGTTTGGTTTTTATATAAGGGGAAACCCTCTTACCATTTACTTCCTATGAAGAAGTTTCAACCCTCCAAATCTCAAATGCCCATAGCTAAGGTGGCAAAGAGTAGATTCATTTACTATAGTTTTGAAAGATGTTGCAATCTCACTTTGCATTCTCAACGGAAACATTTGATTGCTTATAATATTGATTGCTGCAATCTTCCTATTGTATCCATTCCTATCAAATATTGTGCATTCACCATTTTCAAATCTAACCTTGTATCCCTTTTGGACAAGCTACCCAATGCTAATAAGGTTGTGCTTCAACTTGGGAACATAGTAAACATCTTGAATTTATCTTTTACCACCTTATTTGGTGTGAATAGATATGTTGCCTTTGCCCATGATAGGAACATTCTCATTATATCATGTATTTACCTCTAATTTGATTGACTCATCAATGTTGTTGAACATCTCTTTGTTCCCACTCATGTGGTTGCTACAACCATTATCCAATTACCATGTTTCTTTACCACTTTGCTCTACAATACTGCATGCTATGAACAAATTTCTACCTTTCTCATTCCTATTAAGTTCAGACTCTTATATTTTTGAAAAAAATTAATTCTGCTTATTCATATCATACTTCTTTCTACACTTACTAGCATAGTGTCCATACATTTTGAAAAAATAGCATTGGATGTTAGACTTATCATACCTTTGTGTAGATCCTCCTCTAGAAGTGATGGTGTTCCTTCCTCTTCCTCTTCTATGTTACTCTTGATGGCTATGCCTTCCACCTTATTGACTACTTCAAGTTCGTCCTCTTCTTCTATTGTTTGATCCTCTCCCCCTTCCTCTCACATTCACATTGGTCTTGAATGCCTACTCATGGGAAGAGGTGGCTAACCTACTCGTCATTTTTTCATGGGTTTGCAATGAACACATTAGCTCATCTATTGTCATTTATTTCAAATCCTTTTAACTCTTCAATTGCAACCACTATAGAGTTAAATCTGATTGGAAGGCTCCTCAATACCTTATCTATGATCCTATGATATTCGAGGGTATCACTATGTCTTCATTTGATTGAAAATATTCATTGTCCTTGTGAAGAAGTTATTGATAGACTCATTTTCCTTCATTTTTAGGGTCTCAATGTTCCTTATTAATAACTGCAACTTGACAAGATTCACCTTGTCAGTCCTTTGATAGACATTTTGAATGATATCCCATGCTTGTTTAGAATGGATAGGTATTGCTATCTTAGAAAAGATTGAATCAGCCAATGTCATTTGTATGTAGCTGAGTGCGTTAGCATCCTTTTTCCTATTATCTTGCAATGCATTCTTTTTGTTCTTGGGTTAATGCATTGAAGGATTATAGGTTGGCAAAAGAAATATAGAATGTGTAGGCCCAGATAGTTAGCAACCAACAACACAAAATACAAAAAAAAATTGAAACTACGTGGATAGTGTAGAGCTGACAAAATAGTGATGAAAATGCACTAAAACATATGATAAAATAAAATCACAAAGGAGGGCAAAGCAGGAGCAAAAACATTCAAATTTTCATCTATTAACTAACTCTACAAGCTCTATTACAATTTGCTTTAAACTCTTAATCAAGCACAACCATAGCTATTACAAAAACTTGTTGATGACCTTCAAACAACTTTTATTATATGCTTATTGTTGTTTTAGTCTTTTTATTATATCCTCTGCTACCTACTCCCTTTATTAGAGTATTGTCTCTTTCTTACATTCTTTCTCTGTTTTTATGTTCCTCTGCCAGTTGTTACTGCATTTATTTCTCTCCAAGCTCTATTTTTTGTTGCTACTATGTTTAAAATTATGCCACACACATTCTACTCACCACTACTCTTTTTTTGTCTCTATATAATGTTTTTTTTTTTTTTGTCTCTTCACTAATTTCAAATTCAAAAAATTTGTGCATTAAATTTTTTTGGTGGCTCAAACGCCGTTATTGTAGAAGTCCGGAGTTGGTTGGGTGGATGAGGAGGACAGGAAAAGAATAATATTTTAATAGAAAGCATCCACAAATTCTTATTGGGAATCAAGAGAAGAAATGATTAATAATTTCATTACTTGTATTGATAATGAAATCATAAACCCACTAGTGAGAATATCATTGAATAAAATGTGGTCCACAGCGACTAAAATGGATGATGTTGAGAGTAAAGACATTAGTAAGTTTTTCAAGGTGTTCATGCTTGATCCAATAATATGTCCCACACTATAAATGGAGAAAATATTAGAGCTCAAATGTTGTAGGTAACTTCTCTCTTCACGAGGAACACATGGATTTAGTAACCCTAGTGCATTTACTTGGTTTAGAGACGATCGATCATATCCCTCTGATATTGGATGGGTCAATGAAAATAAACAAGGGTTAAGCTTTGTGGCTGCGCAATTGTGTATCTTGTATCCCAGGGATTGTCTTTTGGAGCATCCTTCCTATTGCTTTGATGAGGATGTAGAAACCCATGGTCGGGGATTTATTGTAGGTATGAGTGTTGTTGATGTAATGTGCCAGATTAGAAGCTTATGAAGAGGTGATTGTGGTAGAGTAAAAAAGATGATATAACGTGGTAACTAGTTTCCTTTTATATATAATTGTATATATCTTTCAAATCTATGATGGGAATGCTTAATTTTCCCTATACAATCTAGCAAACATACTATAAACAACTAATATATTAATAATTTTTATTGATAACTTTTAGTACTTGGTTTGTTATTTGCATGTATGGTTACTGCTTTTTCATCTTTTGATAAAAGATTTTCGAATTCATTTAAAAATTATATGCCTTTAAAATCCTCGTCAATAAATTGACATCTTGTTAATTTTATTGATAGGTCTAAATGCTTGATAAGTTTTTTCTTATTCAATCCATAGTAAATGTTTCCTCAAGTAATTTTTCATCTATTTTTTCACTCTAGAACATGTTCCTAGTTACCTATGGAAAAAAATAAAAGCATAAAAACTATATTACATTAAAATAAGGACAAACATAAAAGCTAACACAAATAATGAAAGAGCCAAGTGGTGGGTCCATTATTTAACGTTTTTCTAGACATTTAAGATAATATATCACTTTATACTTTTTAATTAAATATCAAGAAGTTTTAATTTAAATACTTAGAATAATACCATCATAAATTGTAAAAAATAAATTTTTGAATATATATATTTAAAATATTTGGAAAAAAATAATAGTCTATCATATTTTCATAAATAATGAAATTATAAAAAATTAAATTTATATAAAATATTATATAATTATATTATTTAAAAATTATAATCAAAATATTTTTAAACTATAATATTTGTTTATCATCACTCGATTAATAGTAAGGGTATCTTAAATAAATATGATTTATATGTTTCTCGCATATATATTACATTTAAAATTTGATATAAAGAGTTTAAGTGAAAATAAAAGAATTATATTAATATATTTCTATTATTTTCACTTAAAATTGTTCATATATTAATATAATTCTTTATTTTTTTAATGAAATAAAGTTTATAATTTTATTAAATATATAATTATTTATAAGAAAAAGGTGGTAAAGGACACACCAATAAGGACACACTAGGTCATGCCTAGAAACCAAAAGACCCAAGGCTACAAAAATAATGAATAAACTAGGCCAAACTTAGAGAAAGATGTAATAGATTAAAAAAAAGAGCAACTTAAGTAGTAGTAGCAAATAAACTAGCTAAGGGCGGGTCATTGTCAGGAGGACTCCACCTGGAGCTAGGAAGATCTTTCCTATCATCCATGGAGTCCCATCTAGCATGAATGTCCACATGGTCAACATTATCTTTTCCTTCAATAATATGTGAGGGAGAAATGGCTTAATTAAACCGTAGAAAACTTTTATCAAATGGCTGAAGAGAACCATCTTGAGAGTTGTCAAGATGAGAATTCCCTTAGAGTTAGGCTATCAGAGGTGGAGAGACCCACCCCTAACCATGCTAAGGTGGTTGAGGTGAAGAGCCCCAGCTAGAGCGTCGATCGATGGGGTGAGATCCCCAGACACCCTGTTGAGTTGGAGGGGAGAGTGATGGTGTTACGAAGAATTAGAAGCTCAAGAAAGGTGATGAGACCAGCTATGGTGAGTGTCATCCCTAAGAGGGTAACCCCGAACATGAAGTGGGGTATCCTTAGGTGGGGAAGGTAGTGCATGAGTAATAGTGCAAGGTGCATCACCCCAATGATGGAGGAGCCACTGTAGGGAGTCAAGCTCCATAGCCATTTGGTTTGTTTGCACTTGTATCTACAAAATCACATTAGAAACAATGAGTCATCAGAATTATTAAAAAATAATATTGAACTACGCTCTTTCCATAGCCATAATAAAATTTCTCTAAAAGCATGCCAGACTTAGGTGTACTAGGGAGGTAAACTTGGATTATCTCCAAATAGAATATGACACCAATTGAAGGGAATTGAGCAGAGGGGTTAGAAAAAGCCCTGAATCCGAATCTAGGCATGTTGGACCTTCGAGCAATACCAAAAAAAGTGTATTATGGTTTCAAGGTGGCCAAAGAAAGGACATTTGGGTAGAGAAATCCCTAATTAGACAAGCCTTTTTCCAGTCAACAGGCCTTGATAAAGCAAACACCAATTGAAATGCATAATTTTGGGTTTAGTACAAGCCAACCAGATATTGTGGAAGCACCCCCAGATATAAGGGGAGGAATGGATGTTCCACCTTTGGTTGAGTTTATCCACCATAGGCAAGTGTGGAAAGAGCCAATCATAACCTTTTATGGCAATATAATTCTAGAAAAAAGTCTCTTTGTACCATTTATAGTCCTTCCACCAAGGACAGGTAGAGTTGACAGAGATCTTGTGAAGAAACTCCATAGGCACCATTGCCACAATTTCATCATAAGATTATCTATCAACTAGATAAATTTTGAATTTAGCATGGAAAGCATTCCAAGGGATCCAAAATCGAGACTTTTTATAGAAAAGGTCTTGCACGGTGCAGATTCCTCTGTGATAAAACCTAAGTGCATAAATCCAAGGCACTTTTGTAAGAGTCACCACGTGCATGTTGATGATAAGAGACCACCATATAGACTATTGGTTGATGTAAAGATCATCCCTAAATCCTAAACCATTCCACAAGAGCCATGGTTTGATTTTTTCCTAGTCTTTTTAGATGTACTCTTAATGACAAAAATGCCCACCACTTTAGCTAAGACGATAAGGGTAAGGAGATTGGGAAAGCCAAGTCCTTTCTATCTAAGCCATGTGATCGTAGGGGGACCCTTGAGAAATGAAATTATGAATAAAAGTCTTCTAGGCTTATTTTCCCTCTATCATATGAATAATCCATTTAGCACATAAGGCAGAGGCTTGTCGATAGTTATCAATGAATCCCATACCTCCACCCTCACAAGGAAGACAACAATACTCCCACACAACTCTATGAAAGCTCTTACCAGTAGAGGGATTAGCCCAAATGAAATCTTATAGTAACTTCTTGAGTTTGCAGACACCCTATTGGGTGGGCACCCAACAAGAAGAATAGTACACATGGGTAGCAACAAGTACTTTAGATCAGATTTGGAATTTCCCAACCAAGGAAACTGGCTTGGTGATCCAATACAAGAGTTTTTCTCAACGTAGTCCACCACGTATTACCACAACTAAGAGGGAGAGGCTTGGAAGGTAAAGGAAATTCCTAAAAATTTAAAAATCTCATCGCACTGTAGCTAAATCCAATTGTATTGTGCCATCTAGGTAGGTAGGGGAAGAAAGGATTCCTTGTAACACTGTGTTTTATGCCATTAAATGGTACGGTCGAAGGCAAGATAAAATACCTCCAAAAAGTGCATAGCATTGGTCACAACATCATCTTCCTCGATGACCATAATGAAGGATTCATCAGTGACATACCCATCGAGAAGTTGTTTGGGTTCTTCCAAAGGAAGGGATATACCATGCACAAGGCCTTACGATTAAGCATTGACCAAAAGATAACCAAAACCTTATGTGGTGAGAACATACAGGGTCAAGGCCAAGGGGAAACCTTGTATGATAGATCTGAAGAGGCCAAAAGGTTCTAAGTTGATTCCATTAATGGAGAGGAAAGTTGAGGCATCATAAGACAACATGTGGATAGATTGAATGAGAGTGGGACCAAAATCCAAAACTTGTAACATAGCCAGGAAGAATGGCCACTCAATGCGGTCATAAACTTTCTCAAAATCAATTTTAATTTAAAAACCTTTTGATGCAACCAATGGGCCCATTCCATGTATTCCCACATTGTAATAACATTATCTAGAATATATCGGCCTTAATTGAATCTAATCTACTCAGGTTGGATGATCAAAGGCAAAATATGTTTAAGGTGAAGTGCCAAAGCCTTGGCGATATTTTTTTAAGAGATGTTAAATAAAGTGATAGGATGCCAATTACAAATGAGATCGGACTCACTAGAATTCAAAATGAATTTTATATGCCTTTTGTTTATGGTTGAGCCCAAGCTTTGTGAGTGGAAGGCTTCAACGTAGACCTGGTAAAGATAAGCCCCAACAATAGCCAACATTTTCTTGTAAAAATCACAAGGGAAGCCATCACATCTTAGGGCTTTGTCATCATCCATTTGCATCATAACTTCAAATAGATCCTCCATAAAAAGGAGCCTATCATAGGTGACCCTCTGGGTGGTAGTAACTTTAGTGGGAACCATGGAGAGGCACTGGTTCAAGGCCTATTGGCTTTTCATGGACAATGGTTGAGATGAAAACACTTGACGATAATGTTTGTCAAAATCCTTCACCATCTCAAGTGTCTTCGTGTATCTTTTCCCATTATATTGAATGGTTTGCATCTATTGGGATGTGAACTTGGCCTTGAACATGTGGAAGAATTCCTTGGAGGCCTAATCACCAACTTTGAGCCAATACATATGAGCTCAAATTTGAGCATTGTGGGCATTGTATTGATCATCAATTTGGATATTGTGTTATAATCCATCCACCTACAGTTGAAGAGCTTCATTAAATGGGTGCTTCTCTAGGGAGGCCATATCCCAGCTCAGCTTTGAAGAGGTTACAAAGTAGGATTTTCATTGAATCTTGGCTAATTGGAGTCCATAGATACATAGAAATCTAGCCATCTGATTAAGAGCATCTACCCACCATTGGGTCCACCCTGGTTATTGAGTAGGCCTAGGAATGAGATTCAAAACCTGCTTGATGTGTCCCATGTTGTGGGCCCATGATCTAGGAAGGTCGTATTAAGAAAAATTGTGTCTTTTGAAGTTTAGGCTTTTTGAAATACTAATTAATATGGTATCTGATTAGAAAGTGGTTAGAGAGAGAAACATTTGGCAAGGCTTCCATTGATAGAGTAAACATGATATCAAAGGAGAAGTATAATTGAGTATAAATCATAGCAAAATCAAGCTGTTTAAGCACTTGATCAATCCCACCTCGAAGATTGGTCCAATTGTACAAAATTTTTGGTGTGAGGAGCCACCCTAAATTATGGTCATGAAAGCCAAATTTATTTCACATGTATAACTATGCCTCCTTTTCGCTAATGGCCTATCGTATTGGTAGAGTCCTAATCTTGTCTATTGATTATTATATCATATTAAAATCCCCATGTATAGCCTAGTGGGCATCAGGTAGAGAATCAATAATCCATTGCCATAAATTTGATTGCTTATGTGTGTCATTCAAGGCATAAACATTAATAATGCTAAACGAGCAATTCTCAATATTGAAAAGGGCCCATATGACATAATGGGTGGGGTTCTTGATGGACATCACAAAATGAGGTTGTCACTTAGGTGCAATGAATGTCATAACACCACCATGACCTGCCTTGTGATTGTTGGAAAGCACTAAATTGTCAAGCGAGATAACTCTAGCAATAATTGAGAGAAAAAAACCCACCACTTTCACTTCCTTAAGGCAGAGAATGTCCATATTTGCAAACTTATTTCTAAAATTTTGAACAACATACAACATACTCGCAGATTGAGTCTATTAGGCCTTGAACATTCCATGAAAAATAATTCATAGATTATGGGTGTCGAGAGACATATCCTCTGCATCAATCCCTTGAAGGGATTCATATCTATTCATTAGGAAATGCTCATAGTTGGAGAGAAGAAACTTTGGCTACTAAGCAAATTCTATCACAAACTCTGAATCCTCGAACAAACCCCAATGAACGACGATTTAAGAGCAATTTAGAGAGTTTTGGGATGGGTTGCGTGAGCACTTGCCAATGTCAGACCATGTGATATGTGACAAAAAATTAGATCATTTAAATAGACGTCTGTTGATACTTGAGAACTAGAAAACACATTTGCCACCAGGGGCATGCTTTGAAACCAAGGTTGTGTTAAGGTGTGGAGCTAAAAGCTTCAACTGTTTGCAGACACAAGGAAGGATGCTAAAGAACCAGAGCCATCGGCATCGGCAGTATGACCGACGTCGGTCAGATGCAGTGGAGAAGGAGACTGGCAACACCAGACAAGCAGGACCGACGTCGGTCGCCTGTGTATTTCCAGAACTGCTGTTGACGAACAGTCAGTTAAGTGAAGTGAGTGTTTACATGTCAAATGACTAATTATAGTCACGAGCTGCGTGTCTAATTATTGTAACTAGAGTTCTATTTTTGTAAGCATGGGATCCTATTTAAAGACCCATAAGGCATGTATTGTAATTATCAAGAAGGCAAGTAAAAAGCATTGAAACAAGTAAGGTCAAGGAGATCAGCTGAAGCATTCAAGGAGGGATAATAACTTAGGCTTTAGAGTTGTTGTGTTGAGCAAGAGAGAGAGGGAAGAAGGTCTTGAGGTGTGGCAAGCCTTTGAGGTGGAGGAAGAAGTGGCATCTTCCTTATTGTATTTTTCTTCTAGTAATATTTAATACAAAGAGTGTGTATTGTCTCTCAAATTCTTTGTTGTCTCAAGTTTCTAGTTACTTTATCATTCTGGTATAATTCCATGTTTAATTGCTTATAATAAAGTAATCAATTATGCTACCATTGGATAAGGGGTCACCTAACAGTTAGTATCAGAGCATATTGATTGTTGTAGGTGTTGTTCTCCCCTGACAAGTGGTATCAGAGCTACGGTTTGCAGGAAGCAGGGTATTGTTTTTTGATTACAGGTCATTCACAAGGTTTTCTGATTGAGTGGGAGTTCAGCAATGGCAGAAGAAAGTAATCTACGAATGGAGAAGGAGACCGGCGACGGCAGATAGTCGGCCGACGTCGGTAGCACCAGACAAGCAGGGACCGGCGTCGATCCCCTATGTATTTCCAAAACTGCTGTTGACGAACAATCAGTTAAGTGAAGCGAGTGTTTGCATGTCAAACGACTAATTATAGTCACGAGCTGCGTGTCTAATTATTGTAACTAGAGTTCTATTTTTGTAATCATGGGATCCTATTTAAAGACCCATAAGGCATGTATTGTAATTATCAAGAAGGCAAGTAAAAAGCATTGAAGCAAGCAAGGTCAAGGAGATCTACAGGTGTAAGGTCAAGGAGATCAGTTGAAGCATTGAAGGAGGGATAATAACTCAGGCTTTAGAGTTGTTGTGTTGAGCAAGAGAGAGAGGGAAGGTCTTGAGGTGTGGCAAGCCTTTGAGGTGAAGGAAGAAGTGGCATCTTCCTTATTGTATTTTTCTTCTAGTAATATTTAATACAAAGAGTGTGTATTGTCTCTCAAATTCTTTGATGTCTCAAGTTTCTAGTTACTTTATCATTCTGGTATAATTCCGTGTTTAATTGCTTATAAGAAAGTAATCAATTTTGCTTCCGTTGGATAAGGGATCACCTAACAGTTAGTATCAAAGCATATTGATTGTTGTAGGTGCTGTTCTCTCCTGACAAGTGGTATCAGAGCTATTGTTAAGGTGTGGAGCTAAAAGCTTCAACTGTTTGCAGACACAAGGAAGGATGCTGAAGAACTAGAGCCACCGGCGTTGGTAGTATGACCGATGTCGATCAGATGTAGTGGAGAAGGAGACCGGCGATGGCAGATAGTCGACCGACATCGGCAGCACCAGACAAGCAGGGACCGGCGTCGGTCGCCTGTGTATTTCCAAAACTGCTGTTGATGAACAGTCAGTTAAGTGAAGCAAGTGTTTGCATGTCAAACAACTAATTATAGTCACGAGCTGCGTGTCTAATTATTGTAACTAGAGTTCTATTTTTGTAATCATGGGATCCTATTTAAAGACCCATAAGGCATGTATTGTAATTATCAAGAAGGCAAGTAAAAAGCATTGAAGCAAGTAAGGTCAAGGAGATCAGTTGAAGCATTTAAGGAGGGATAATAACTCAGGGTTTAGAGTTGTTGTGTTGAGCAAGAGAGAGAGGGAAGAAGGTCTTGAGGTGTGGCAAGCCTTTGAGGTGGAGGAAGAAGTGGCATCTTCCTTATTGTATTTTTCTTCTAGTAATATTTAATACAAAGAGTGTGTATTGTCTCTCAAATTCTTTGCTGTCTCAAGTTTCTAGTTACTTTATCATTCTGGTATAATTTCGTGTTTAATTGCTTATAAGAAAGTAATCAATTGTGCTTCCGTTGGATAAGGGGTCACCTAACAGTTAGTATCAGAGCATATTGATTGTTGTTGGTGTTGTTCTCCCCTGACAGGTTGAGATGATGCTACCTTCATAGGCATTTGTTCCTTAATAGGGAGTATTTCATGTGGCACTTCCTTGCTCGGTAGAGCTAAAGGCTTAAGTGCCTAAGGCATGGAGCTAAAGGAAGGCTTGTTGATAATCCCATGACTGGTTTGTTAAGCACAAGCTTATATTAAGAGGGGCGGTGAATTAGTATAAGATATTTTTTTTGCTTTTGACTATTAATCTTAAATCCAAAACCTCAAATTACTCCATAATTAATATATTCAAAGTAATCAAAGAATACAATGCAAAACCACACAATGTAAATAGATACAGATTTGCGTGGAAACCCTTTCGGGAGAAAACCATGGAGAAATTCTCTTAATATAAATATTTGTAGGCACCAACCTACTGGAGCACCTACCCCAAAAACAATTTTATAGGCACTAACCAACAGGAGCACCAACCCCTTCCATTGAGCACCAACTCAGTAAGAGACACCAATCTCTTCAAAATGAAGGCACCAACCTTCTCAGAAAAAATCACTCTTCTTTCTCAAATTTATTGTCAAAACAATGGATGATAGAACACTTGCTTTATCTCCTTTCGATTCGATCTATACTTGAGTGTTTTCACTGTTATACTTTTCCTTATACGTGTTGGTTTTTTTCTTTTAATATTCTCACAAAAATTTGCCATTAAAAATTATGTTCTTCTTTTATATCTTCCACTTTCAAATCTACTCTTTTGCCATTCTTTATGCACCTATTTATAACCCATCTAAAGCCACAAATTAAGGTCATGCCTCTTCAAGTGAAAAGGTCCATTCAAACAGTCACAACTCCTCCCAATAGGTCAGCTAAGGTCGATAATTCCGTTCACTTTCGTTGACATTTCCGTTTACTTCCAGCAACAATTCCGTTCACTTCCGTTGACATTTTCATTCACTTTTGACAACAATTATGTTCACTTCTGGAAACAATTCCAGTCACTTCCAACAACACTTCCATTCACTTCCAGCAATAGTTCCATTCACTTCTGGCAACAATTTCATTTGATATTTCCATTCATATCTGTTATAATTCCTTTGACATCAATGACAATTATTCCAACAATCTCCCCCTTTGTCATTGATGGCAACCTTCCAAAAAGATCTTCTTTTCTGCAACTTCCCATCTTCTTTTTTGTAACTCCCCCTTGTTGTAACTCCCCATACTGCCATTCTGCCCCTTTGACATCAATGGCAAAGGGTCATTCAAGGATCTGAAAAAATAAATTTAGCTCCCCCTTAACCAATGCTTTTCTTGATTTTTAATGAGTAGAAGCAAAGGATTGAGATATTTTAAAACCAAGGTAAAATGACAACTCACCTAACATGGACACCTCAAATTCCTTTTGCATATCTTTGACAAATCTCTTAGACATTTCCTCATTGTCTCCTCCAAAGATTATAACATCTACATACACCACAATAATTAATTGGTGATCTCCTTCAGTTTTGATGTAAAGATTACTATCAGCATATCCTCTCTTGAATCCTTGGTCTTGTAGGTATTTATCAAGCCTAGCATACCATGCCCTAGCATCTTGTTTCAATCCATACAAAGCCTTCTTCAACTTGCACACATAATCCTTGTTTTTTTATAAGAGGAATCCTTCTAGCTGTTCTATGTAAACTTCCTCTTCTAGATTGCCATTTAGAAATGTTGATTTAACATCCATTTGATAGACTTTGAAATTTTTGAATACTAAAAATGCAAGAAATATTTGAATTGCTTCTAATCTAGCAATAGGAGCAAAAGTCTCTTCAAAATCTACACCTTCTACTTGAGCATACCCCTTACATACCAACCTTGCTTTGTTTCGAGTGACTTGACCATTTTCATTCAATTTGTTTTGAAAAACCCACTTAGTGCCAATCACATTCTAATCCATTGGCTTGGGCACAAGTTCCCAAGTCTCATTCTTCTCAATTTGATATAAATCTTCTTCCATTGCTTTTACCCAATGTTTATCATGACTAGCTTTAGAAAAATTCTTAGGCTCTACCTTGGATAACAAAGATAAATTTACATGCTCGGGTATACTTACAATTCTTCTTATGGTTTGCACCCTAGCATCAATGTTTCCAATGATCTGACTTTCAGCATGATTTTTTTTAAACAAAGTGAGATGGTGCTTTGGTGTCCTGCCTTTCAGATTCACTCAATTTTTCTACATTTTATTCCTCCCCTTCTATAAGATTGGGTATTTCTAGAGGCTCTTCTGAAGGTTCTTTTGCCTTTTGATTTATGATCTCATCTATTTTAACACTAGCACTTTCTATGATAGTTTGTAGCCTTTTGTTATAACATATATAGGCTTTGGTTTTGATGGAGTAGTCAAGAAAAATTCATTCATCAGCTCTTGAATTAAATTTTCCCAAGTTTTCTTCATACCTGTTGATAAAACATTTACTTCCAAACACTTTGAAATGTTTGACCAAAGTTGGTCTTCCTTTCCACAATTCGTAAGGAGTTTTGTCATTATTAACTCTGATTTGCCTTCTATTCAATATATATACTATTGTATTAACTGCTTCTCTCTAGAATCTATCTGATAGCTTAGATTCATTCAACATAGTTCTAGCCATCTCTTGAATGGTTTGATTTTTTCTTTCCACCACTCCATTTTGTTGTGGAGTCATTGCAACTGAGTATTGCCTCTAAATTCCATGATCTTCATCAAACTCAATGAATTCATTTGAAATAAACTCACCTCCTTGATCTGAGCTTAGGCATTTTATTTTCAACTCTTTTTCATTTTCTACTAATGCCTTGAAAGCTTTAAACTTTTCAAATGCTTCTGATTTTTCTTTTAGAAAGGCTACCCACTTCATTCTAGTATAATCATCAATGAGCAACATAAACTAGCTCTCACCATGCATGCTTTCAGTTCTGTTAGGACCACAAAGATCTATATGAATCAATTCTAGTGGTTTGGTGGTCGAATATTCCTCCATTCTGAACCTTGCTCTGGTTTGCTTCCGATGTTGGCATTGCTTGCATAGAGTGCTTGAAAGTTTCATTATCTTGGGCATATCTCGCACAGCCTGTTTGTTATTGATTTTGAAAACATTATCAAAATTTATGTGCCCTAACCTTATATTCCATAGCCAACTCTCTTCAACTTGAATCAGATAACATTTCTCTCCTCTCATTTCTCCAAGCATGTATAGGTTGTTTGTGGTTTTTATGAGCATTTGCAATTAGTTCTCCCGTGTCTCTTTTTATGATCTCGTAACCTTCAGAAAAGAACTTGAGTGTGTGTCCTTGATCACACATTTAGCTAACACTTAGAAGATTATGCTTTAACCCTTCCACATATAACACATTTTCTATTTTGGTTTTTCCATTATCCAGACTAAGTGTACCTTTTCCTGTTATTTTGGTTGTAGTGTTGTCTCTGAACTTCATCATGCCTTCATTGACCCTTTTTAATGAGATGAATTTGCTTTTATCTCCAGTAATGTGTCTTGAACATCCACTATCAATGAACCATTGTTGTCCTTCATCTCTAGCATGGAATGATGTTTGAACAATCATGGATTCTTCTTGCTTCTTCTTCTAGGTCTTTGATGGTTCTCTTTTATTTATCACTGGAGCCTTGAACTTTTGATCTTGTCTTACAGATTCAAAAACACTTCTACAATAGTGTGTTATATGTCCATAGTTGTTGCACTTGTAACAAACTATAGCTTCATCAAAGTTTGATAAGGGAGCAAACAAATTGTAGTTTTTGTTTGAAGCTCCATAGGTTCCTTCGTTTTTGTTCCTGACTGCAATATCCTTGGCTCTCTTGCTACAATCTAATTTCTTATGACCAAAATGATTGCAATAATAACAATATTCATCAAAATAATTACCAAACCTAGTTTTATTTGCATATCTTGGAGCAAATGGTCTTCTAAAGTTTTGATCTCCTTTGCTTTCTTTGTTGATAGAGCTAGTTTTTGTATTCTAGGCTTCTTCCTTCTTGGTCTTCTTTTTCACTAGTTCATTAAGAGTTTCAACATAGCTCTTAGCTTTCTCTTTTTCCTTCTCATACACAATGCCTCACGTGTTAGATGGTGATCTTTGACTCTCTAGAATCTTATTCAAAACTTGAGTGTTTTTCTTAGATTTCAAGTCACTTGCTATTTTAGAATTCACCTTTTCTAGATCCCTTTTTAAAGCAGCTACCTTAGATTCATACCTTTCACAGTCTTCTCCTTTTTTCTTTAGCTGATCTGTTATAGCTTCTTCAATTTTCTTTGCTTCTTCGATTTGGACTTTTAGATCAACAATTACCTTGTTTGATTCCTCAAAGACTTGTGATGTCTTCGCTTTGAAGTCTCGATTCTCTTCATATTTTTGAAGCTGTATCTTCAATTTCTGATTCTTCTTAATGCTTTCATTTCTTCCAACGCGTAAATAAGTTCTTCAAGCTTCACTTCACCTTCTTATTCCATGTCTTCGTCTTCCTCCAAATTATCTTTGCTGGTGGTGGCATTTTTTTTGTAGCCATGAACATAATCTCTTCATTATCAATCTCAACATCACTTTCCTTGTTTTCTTCGGATGAGTTGTTATACCTCTTGGAGTATAGGCTTTTCTTTTGTTTGTCAAATCTTTGCTTGTCTTTGCTCCGCTTGAATCCCCTTTTGTACTTTGTTTTGTTTCTCTCATCATCGCTATTTCCTTTATTTGGACATTTGGTTGCAAAATGAACAATTTTACCATAATTAAAGCATTTAAATGGTAACTTTCCTTTATATTTGCCCGATCCTTTCTTTAGCTTCCAAATGAATAGAGCTTCATTTTCATCTTCTTCACTACTTGAATTTTCACTTGATTTTGGTTCTTTGATCTTCTCTTTTTTTGAGACCTTGAATGATGCTTCCTTCTTTGACTGTCTCTCAGATGCGATTCTCATTTCATATGCCATAAGAATTCCATAGAGCTCATCCATTTTCATCGTGTCTAAATCCTTCATTTCTTCAATGGCAGAGACCTTCACATTAAATCTCAATGGTAGGGATCTCAGGACTTTCTAAACGATCACATTAACAATCTCATCGACATCCTTCATCCTCTATTTCTTCAATTTTCTCTCTGAGTCCTCGAATGACATTAACAATCTCATCGACATGAAGAAGATACCCAGCACTGTTTTCATCATTCTTCATTTTTAAACTTTCAAACTGCCTTTGGTGGGTTTGGAGTTTTGCTTTTCTAACCTTACTATCACCTTCATAAATAGTGTTGAGTTTATCCCAAATATCTTTTGCAGATTCACAATGCATACCTTTAACAAACTCATTTTCCAGAAAGCCTGCATAAGATTGCATTCATAGCTTTCGCATTGTTCTCACTGGCCTTTTTTTCGGTGGCATCCGTTGGTGTAATTTGTGGCATTGTGTATCCTATTACCACTACTTGCCAAATATCGAAACATAGGGCCATCAAGTAAGTCTTCATCCTTATGCTCCAAAATGCATAATTCGTTCCATCGAACAAAGGAGCCTTGTTAGTGGAGAAACCATCCAACACTTGAGATCCTACCATATGTGCTTTCCAAGATCTACCTTCTAGCAATTGTGCTAACACCGAAGGAACTGGATCTGATACCAATTGTTAAGCACAAGCTTATACTGAGAGGGGGGTGAATCAGTATAAGATATTTTTTTTGCTTTTGACTATTAATCTTAAATCCAAAATCTCAAATTACTCCGCAATTAATATATTCAAAGGAATCAAAGAATACAATGCAAAACCACACAATGCAAATAAACACAGATTTGCATGGAAACCCTTTCGGCAGAAAACCATGAAGAAATTATCTTAATATATATATTCGTAGGCACCAACCTACTGGAGCACCTACCCCAAAAACAATTTTTTACGCACCAACCTACAGGTGCACCAACCCCTTTCACCAAGCACCAACTTAGCAAGAGACACCAATCTCTTCAAAACGAAGGCAGCAACCTTATCATAAAAAAATCACTCTTCTATCTCAAATTTATTGTCAAAACAACAGATAATAGAACACTTGCTTTTTCTCCTTTCGATTCGATCTACACTTGAGTGTTTTCGCTGTTATACTCTTCCTTATACTTGCTGGTTTTTTTCTTTTAATATTCTCACAAAAATTTGCCTTTAAAAATTATGCTCTTCTTTTATATTTTCCACTTTCAAATATGCTCTTTTGCCATTTGTTATGCACTTATTTATAACCCACGGAAAGCCACAAATTAAGGTCATGCCTCTTCAAGTGAAAAGGTCCATTCAAACAGTCACAACTCCTCCCAATAGGTCGGCCAAGGTTGACGATTCCGTTCACTTCCGTCGACATTTCCGTTCACTTCTGACAACAATTCTGTTCACTTCCATCAACATTTCCGTTCACTTACGGCAACAATCCCATTCACTTCCGGCAACACTTCCGTTCACTTCTGATAATAATTCCGTTCACTTCCAGCAACAATTTCGTTTGACATTTCCATTCATATCTGTTACAATTCCTTTGACATCAATGACAATTATTCCAACATGGTCTAACCAAGCCCCTTGTTGCGATTGTTCCTCTTCCCCCTAATGGTTTGCCATCCATCTTAGGTATTCCTAGGAGTAACAATTGCTGACTTGGTCGGGATCTTGTTCTGGGGGAGATACAAAGGATAGTCCTTAATCTTGTGGTTTGTGGCTTGACAAGTATTAGACAAGTTGATATATGAATTTTTTTGCGAATATTGAGAGTCACTGACTTAAATTATCATAGATTCCTCAAGGTCCTTAGAAAGATCAACTTCCACACATATCCTCTTTTGCCGCAGGGCCAAGTAGAATATTTGGGACTCATGAGTAACAATTCGGTCTATAGAGTCGACTATTTGGTCCAAGAAGGACCAACATGGTAGGGGCAAACCCAGGTACTCAACCCAGACACAGAGTTTTAGAGTAGCACGTTTGGAGACAACAAAGTCTTTGGTCTAAGGAGATAGCACTAGGAGGGATTTTCAGACATCCCAAGGGGCCGACTTATTCAATATAACACCTCCATGAGTGCAGTCGCCAAATTTTAACAAAATTTTTTTTTTAATTATATTCTGGATACTCTCAAACTTAATACTATGAACCACCTAAATAGCTTGAACCCAAGATTTAAACATGATTTCGGAAAAAATGGACCAATAAAATAATATATCAAGCAAAACTTTTTTAACTATTGACCAGCAAAATAAAAAATAAATTGAGTAAAAATATCAGAAAAAAAAAATCCTAACCGTGATGGACGAAGGAACGATCCACAATAACACCGCCGAACAAACAACTGAAAAAAATCTTTTATTTTCACTTAAAAATGTTCAGAAAGAATATCAAACTTTACATTTATATGCGATACTACAAATGTGAGAAACACATAAATCACATTTGTGAAGGAGACCCTTATTGCTCCTTACATCAATGCAGATATTATTGGTCAACTATTGGCAGAGAAATATTATAATTTAATAATGTTTTGACTACAGTTTTAAACAATATAATTACGACGGAGGCGTTCTTATGGAGTTGTCAGCCCCAAAGTGTGGTTTTGGCGATTCCCTTTTGATGCAGTGGAGAGTGAAAACAATGGGCGTCAGGTGGCAAGGCAATTTGGATTGGTCATATGAATGCCAACTTATGACGTGGCATGCCCTTTTTAGTGAATAATTGATGCTTCACAGCTGGCAAATCTGGCGTAAAAATATTTGGTAATGCTGGTAATGTTGAATAATTGGATGATTGACTACTATGTGGATAGTGGTATTGCATGATGCGGCGGCCTCCAATCTTTTGGATTCTGGATGTAAGCCCACGCTTTAACCTCTCAACTACTTTCTATTGCTGCCAAAGATAGAGTGATTTTCTTATAATTGAGATTGCAGAGTTCTGTTTTATTGGGAAATGGAAAATGTATTGAGGGTCTGCCTGATGGCAAAAGTGGCATGGGTACCAACTCACATGCGCTGAAATTTGCACCTGCGCTGAAATTCGAGGTGGGGATTCATTCAATAAAATAACCCTTAGATTCTGCACAAATCCATCAGATGGTGTGGAATCTAAAGTACTTGGGATTTGGGATTTGGCACTGAATTTCTTTACCAGTCTGTTGGCCGCTCCCATAGCGTAACATCCCTTTATATGCATAACTTACAGTTGTATTTTTAACGTTTTTTCATCCTACAGAGGAGTGAGTGAATGAATGAAAGTTTTCAATAACATCTAAGAGGTCAATCAGTCTGGGATTTAAAAGTAAAATTAGTCTACAAGATATTAACTAACTGCCCCACACTGTTATTTATGTTTTTTTCCAATTTTTTTTTTTAAGCTTGGATTTTCTGTTATGAATTTTAGTCAAGTATTCTGTTGTTTTTGCTATTTTTTCTTCTTCAAATAAAGTTGTAAGTGCTTCACCTTGTAGGATATCAACGTAACTACTTCGAGGGAGGGCAGAGGGACCCACACTTCCCTATGGTGATGTCGCCACGTTTTGTCATGTTACATGCAGCTCTCTCTCTCTCTCTCTCTCTCTCTCTCTCTCTATATATATATATATATATATATATATATATATATATATAATTTAAAATTTATTATTAATATAACATTCTTTATAATTATAAAATATTAATATTTATATTATTATTATTATTGTATTAAAAACATAATATATATGATATATTAATATTATAATTAAAATAATATGTGTATTATATACTAAAATAATAATGAATATTAATTATAATTATAAATATATAGTATAATTATCTATATAATATATTATATTTGTAATTAGTATATATAAATATAAATTTTGAAATCTCAATGTCTTTTTCCAAGTTAGCGACATTGCATCGTTGAATCTAGTTACACATGTGATGTGGAGCCCTGCTGCAATCAAATTAGCTCTCATGACGTTTTCGTCCACCCTCGACAATAGAAAATAGACAATCAATGATATAGACTCCTTGTAAACTGTGTACCCCACTCCAATGGGTGGAGGTCATGTAAGTCTCACTACCTTGAATCTAGGTCTAGTGTATGATATGGGCCCTCTGGTAGATGATACCACCTCCAATACATTGTCATTACCCCTCACCATCACCACTCTAAAATATTTCACCACTTGCATGGTTTGTATGGCTTTGCCATTCCCCAATACTTTATCATTGTTCAAGCTCACCATGAAACAAAATGTCTCCTCCCTCCACAATGCATTGCCACGCCATATATGAAGAAATGCACAACCGCATTTTCCACTATCACTTCCACCAAAAATATAAAAGTATTGTTGTTAATCCCTTCATGAAAGAAACTTAGATGGGGTCAGTGGTCATACCAATTTACACATCCTGGTGAGGAGAAATGGTAGGGTATTTCAAGGGATGGAATCGAAGAAGTTAGGTGAGATACACGTGAAAAATTTAGTGACATGTCACATCTATCAATGCAATATGTAGATTCCACTAATGCACCAAGTGTCAATTTAAACGATATTAAAACTACATAATTTAAGGTCCCTATATTATATCATATTTAATATAATACACTAGAGGGCCCATATCATTCACTAAAGCGGGGTTTAGCACAACTGTTTGGATTTACATTACTTTCACTAATAGAAATGGGGTCTGTAACTTATAGGGTGGTGGCATCTTTGATTGGCCATTTTATATTGTCAAGGGTGGACAAGGATGTCTCATCTAATTTGATTGTGACAGAGATCCACGTCTAATGTGTAGCTCAAATCATTGTTGCACTATCATTGATGTGGGGACAAGACAATAAGGTCCAAGAGTCTATCTTTTAGCTTAGATTCATTCACACTACCAATATATTGAAACCTAGAGCAATTATATATAGCTTAAAAACATATGAAAAACACCATTATTAGGCCCCTATAAGAAATGGAAAGGCTATATAGAAAATGCAAATAGTGAAACATTTCAAGGTGAGTTGCACAATGATGGTGAGGGCAATGAAAAGGTATTTTACGAGATATCACATACCACGGGGGACATATAACAATATACTATTATATAAAATATAATATTAGCATCGATGGACATGCTACCATTTGGAAGACAAGCATTTTTCTCTAAGACAACATATGGATAACACTTGTCCCATATAATTTAAATCTAAACACATGACTATGTTAAATTTTAAATTAGCACGTCAATGTAACAAAAATGCAAAATGATACATGTCTGTTATATCAAAGTAAGTTGGTGACATTTGATTGGTCATTTTCTATTTTCAAGGGTGGACAAGGACATCACGAGAGTCAATTTGATTGCATTAGTGATCCATAATTCATGTACAACTCAAATCAATGATGCAATGTCATTGATGCTAAGATAAGACATTGAGTTCCTAGAGTCTATCTTGGAGTTTCCATTCATCCATGATACCAATATGTTGACAGCTAGAGCAATTACATAATGACTAGGAACATACATAAATACCATACTCATACCCCTAGAAGAAATGTCAAGGCGATACATAACATGCAAATAATAAAAAATTTCAAGGTAAGATGAGTGGTGATGGAAAGGGGCAATGACAAGGTTTTTCCAATGATATAATACACCAAGGGGCCTATATTGAGCACCAACACTAGACCTAGATTTAGGGCAGCATTTAGATTTATGTGACCATCTGCCATTGCAAAGGGATCCATAGCTTGCAAGGTGGCAACATTTCTGAATGACCATTTTTAATTGTCAATGGTCGAAGAGCATGTCATGAGAGATAATTTGATTGCAATAGGGTTCCACATCTGATGTGTGACGTAAATCAATGATGCAATGTTGTTGATGCGGGGACAAGAAATTAGGGTCTTAAAGACTATCTTGTAGCTTTCATTTATCCATGTTAAAAATTACATTGGTAGATGTGAAATGTCATTGAACTTTGAATGTGTATCTTCCTAGGGTTCATTGAGTTTATTACTTGAAATACCCTCTTCGCCTTACAATTTTTCAGCACTTCCATGTTCTATATAGCCTTGCCCTTCCCCACCAATTCACCATTGCTCAATCTCACTGTAAAGTGAAATGTCTCCTCCCTACACAATGCATTGCCATACCATATGAAGGAACACACAACCTCATTTTCCATTGTCACCTCTACCAGAAATGTTAGATTATTGTTGCATAATGCACCATACACAAAAGGTGAGACAGGATCAGTGGTCATGGGTTTCAAGTGAGACGGGTTTAGTGGACCTGTGGCATATTCACAAGTTACAGAGGATGATGAAAACATTAATGAAGAGATTGTAAGGACATTATGTAGTTAAACACTTTCAATTTGATGGGTGTAGTTACTTTTAGGCTTAGGGTAGGCCTTCCATCTAAATTTAAATATAATGTTCATTTGAAAATAGTTTTTATTTTGTATTGTGCTACGTTGAGCAACTTTAGGATCTTATGGAGTAAAATTATGACATTGGGTGCAACTTTAAAATTACATTTAAGTAACACTCGATCACTGTGGTACTGGCATCATTTATCTTGAAAAAAAAATTAGACTCACTTATCTTTGTGATATTCATGTTTGTAGCTCAATTATTAGGAACAAAATAATTCAACATACAATTTCATGGTTTACTGGAGAGGCTAACCAATTGGATGAATTTGATGATGTTGATGGAGGAGAGACAAAGGATGAAGGTGAAGAGGAGGATGAGGAAGAAGAGGACGAATATGCCCTGATGATGAAAATGAAGTGAATGATGAGTTCTAGTCAAAGCGTTTATGTCTAAATTTGATATTTGATTTAATAAAAACGATGTATGATGTTTCCTTCCAATTTGTATCGGTTAATTATTTGGAAAAGATTGAAAAAGGGTTCGTAGTTTGCAAGGTGGCTATGTCTTTGATTTGATTGAAAGAGGGTTATACATCTAACGTGTGTCTCAAATCAACAATGCAATGTCAGTCATGTGGGAACAATACATTGAGATCCCAGAGTCTCTTCTTACTTTTATCCACCCATGTTACCAATATATTGACAGTGGAAAAAAATACCCCTTTTGATGTTCTTTGCACCATTGGAACAACTACTAATTATACAATATTTTATATAAATAAAGTTTACCATATTTTGATAAACAATGAATTTACCATATTTTGATAAACAATGAATTTATTAAAAATTAAATTTATATAAAATATTGTATAATTAGTAGTTGTTCCAATGGTGCAAAGAACATCAAAAGGGGTATTTTTTTCCACTGTCAATATATTGGTAACATGGGCGGATAAAAGTAAGAAGAGACTCTGGGATCTCAATGTATTGTTCCCACATAACTGACATTGCATTGTTGATTTTATATATATATATATATATATATATATATATAATTTTTAATAATTTCATTGTTTTTCAAAATATAGTAGACTAATTGAAAAATAGTCTACTATATTTTGAGAAACAATGAAATTATTAAAAATTAAATTTATATGAAATATCGTATAATTATATATATATATATATATATATATATATATATATATATATATATAAAATAAAATATTAATTTTTAAATAATTTATAAATAAAAAAATTATATGAGTTAAATATTTAAATTTTCCATAATTCATATGATAAAAATATATATTTTAAAAATAATTATTAATTAATTAATTTTTAATATCATAATGATTTATTTATTTCAAAAATAAACCCTCCAATATATAATAAAAATGAAAATTTAGTTGGGTACAACCCCTTAATCTATTTATATTTTAGTCGTAAAAACTATAATTTGAAAAGCTACGCCAAAAAATCTATTTCTTATAATATAAATTTAAATTTTTTAAATTTTTAATAAATATATTTGAAATTATTTTATTTTCCAATTTAAATTTTTAATAAATATATTTTATTAATAAAATGATTTTATTTCTCAATTAAATTTCGGAATTGATGTTTAATTTTCGATGAAATTTTATTTTTATTTACTATATTTAAAATATATATATACCATTTTTTATGATTGTAAATAATTATATTATTTTAAATATCGAAACTAACAGACAGTTTGAAGTGAACTTAAGTTGTTTATTTGAATAGAATGTCGTTTTATATTCTAATATCACAGTTCGCAATATTATTAAAACAAATTATCGCTACTGTCTGAATCCTGGTAAGGCAGCAGCCATGGTAATATGGAGCATGAGCGTGGAGGATGAACTGAGCTTTTATATGCGATTAATCGTAGGGATAGTAATTTTCGTATGGCTTTTTGGAATCTCACGTTTTGCAGAATCAATATGGTTGTCGCTTTTGGCAATAAGAGAGGAATTTTCGATAAGAAGTGCATTTGTAACAGGGGAGGATGTGACAAGGCAAACAAGCGTAGGCTTACGCAAACAAGTTAGAGACGCTCTTCCTGTATTTGTCTATACAGAGGAAAGATTTAAAGATTCGCAACAGTTTGACTGTGCAGTTTGTCTCTCTGAATTTGTGGAGAACGAGGAAGGCAGACAGTTGCCTAAATGCAGACACATGTTTCATCTCAAGTGTATTGACAAATGGTTTGAATTGCAGTGTACTTGCCCACTTTGCAGAATGGTTGTGGAGGCTGAAATAGATGATCAACAACCTCTAAATAACTCAAATGGTACACTACACTACAGTGTTGTTATTGACATACACTACTGAATAAGACGATAATGTTTTGTTCGCCTGATTTCTTCTTGCTATTTCTTACTTCTTTAAATTTAAGATGCTATTTGCAAATATAATTTCTGTTTTCGAGTGAAAGGATGACAAAGAAACTACTAAAGGTTAAATTTATTTTAAAGTAATGATTTTAGTAAAGTAAATACCCTAATAAAAATATAATCTAGCTTCCAAAAGAATAAAATAAAATTAATAAGTATATTATTATTATTTTTTGAAGTTGTGATGGTTTCTGATTGTGAATTTCGATGAAGTCACCTTTGTAGCAGGTACTTAAAATTATTTCTTTCAAATTCTTAAGATGGGAGATTCATACTACTCAAGGTATTTTCTGTGGAACCTCTTGTTCTTAGTTCTTTCCGTTTAACTGCACTAAAGCCATGTACACTTTAAATCAGAGAGTAAGAAAGAATTCTTTTAGGAGGTTAATGTTGTCCTTATAAATCTTTTATATTAAAATGTTAATAATTTATCTAAATTATAATAGAAATGATATGCTGAAACCTCATTCCTTCAATAAACTCCCATTAATAGATATGAGTGGCTTTCCCCACATTTGCCCACATTTAAAAAGTTCAGCTAGGATTGTATGATCTCTAATTCTTTTCCTTTGCATCATGTAGGCGGTGATATTCTTGAGTTGAAGCTTTTTCATTTTGTTTTCGTGCCTTCTTTACCAATTTTTTTTTTCATTTAATGTCCATTCAATTTCAATTTTTATGATAAACGTTTAAATGGTTAAAAAATTATTTTGATTTTATAGTAAAGTTCAGTAAGCATGGATGTGGAATCATAATTTTTTCAAACCCTTCATGCCAAAGCCGTTTATTTGCAAAATTATTTTACTTGGAATGTCCCACTCTTTCGTGCACAATACTTACAGATTTAACATATAAAAATTATTATTTTTATTTATAATAAAAATATATTTATATATTTTAATTTTATAATTAAAAAATAATTTACTATTATAAAAAATTATAAAAATATAAAACTTGTTTATATAACTTTAAATGATCACTGAGATACTGTGCACTGCACTCTGTTTCATGTTCATGTTCATGTTCATGCAAGAGACATAGTTACATGGGAAGAGCACCTTTATAGCCATTCTTGTGGATATTCATCCAATGGTGTGTGTTGGTTGTTTTCGCGAAGGAATTCACATCTATTGGCTCAATGAGGTGGTTGGGCTCTTAATCGTTAAATTATGCCTCATAAAAAAATCCATGTAAAGATAATATAGACGTTGAAACCTAAAATGGCAATGCTAGGGATTGAAGAAATCCATAGAAATATGGACTGGAATTCTATACCTAAAGGGTGATTAAACTGTTGCACGTTGGGTGAGGCTCCAAACCTGATGACTGCCATCTACTTGGCGCTTGCCTCCACAGTCTTGCTGCTTAATTTCAGGTTGATTCTATATAGTGTTAATGACTCCATGGTCGGTAATGTATGGAACGCTTTCAAACTTCGTTTATTTCATAATTACCTAGAGTTTGAAGGAAGTATGTTTTTTTTTTTAATTTTTTTTTTTTTTTTTTTAATGAAATGTGTATATCTTTTTTATAAAAATAATATGACTATTTAATTAATTATATATACACACAAAATAACGATTTGTGAAGAAAATTAATTGAACTCATTTAATTGATAGTTCAAAATTATGTATGTAAAAAATTTGGATGAGGTATTAGAACTCATATATATAGTGTTAATGACTATATATAATAATTATTGTGTAGTGGTTAGTATTTATTTTTGTATTGAAATTTTTGTATGGATGAATTTGTATGTGAATTTATAATTTAAATTTATTATAGTAAATAATATTATTTTTTTTAAAAATTGTCATTAAATATTTTATATTAATTGTAAAGAATCAATCTAATTAAATTTAGAGAGCATGTATTTTTATATAATTATGTGTTAGTTGTCTCAAATGAAATTGTATGGTTAAATTTTATACAATCATTTCATTGGTATTCAGTATAATTTATTTTAGATGAATTAAATGTCAAATTCATATCTCTTTATATATAATTTATTTTAGATGAATTAAATGTCAAACTAATATCTCTCTATATATAATTCATGCACAATACACATGCATTAAATACCAAATTTTTGTATATTAAATTCCATATAATTTGGTGAAAATAAGTAGTATCTTCACTAAAAAATATAATAAAAATATTTTAATTTAGAAGTTAAAATATTGTTACATGTGATGATATGATAAAATAATATACTAATATTCTTTGTAAATCATTTGATTAATTTAACCTATGTTTTAAATGTCTTTTCTTACTTACATTTTATTTATATTCACCTTGATCATTATGAATAGATACTATTTACACATACAACTTTTAAAACACTTAATATATGGGTTTTTTTTTAATTTAATTTATAAATTATCATGATATATAGACAAAAAATTAATATCAAATATATATAATTAATATATTTTAATAATAAAAAATAATAAATAAATTTTTAAAATAATACATATTAAAGAGAAGAAAAATAACTTAATCAATAATAATGAAAATTTTATAAATAATAATAAAAATAATATGAACTCGTTTCCATGCCATCACATGCTCCCTACATGACCCCTTTGTAGATAACATGCAAACCGTTATAAAAATTACATTAAATCTTTATACATCCCATGCAAACTCTAATTTAAGAAATAGAGTTAGATTTGATGGAGTTACAAATTAAATATCTTAACATAATTCAAAGAGTTTATTAAGAGTGAGATTTGATTTATAAAAATAGGGGAGCAAAGCACATAGAAACTTTAGCCTTCCTTCAATGCCCGTTGTCGTTTGATATGCCAAATTCATTAATATGGTGATAAATGGCGGTTTGTATTTGACCCTATTTCCGAAAAAAAATTATTTTGGAGGCATTATTTTGTGAATCGATATTTATATTTTAAAAGTTTATAACTAATAAATAATGTGATATTATAAATTTTTCAAATTTAGTGAAGATTGAAATAAGATTTTAAATTTATTCAAGAATAAAATGTTTCTAATTACTATTTTGATATAAATAATATTTTTTTAATATAAAGAAATATTTGTTCAATTTTATGTGTTAAAGTTTAAAATTATTAAAAAGAAATGTTTTTTTAAAAGATTTATTTAAATAGAATAAAAAATTATTTATTCAAATAATTTTTATAGTATTTTGTTTTGATATATATTAATAAAATTTGTTTTTTCAATAATTTAAATTTTTGAATAATTAAGTGTAGATATAACATTATTTTTAAAATTAAATAAATTATTATAGAATGTCAAAAAAGAAAAGAAAAAAATAGGTTGTAATAATAAGATGGGTATAACCCATTGACTATGAGCATTTACATTTTAGATATTACAAATGCTTTAGAATAAATCATTTGATTTATGATTGTTCACATTAAATATGAAAAAGAAAATTCTTGGTGGAATAATGTTGGTCTGGAACATGTAACTGACACTAAGAGTGAAGACAGTGAAATTCTTAAATCAATACAAGAAATTTATAAGAAGAACAATGTGGAGGTTGAAACAAAAGAGAAAGGACCCAAGCTTAAAGAAATTTTTGAAGGAAAACATGATGAGGAAGGGGAAATTAAATCTTCAAAGAATTAAATGTAGATATAACATTATTTTTATAATATTCTTGAAAACTTAATAATTTTATTATAGAACGCTTAAAAAAAAAAGTATAGGTTGTAATAATAAGATGGGTACAACCTATTGACTATGAGGGTTTACATTTTAGATATCAGAGGTGCTTTGGAATAGGTCATTTGGTCTATGATTGTCCAAATATTAAACATAAATAAAGAAATTCTTGGTGGAAGGATGTCGGTCTTAAACATATAACATTTCAAACTGCTAGTGAGATTGAGAGTGAAGACCAGAGTAAAGTTCCTGAATCAGTCCTAAAAATCCCTGAGAAGAAAAATGTAGAGGTTGAAACAAAGGAGGATGGACCCACGCTAAAGGAAATTTTTGAAGGAAGAAATGATGAGGAAGGGGAATTAAGCCAAGTGAAGATTTTATTACTTGGGTTTTTTTTATGAATTCTAAACTATTAGATTCTTTTGAAATCTCTATACCTATTTTTTCTGATTTAGGGAATGGGGATGATTAGATGGTGGTAAACAAAAAGAGAAAAGGTCAATTTAAAAAGGACCTAGAACCATTGAATATGGCTATTCAATCTAGAAAAGAGTGGATTGGAAGGAACATAATCATTTAAGATTCATTTTTATTCTATTATAAGTCTGCAACTAATTTATAACTTATATCAATTTTTGTTGCAAAAAATGTTTTATTAAACTTTCCACTATAAAAAGATGAAGACCCTTTTAATACTTTGCTTTTACCAATAATAAATTAAAAAAAGAAACATAAATTCTTATATAATTATTAAAATTATAATGTGGAGGTTAAAATCCTGCATTCTAAAAATGTAACATTTTTTTTTTCTTAAACATTACAAACTAATGAGAGCAATGCCAAAAACATAATAATAGGAAAGTTTATCTATAAATTATTCTAATGAAAATAGATTTAAGGTGCAATGCAATAATAAATAAGAAATTGTATGGCAACTGAAAAAGAACTTTACTTTTATATTAAAATTCTAAGGTATAATAATAAGATAAAAGTGTTCACGTTAAAAACAAATAAAGGCAGTCAAATGGTTAATTAACACTATGAATAATCTAGTAAGAAGCCTACTAAAACACACTATATAAATAATTATACTTAAATACATGATATTATATTAATATGTTTCAAAACAAAAAATTAAATAAGTAATCATTATAATTATTAAAATAAATATAGTAATTATAATAAATCATTAAATTATAATAAAAGTACACTTTTATGTTGAAAGGGATATATTTATGTAGGATTTTTATGGTGTAAGTTATTATTCTAAAAAAAATGGTAAATGTATATTTAAAAATAAAAATTTATTTATGTTATTTTTTAAAAAAAAATCTGAGCACGGTTTAATTAAGTAATGGGATACAATTTTTTTTCCTTGTTTTTTATGTATTTTTTGCCACATGATATATCTGTAAGTGATTTTCATATCTTAATTTTTTTTTAATAAATTTTTTTATTAAATTATATTATTACAAAAATATTTTTATTTTTTTCTCTATAATATTCGTTGAGAGATTTTAATTTTCTCTTCTTCATAAAATCACGACTTTATTTTTAATTCTATATTTTTATATAGAGAGAGACCATTATTACACAATTTCAATAGAGATTATAGCATTCAGTTTGACAAAAAAAAATTTAAATTAAATTATAGATTATTAGTCTTTATCTATTTAGAATTATTTAAGAATTTTTTCTCTAAACTATCACATTAATAATTTTAAAATTTAATGTTTTAATATTAAAAAATATTGTTTTACATATTATTGTAAAATATTAAATTTATATTAATATTATTTTAAAAAATAATTACAGATTTAATACTTTCATAATTTATATCTTTGACAAAATTTACTTTTGACAAAAAAAATTCACACCATTATTTCCAAATATAAATATTGTAGAAAAAATAACTACTATAAATATAACAACATTTATTTACAATTTTTCTTCAATCCAACATAATAAATGCTTATTTTTTAAATGGCATCTTTTGCTCCTCTTCCCTCCTAGGTGCTTTGTTTGCAGGGGTTGGTTATTGCTGGTGCACCACCTGGGTCTACTATTGTCGCTGTTGCAGGGTCCTAGCGGCTTCAAGTGTGTTGTTCGGTGTTGTTGTCGGTGCGTTGCTCAACCCAGGGTCTTCTGTTGTTTCTAATGTGTTATTTGGTGGCGTTGTTGGTGCATCTCTCAAGCCAAGGGTTGTTGTTTCTATTGTTGGTGTGTCACTTGAGCCAGAGCCTTCAGCTATTTTTGATGTGTTGTCTAATGTTGTTGCTAGTGCGTCACTCGAGCTAGGGGTTGTTGCTATTGTGATGCCTAGGTCTAGGGAAACTATTGCTGGTATAATTTTAAGCTCTTCCCTTGCTATTCTAGTCTGTTTTGCTAATGTGGTGTGTGTTGGAGCCCCATCCCCTCAGAAGAAGACTGGGGGTAAGATGAAACTTTCAGCACTACCCCCTCCTGTTGTGATTTTAGCGGATGAAGTGTTAAAGAATAAGGAATATTTTTCTCAGAAGGGTTTGATTTGTAGATTTGATAGATTTTGGCCACGACTCTAGGATCTAAACACTTGAATCCTTGAGCAATGGCGTCCCCTTACAAAAGGGAAAATAGAAATTTACTCTTGTTTCAAAGGATGCTTTGTTGTTGTTTTTGATTCTTTATTGGATCAAAATACTATTTTTGATGGTCGGTCTTGGTTCTGGGGATAGCATGCTCTACTGCTAAAGCCTTGAGTCTCTACCTTTAACCCTCTCACATAATCTTTCAATAGGTTGCCAATTTGGATTTGTCTACCAAATCTACCTCTACATTTTTGGTGTGAATCTTGCTATAAAGGCATTGACAACTCGGTGGACCATTTTATCATGGTAGACCCTACCACTACTAATTTCTCTCACACCACTTATGCTCGTATCTTAGTGGACTTGGATTTGTTTATGCCTCTCTCAACAGAGGTTGTTTTACAAGTTGGTGATCATTCTCAGCGTCAACGCTTGGATTACGAGGGTATCCCATTTCATTGTTAGAGATGCTTTAATACGAGTCATTTAGCATTCGAATGCCCCCACTCAAAGGTTACTCGATCCTCATCTTAGTGGAAGGATGCTCTAAAGGAACACCTTACAGTAGATGTGGATGATGATGGCTCAAGGTCAAATGCCTCAGAGCCCTCTTTCGATGATGGGAAGGATTCTCTTCCCCCATTGCATGACTCTTCTGCTGTTGGGTTTACGGTAGGGACCTCCCCTACTGTTGTTGTTGATCCTAACACTGTTGTTCAGACCTCTCTTATTGTTGTTGTTTCTGGGACTGCTTTTGGGATCTCCCCTGCTATAACAAGGACCTCCCCTACTGTCTCCCCTAATGTTGTTGTTGTTGCTGGGACATCTTCAGGGATCTTAGTTGTTGTTGATGTTAAGTCTAGAACTGCTACTATAGGTACGCAGTGTGTTATTGGCGCTGATGTTGTTGTGCTCACCTCACAAGCTCTACCCCCTTCAAAGGATTTGGTGAGTTTTTCACCTCCTTTATCTATTTCCTCTATGATTGGAGATCTAGATGCCTATTGGACCGTTGTCCAAAGGAAGAAACATGGCCTTCCTAAACTTGTTTTTTAGACCCACATTTGGGTCAAAGGTGTTAGCCCTACCAGATCAGGCCCTGTTATTGTATAGCTTTTAGATTAGTTTTTTTTGGCTCCGTTGTCCGACTGTTGTCAGTGCATTGTTTCTGCCTATGGTTGGCCTTTTTATTTTTAACCCTGGGGGTTGCTTTGTATTGGTCCCAAGTCCCTTTTTTCCTGTTATTCTAATCAAGATCATTTATTTACAATTAATATAATTGTTCTATCTTAAAATTAATAAAATTAATGACAATTTCACTTGACCCTTTTATATAATATCTTTTATTAATAAAGAGAGGGTTTCCACCAACCCCAATATTATAATAATAATAATAATAATAATAATAATAATAATAATAATAATAAAATTTTCAGTTTAAAAAGTTTGGAAACTTCGTCTTTATCAGTTTCTTCAGGAAAAAATAATCAATATTACAAATTTACGCATATTAGTTGATTCCCTACCATACAACCACTCATAAAGATGATATTCTTTTATTATTGATTGTCTATAATTAAAATGTCAAACCCTCCATAATTGATATTGGAATTAAATGGTCGTGAAATCGTATTCATCTCACATGTGTGAGTGTATTAATGTACAAAACGATATGATATCTTTTCCATTTAATTAATCGTTAAATGGTATTAATACTGCAGAAATGGCTTCAACCTTGGCATCCAAATTGACATCTCATTCCCAAAAGAAATTTAGAAATATCCAAACTCACCTTCTTCCCTTCACTTGACCTCCTAAGCTTCTACATTGATAATTAAGCGTAATGGTCATTAATAATATATTAATTCTAATAATCGTAATCAATTTATACATATTATTTATTATTGTATTGAGTTTATATTACAAATTTAATTATAATCAATTTTTAAATTTTATTTCTATTTGTATATATAATTATTATTATTAATTTTTAATATAAATTATAAAGTTTAATTTAGTAATTATAATTAATTTTTTATTTTTTAAATTAAATTATATATTATTAAAATTAAAATTTGTTTTTTATTTTCTAATATATATATATATATATATATATATATATACACACACACGTTCACACATACATATGCATTGACACAATCACTTGTTCATAAATTTCTTACTGTACATGGTTCCATAAATAGTCATAAATATATATATATATATATATATATATATATATATATATATATATATATATATATATATATATATATATATATATATAAAACATTAACCTTTTAAAAATGAAAAATAGACTCTAATATCAATTCTTTATAATATAATTATTTAGTTGAAAAAATAGAAAATTAATTGTCAATTGAACTCGTTATAGTCTCTGTTGTAAAGGACTAATAATTATTTAGTTGAAAAAATAGAAAATTAATTGTCAATTAAATGTTATAGTCCCTGTTGCAAAGGACTAATAATATAATTATTTAGTTGAAAAAATAGAAAATTAATTGTTTATCCTTACTGAGACTATAACGTTCAATTGATAATTAAGTTTCTATTTTTTCAACTAAATAACTATATTATAGAAAATGAATATCAAAATCTGTTTTTCATTTTTAAAAGGTTAATGTTATATATATATATATATATAAAGAAATTTATTACTATTTATGGAACCATGTACAGTAAGAAATTTATGAACAAGTGATTGTGTCAATGCATATGTATGTGTGAACGAATGTGGATTTTAGACTAGTAGCAGCAGTTACTAAGATATTCTATTTTGAGGTAGTTAAGCATGTATAAAGATGTATAATATACTGTACTAAGATATGTATAAACATTCAACTTTGGTATTTATGAGGCTTATTGAACTTCTTGTGGTAATAAAAATGTATGTGTGAAGATATGCATTAGATAGTAAGGTCCGGGAAAAGGAGGAATGAATTTTAATAATATATAAAATATAAATTTAGAAATATACATCAATTTATTTAGGATAGATGAGTTAAGTATATTAATAAAAATAGAAAAGTACAATACATGGAATAATTTAATAGTTTAGAAAAAAATAAAAAAATTAAATTTAAAAAAAAAACAAAAACATGAGAGATCAAGTCAAAATATATATTAAAAAAAAGTTATTGAAAAAAAATATTAATTTGAAATATAATTTATATTTATTATTGAAATATAATATATATATTGAAAAGAAAGAGTTAGTTTATATAATTAAAGTCGTTAGGTTATATTTGTGACTTGCAAGTGATTGAAAAACTTTCACAGCGAGAACAATAAAGTGATAAATTTTAAAACTTTGTTAGTGAGGTAGAATCAAGTAATTAAAATAATAAGATCCTAAAAACATTTTTGTTGTTGGGACAATTTAAAATTATCTTTGATTTGAATGTATATTTTTCTAGGGTTCATCGAATATGTCACTTGAAATACCTGTTCACCTTACAATCTTTCACTACTTCTATGTTTTATATAGCCTTTTCATTTTCCACCAATTCACCATTACTCAAGCTCACTGTGAAATGAACTGTCTCCTCCTTATACAATGCATTGCCATACTATATGATGGAACACACAACCTCATTTTCCATTGTCACCTCCACTAGAAATATTAGATTATTATTGCATACTACATTGTGCACAAAAAGTGAGATGGGGTCAGTGGTCATGGGTTTCAGGTGAGACGAGGTCAGTGGCCTTATGACATACTCACAAGTTCCAGAGGATGATGAAAATATTGATGAAGAGATTGTAAGTGTTATGTAGTTAAACACTTTCAACTTGATGAGTGTAATTAGGTTTAGGCTCAGGTTAGGCCTTCCATATGAATTTAAGCATAATGTTCATTCAAAAATAGTTTTTAATTTGTATTGTGCTAGGTTGAGCAACTTCAGGTTCTCATGCATCAAAATTATGACATAGGGTGCACCTTTAAACTTACATTTAAGTAACACTCAATGAATGTGCTACTGGCATTAATTATCTTGACAAAATTTTAGACTCTCTTATCTTTGTAATGTTCATGTTTGTAGGTCAATTATTATGAGAAAATAATCAACCATGCAATTTCATGGTTTACTGGAGAGGCTAGCCAATCGAATGAATTTGGTGATGTTGATGGAGGAGAGCCAAAATATGATGATGAAGAGGAGGATGAGGATGATGAGGAAGAAGATGATGAATATGAGGATGACGACAATGAAGTGGATGACGAGTTCTAATTGAAGCATTTATGTCTAAATTTGGTCTTTGATTTAATAAAAATGATGGACAAGATTTCCTTCCAATTTTGTATCAATTAATTGTTTAGCAAATATTGAAAAAGGGTCCATATCTTATAAGGTAGCAACGTCTTTGATTTGATTAAAATAGGACTACACGTCTAATGTGTGTCTCAAATCAACAATGTGATGTCAGTCATGTGGGAACAATACATTGAGATCCCAGAGTCTCTTCTTACTTCCATTCGTCCATGTTACCAATATATTGACAATAGAAAAAAAAATATATCCCTTTTGATGTTCCTTGCACCATTGGGACAACTACTAGTTATACAATATTTTATATATTTTGATAATTTCATTATTTATCAAAATACAATAGACTATTTTTATCAAGTACGCACACACACACAATATAATTATACAATATTTTATATAAATTTAATTTGTAATAATTTCATTATTTCTAAAAATATAGTAGTCTAATTTTTGATCAAATAATATTTGATTGAAAAAAGTTTACTATATTTTAAGAAATAATAAAATTATTAAAAATTAAATTTATATAAAATTATGTATAATTATATTGTTTATATATGAGATAAAATATTGATTTTTAAATATTTAATAAATAAATAAATTATATAAATTAAATATTTAAGTTTTCTATAATTTATATGATTAAAAAATATATTTTAAAAATAATTATTAATTAGCTAATTTTAATATCATAATAATTTATTTATTTCAAAAATAAACTATCCAATACATAATAAAAATGAAAAATTAACTAGGTACAACCCCTTAACCTATTTATAGTTTTAATTGCAAAAACTATAATTGCAAAAAGTTACCCAAAAAAAAATCTATTCCTTATTATATAAAGTTAAATAGTTTTAATTTTTAATAAATATATTTTATTAATAAGATTCTTTTATTTCATAATTAAATATATCATTAATTAACGTAAATATATATTTTTAATAATAAATTATATTAAAAATATTTTTTATTTAGTTTTTAATCAAATTTTATATATTTTTGCATGTAGATTTTTGTTAGTAATAATATCCTACAATAATTTTATAAATTATCTAAAATACCAATCTAATTAGATTTTATTATTGATATTTAATACTTAATGATATTTTATTTTTAATCAAATTTTATATATTTTTAAATGTAGATAATATTTAATAAAAATTTATATGAATTATCTAAAATAATAATTTAATTAAATATTAATATTGATATTTAATATTTGGTGATATTTTATTTTTATTTAATTTTTAATCAAATTTTATATATTTTTGTATGTAGATATTTTTTAGTAATAATATTTTCAATCATTTTTATGAATTATCTAAAATAACAATCCAATTAAATTTAGATATTAATATTTAATATTGTGTTATATTTTATTTTTATTTATTATATTTAAAAATGATAATATCACTTTTTGTAATTCACATTGGTAAATAATTTTATTATTTTAAATATTATATTTAACAAGTAATTTCAAGTGAACTTATTTATTAATTTTCTAAAATAACAATCCAATTAAATTTTGGTATTGATATTTAATTTTTGGTGAAATTTTACTTTTATTTACTACACATATCTCTCTCTCTCTCTCTCTCTATATATATATATATATATATATATATATATATATATATATATATCATTTTTTATAATTCAAATAAATATATTATTTTAAATATCATAACTAACAATACTTATTAACATTGGACAATGGTCTCTTCTACTCCTTTTCCAGAAAAAATTGAAATGGCCTCTTTCGCTCCTCTTCCTGCCCAGGTGCTTTGTTTGCAGGGGTCAGTTGTTGGTACACCACCTGGGTCTACTGCTATAGCTGTTGCAGGGTATTTTGCAGTGTTTGGTGTGTCAACTGGTGTTGTTGTTGGTGCATCGCTCAATCCAGGGTCTTCTATTGTTTCTAGTGTGTTGTCTGGGGATGTTGTTGGTGCATTGCTCGAGCTAGGAGTTGTTACTGCTATTGTTGGTGCACTACTCGAGCCAGGGCCTTCAGCTATTTCTGATGTGTTGTCTGATACTGCGGCTGGTGCACCGCTTGAGCTAGGGGTTGTTGCTATTGCAATACCTAAATCTGCGACAACTATTGCTGGTATAATTTTGGGCTCTTCCCCTGCTATTCTAGTCCCTTTTGCTAATGTGGTGTGTGCTAGAGCCCCATCCCCTCAGAAGAAGACTTGGGGTAAGGTGAAACTTTCATCACTACCCCCTCCTGTTGTGATTATAGGGGATGAAGTGTTAAAAAGTGAAGAATTTTTTTTAGAAGGGTTTGATTTGTAGATTTGATAGATTTTGGCCACAGCTCAAGATCTAAATACTTGGATCCTTGAGCTATGACGTCCCCTTATAAAAGGGAAAATATAAATTTACCTTTGTGTCAAAGGATGCTTTGTTGTTGTTTTCGATTCCTTATTGGATCATAATGTTATTTTTGATGGTTGGTCTTGGTTCTGGGGACAACATGCTCCGCAGCTAAAGCCTTGAGTCTCTACCTTTAACCCTCTCACAAAATCTTTCAATAGGTTGCCATATTGGATTCGTCTACCAAATTTGCCTCTACATTTTTGGTGTGAATCTTGCTACAAAGGAATTGGCAACTTGGTGGGCCATTTTATCATGGTAGACCCTGTCACTACTCATTTTTCTCACACCACTTATGCTTGTATCTTAGTGGACTTGGATTTGTCTATGCCTCTCTCAGCAGATGTTGTTTTACAAGTTAGTGATCGTTCTGGGTGTCAGCCCTTGGATTATGAAGGTAACCCATTTTGTTATTGAAGGTGTTTTAATACGAGCTATTTGGTATCTGAATGCCCCCGCTCGAAGGTTGCTCGGTCCTCATCTTGGTGGAAGGATGCTCTACAGGAACACCTTATAGTAGATGTGGATGATGATGGCTCAAGCTCAGATGCCTTGGAGCCCTCTTCCGATGATGGGAAGGATTCTCTTCCCCCATTGCATGACTCTTTTGCTGTTGGGTTTGCTACAGGGACCTCCCCTATTGTTATTGTCGATCTCGAGATTGTTGTTCAGACCTCCCCTACTGTTGCTATTGCTAGGACTGCTTTTGGGATCTCTCCTATTGGAACAAGGACCTCCCCTACTGTCTCCCCTACTGTTCCTGGGATATCCTCAGAGATCTTAGTTGTCGTTGATGCTAAGTCTAGAAATGTTGTTGTAGGTACATAGTGTGTTGTGGACTGATGTTGTTGTGCCCACTTCACAAGCTCTGCCCCCTTCAAAAGATTTGGTGAGTTTTTCATCTCCTTAATCTCCTTTTGTGATTGGAGATCTAGATGCCTATTGCACTGTTGTCCAAAGGAGAAAGCGTGGTCTTCCTAAACATGTTTCTTAGACCTGCATTCAAGCCAAAGGTGTTAGACCTGTCAGGGCAAGCCCTGTTATTGTATAATTTATAGCTTAGCTTTTTTGGCTCTGTTGTCCGACTGTTGTCGATGCACCGTTTATGGCGTGTGGTTGGCCTTTTTGTTTTTATCCTTAAGCGCTGCGTTATATTGTGCCTAAGAACCTTTTCTCGTGCTGATCTAATCAAAAACGATAGTTTGAAGTGAATTAGAAAATAGAATGTCGTTTTATATTCTAATATGTGAAATTAGTTGAATAAAAGATATAGTGAGTAAAGTGTGTTTGAAATATTTTTGTCGAAATCCTAGTAAGGTAGCACAGATGGCACTATGGGGCCTTAGCATGGAGGATTTTGTATGGTTTTTTGGAATCTTGTGTTTTGCAGAATCAATAAGGTTGTCGCTTTTCGCGAGGAATTTTCACGAAGTTGAATTTTTAAGAAGTGCATTTGTAACAAAGGAGGAGGATGTGACAAGGCAAACAAGCGTAGGCTTACCCCAAACAAGTTATAGACACTCTTCCTGTATTTGTCTATAAACAAGAAAGGTTTAAATATTTGTTACAGCGTGACTGTGCAATTTGTCTATCTATATTTGTGGAGGAGGAGGAAGGCAGAGAGTTGCCTAAATGCAATCACATGTTTCATCTCAAATGTATTGACAAATAGTTTGAATTGCAGTGTACTTGCCCGCTTTGCAAAATTGTGAAGGTTGAAGTAGATGATCAACAACGAGGGAATAACTCAAATGGTACCCTATAGTACAACGTTGTTATTGACATTCACTGCTATTGCCCTGCACTGCGGAATAAAAAGAAAAGGTTTTGATCGCCTACTTTCTTCTTGCTATTTCTTATTTCTTTAAATTTAAGATGTTATTTGTAAATATAATTTTTATTTTCGAGTTGAAAGGAGAACCTACTAAAGTTTAAATTTATTTTAAAATAATGATTTTAGTAGAGTAAATATTTTAATAAAAATAAAATATAATTAATTGTTCGCTGAAAGCTTCTTATAAAATAAAATAAATAAATATATTATTATTATTTTGAAGTTGTGATGGTCTGTGATTGTCAATTTCCATGAAGTCACTTTAGTAGAGGCACTTTATAATAATTCTTTCAAATTCTTAAGATGGGGGATTTATTTTCTGTGGTACCTTTTGTTCTTAGTTCTTTCAATTTGACTGTGTTAAAGCCCTGTACACTCCAAATGAGAGTAAGTTTAAATTATTTTAAAAGGTTAAATTATCTTTATAAATCTTTTATATTAAAATGTTGATAATTCAACTAAACTATAATAAAAATGGTATGTCGAAACCTCATTCTTTCTTTAAAACTCCTATTAATAAAAAAACTCCCATTAATAGATATGAGTGGCTTTCCTCACGTTTGCCCTAGATTGTTTGATGTCTAATTCTTTTCCTTTACATCATGTAGGCGTTTGAGTTTTCAAGCTTTTTCATTCTGTGTTGTGCCTTCTTTACTAGAATTTTTTTTTTAAAGAAATCATCTAATTCGTTTGGTATTCATCCAATAATTTTTTCTTTTTATAGTTAAATTTGTTAAAAATTTATTTTGGTTTTATAATAAAACTCAGTAAGTATGAACCTGAAATTGTGATTTTTTTAAACCCTTAAAACCAAAACCATTTACTTGTAAAATTTATCTACTTGAAGATGTCCCATTTTTCGTATATAATACTTACAGATTTAACATTTTTTTCAAACAAAAATTTTCATATATATATATATATATATAGATTATCAATTATGCATTATAGTTTTGAAAACCACTTTTTTAGTGATTGTTGGACGAGGCGCGATGGATGAAGGAGAGCAAGAGGGCACGACAGGGCAGAAAGCAGGGCACAGCGACAAGGAAGCGCTTGGACTGCAGCAGGCGTCCCAAGGAGCGCGCAACAATGAAAAGGCTCCACTTTTGCAAGGTTCAAGTTCTTTTTCTGTAGTTGAGCAACCAGGTATGCGCATCTCCAAAGTAAACGGCCGTCTGGAAAGATGCAAGGAGAGGCCCAAGCTGGTTATACCAATAGAAATGATTGTTGAAGACATAGAATACTATTCCAATCACTCCCTGTATTGCAAGTTTTTGGGGCTCAGGCCGTCACTGTTATTCCTGGAAGCATGGGCTGAGAGGACGTGGACACCAAAAGGAGAAATGGATATTACATTGCTGGCCAATAGCTATTTCATGATCACTTTTACCTATATAACAGACTGTCATAGAGTTTTTGCTAGAAGTCCTTACTTCCATAACCAAGTGGGACTGTTTATCAAGCCCTGTCATGCCGGTTTCATACCTTCAGAGGAACTACCAAACCGTGTCTCGGTGTGGGTGCATCTGCGCCACTTTCCGGTGGAATGCTGTCGAGAAGACACTCTCCAATTGCTTGCATCCTTGCTGGGAAGGCTAGTCGGTTCCTCAATGTCACTCCTGGAGAAAAAGGTAATGACTTATGCCCGCATTTGTGTTGAAATTGATCTTAGTAAGCCATTCCCAGACGCTGTTGAAATGAGTGCGGGCCTTTTTTCTTGGGTACAATAGCTGGATTATGAAACCCTCCCTTTCCGTTGTCGTCTATGTCATGCTTATGGACATTTGCAGCGATAGTGTCCCATCTCGAAATCCACTGCACCTCAGCGAGCTCAATCTACTCGCACTCCTTCTAGTACTGATAAAGAAAGGGGTATGATTCCAGGTGAGGTGCCTGAAACTGATGGTTTTATGCCGATCAAACGCTGATATAGAAATAGAGGTCAAAAACGGTCCCTGAAGGAAAGACAATTAGATGACTCACTCAATAGATTTGAAATACTAGACGACCTCAATCAGCAGGAGGTGAATCACGGGTTGATGATTTTGGACCATGGGATTGAGGGACAAGCTCAAGAGACCAATGCTTCAGGGGCTTTAATTGAAACACAGGACGCTGGAGATTGTCATATGGATATGGACCAGCCGCTGATAATTTTGAAAGGAATGACTTCCTCAGTAGCTCCCCTTAAAGAAGACGAAAATCTGCCCCTCACCGAGAAAATTAGGGACTCAAGGGCAGCAAGAAGCAGTAAATCTTCTCCGCATCTCGAACTTCTACAAAAAGACCTTAAAAAAGGAGGGGGAGAGAAATCTAGCAAGCCTGGCAGAAAAAAGCCCTGAAAAAGATCAAGCTAATGGGAGAGACTTTGGTGGAGTCGAAATCAGTAAAGACTCTAGATGCACATTTTTTGAACCCTCTGAAATGATTATAATATCTTGGAATGTAAGGGGTTTGAACAACCCCAGAGAAAATGATATTCACAACTTGATTAAAAGTCATAGGCCGGATTTCCTTTTCTTGAAGGAGACTAAGCTTTCAGTTGAAGATATGTTCAGACTAGCGCCCAAGTTGTGGAGGCAAGGAGAATGTCAATGCATTGGTGCTCCCAGATACTCAGGAGCACTAGCTTGTCTGTAGAACCCACAGAAGATTAGTCTCATAGGCTGGCTAACTTCTAAATACTCTATGACTATGATTGCTTCTAGCTTTGAGATGGGGAAAGTCATTCTCTTCTCCAATATCTATGCCTCCAATGACTGGCAGGGTAAAAACTCCTTATCGGGCCACATAAGTTTTGTTCGTACCCTGGTCCCCTTCCACCCTTAGATTATGGCAGGGATTTTAATGCTATTCTAGATTTGACTGAAAAGAGTGGTGGCACGCCAAGGCTGGAACCATCTGCTTTGCTAATGCGCAACTACATTGAAATTTTGAATTTAGTTGACGTTAGGCCTAATAATGGAAAATTTACGTGGAACAACCACAGGACTGAAAAACATTGCATAGCTGAGAGACTTGACCATTTTTTGGTCTCAGCTTTTTGGGTTGGAGGTACGTGGTCTACGAGGTCTGAAATTTTGGACTGGAGAGGATCGGACCATTGGCCCATCAAGCTTAATAGTGTCTCACATTATTACTCGCGCTCTCCTTCATTCAGATTTCAACTCATGTGGCTACGGGATCAATCTCTACATGAGTGTGTAGCCAATTGGTGGTGTTGGAGTAGACCTGCCCATGGTACGGCGATGTACATTTTTGCCAAAACACTGCAGTATGTGAAGTACAAGCTCAAGCGGTGGAATCACCAAAGCTTTGGGAACATTTTCCATGCTAAGGCTGCTGCACAAACCAAGCTTGATGGTATCACGAGAATAATAAGGGAAGGACTGACTGAAGACTTACTGCAAGATGAAGCACAGGGTGTGAAAGACCTAGAGGAATGCGAGCTACTGGAGAAATTTTTTTGGAAGCAGAAAGCTCGGATCGAATGGCTCCAGGGGGGGATAGAAATACATCCTTTTTTTTAATTCATCCAAAGCTAGGAGACATGGCAATTCTATTTCGGCCCTTGTCAATGAAAGAGGTGAGCAGCTTAACTCCTTTTCGACAATTTCAGAGGAGGTAGTGCAGTACTTCTCTACTCTTTTCAAGGAAGATGCTAACGGGGAATCACCGGAAGAAGCTCAGGTTCTCTTCTGCATTCCGTTGTTGGTGACGCGTGAAATGAATGAAAAATTAATGAAAGCAATCACACTTGGAGAGCTTGAGGAAACCATTGTTTAGATGAAAAAAGGGAAAACGACTGGCCTTGACGGCTTCTCAACTGAATTCTACCAAGAATTTTGGGATATCATCAAACTTGATCTTTTAGCTGTTGTCCAAGAATCTCAGCGGAATAAGTAAATGCTTAAGGCTACAAATGCGACCTATCTTGCTCTCATACCCAAATGCGAAGGCTCTGATAGACTAAGTCAATTCCGCCCTATATCCCTTTGCAATGTTGTTTACAAAATTATATCTAAAATCATTGCAGATAGGTTAAAAAGAGCGCTGAGTGCTGTGATCTCAGAAGAGCAGAGTGGTTTTGTGGAAGGCAAGCAAATTTTGGATAGTATTGTTATTGTTGTTGAGTCCATTCACTCCATAGCCAGCTCAAAAGATAAGGGGATGTTCATTAAACTTGACATGGCCAAAGCCTTTGATAGGGTCAAATGGTCATTCCTATGAAAGGTTTTTAATGCTTTTGGCTTTGCGGATGAATGGACTCAATGGGTCATGAGCTGCATTTTCTCGGCTTCCTTCTCAATGCTTATCAATGGAGAACACACGGAGCTTTTTGGTGTTACAAGAGCGCTGCGACAAAGTGATCTTCTGTCTCCATACCTCTTTCTTCTCCTTGTTGAAGGTTTGGGGAGGTTGATCAGCAAGAACAGAGAGGAAGGACATATCCAAGGATGGCGATGGGGAGGGGAATTGCCGACGCAATCTCACTTGCAATTCGTTGATGGCATTGCCCTTATGGGCATGGCCATAATGAGTGAAGCAACTAATTTATGCAGGGTGTTAAATGTTTATCTAATGGCCTTGGGACAAAAGGTCAATGAAGATAAGTCGTCCATCTTCTTCTTCAACACTCTGGGCCCCATTCAGCAACGGATAGCGAAGACTCTGCATTTTCAGATTGGGACTCTCCCCTTGATTTACTTGGGTATCCCTATCTCGACTGGTCGTACATCCAAAGAATCTTCGCTGAGTATTTTGGAGAAATTTAAGGTGAAAGTGAATCATTGGACTCACAGGTGGTTATCCTTTGCGGGCCAGGTTCAACTTATCCAATATGTGGTGCAGGGTTTACCCATTTATAGGTGTATGCTCCAAGTTGCCCCGATGGGAATCGTTAAGGAGTTTGATTCGGTTACCAAACAATTCTTATGGGCTGGGAGTCTGAATTCCACTAAATGGAGCCTTATTAGATAAGAAATTGTCTGCAGCCCCAAACAATATGGCGGTCTCAGTCTGACGCAGACGGACTTAAATGGTATTGCTTTGGCGGCCAAACTTTATTGGCGATGGTGCACCGAACAAGACAAGGCTTGGACCAGAATCATCTCACAAAAGTACTACTCTGAAACCATTCAGAGGGACATTCCTCGCTATCCGCTTATTAGGAAAGGTTCGACAATATGGGGTACTCTCAAAAAAGGGGTTGCTCTCATCAAGGACGGCTTATTTTGGATTTGTAAACAGGGATTCAAGGCTTTCTTTTGGACTGACTACTTGGATGGCTATCCTCCCATCATTTCTCAGTTTTCGAATTTGTTGAACCTTTGTCAGAGATTTCTTGATGCTAGCTGGTCTCGGGTGAGTGACTTCAAAGTTTACACTACACAAAGACAGTTGGAGGTAGCTCGCTAGAAAGCTCCTTAAACTTGGCCAGTTAATGAGACGCAAGAAGAGAATGAAGAGTTATTGAGCATCCTTTCCAGGGGTCGTTGTAGTCCTCTTCAGGGGGAAGATGAGCTTGCTTGGTCTCCCAATCCCAAGGGAGCTTACACAGTTTCATCTGGATATCAGGGTTTACTTCTTCATAGATTGGGCATTGGTGGAGACAGGCCTGAAATAAATTCTCATGGCCAAAATGCAACTGTTTTGTTTGGATGCTGGCTTGAAACAGGCGCTTGACCTGGGACACTCTCTGGGAGAGAGATTTCCAAGGCCCTTCACTATGTGTTATGTGCGGAGTGGCCGAGGAGGATTTAGCACACCTATTTTTTCAATGCTCCTTTGCCTTGCAACTCTGGCATTATTGGTGGGATGTTTGGCAGCGCCCATGTTTTCATGCTCTAACTGTGGTCGATTTTTGGAATGGAATGGGAGAACCCCCCTCAAAGATGCCCTTCCTGCAGGCATATGGCTAGGCGGCCCCATTTTTCTGTTTTGACAGATCTGGGTTGAGAGAAATAAGCGAATTTTTCGAGGGGTGAGGGTCATGGCGCAACAAGTATGGCAAAAAGTGGTGGGGATGATCCAGACAACCGTACAAGCAAAGAGCACAATTTGCCTTCCTTTGACCAAACAAGACGCTCAAGTGGTGGCGCGACTTGGATTCCAACAGTTAACTGAGAAGTCAACTTGTGTCAGAAGGAGCAAGCAAGTCAAGGAGCAGATTCTCAAGATTGATCAGTGGCAACGCCCCCTAATGGAATCCTCAAGATCAATACAAATGGTTCCTCCAGAGGTAATCCGAGACTCGTGGGTACTGAAGGGATAGGAAGGGATTCTGAAGGTACGGTGATTTTTTTTTTTGCAATACCTGAGGTGCTGCAAACCATTAACATGATGAAAGGCCAGGGCATTCTTTATGCCCTTAAGAAGGCCCAAGTGTTAGGTTGGCATAGAATTATCTGCGAATCGGACTCTCAAGTCTTAATTATCTTGTTTATTAAGAGAAAAGTGTTGAATGTCAACTGACAACTATCTCTGATTGTGCAACAAATTTTGCAGACTTGCTCGCTTATGGATAGCGTTACTTTTGCTCACATTCCACGTGAATGGAACAAGGCGGCAAATTTTTTGGCTAAATGGGCGTCAGAGCATTTGGATGGTGAAAACATTGAAGATTGGAGGTCTCTCTCTCCAACATTGCGTTCTGATTTGGAAAGAATTTTGAACGCTGATAGGGAGGTTCATAATATTGTCTAGTTGAACTTGTGCCTAGTTTTTCAATTTTTGTTGTTTTCTTCTAGGGGTTTTAGCCACCTGATCTTCTTGTAATGCTTTTCTTTACTTATTAATATTATTTTTACCCCTTTTTTAAAAAAAAATTATGCATTATAGTTTATACAGATTTCATTAGTTTAAATTAATATTTATTCTAAATAAAATTTTATATAATTATTTTATTGATATTTAATACAATTTATTTTATATGAATTAAATATCAATTTGATATCTCTCTTTATATATAATTCATGTACAATACAAATAAATTAAATACCAAATTGTTTGTTTTTTTTTTGTTTTTGAAACTGAAGATTATAAATACCAATTTTCAAAACACTTAATAAATGTTTATTTTGTTTAATTTAATAACTTATAAATTGTTATAACACCTAGACAAATAATTAACATTAAATATGTATAATTGACATATTTTAATAATATAAAATATAAAATATAAAAATTATAAAAATAATTTAAATGATACATATTAAAGAGGAGAAAAATAATCCTACCATTCAATCAATAATAATTTTTTTTAATAAACAGTAATAATGAAACTGATATAAACTGATTCCATGCTATCACATGGTCTTTTGTGGATAACATACAAATCGTTTTAAAAATTACATTAAATTTTTAAATAAATTATTAATATTAAGATACACTCCCATGCAAACTCTAATTTAAAAAATAGAGTTAGATTCGATGAAGTTGCAAATAAAATATCTTAACATAATTCAAAGAGATCATGTCAAAGATTGAAGTGTGAAGTATAGACTTGGCAAATATGGATGGCTACATGAATTAACTATTGCTAAAATTTAAACAGCCAGCTGGAAAAATTATTTCTTGCAACATTTGAAGCCTGAGACAGGGAGAATGATCAGAATCCTTTGAATTAGCAGATCAATGATGCTTGCTGCTGCACATAGTTTCCCTGCGCAAGAAACTCAACTTGTCAATCAAATCAGCCAGTGCATATTAAAGTCTAAAGCAACAGCCAGCTGGAAAAATTATTTCTTGCAACATTTCAAGCTTGTATTTGAAGCCCGAGACACGGAGACATACAGTCAAATAAAATCAGACACCAAGCAAAGATCTAAGGTGGGGTTGCTACAAGCAAATAGTGATTAGAAACTCAAAAAAAGGGTTTATTAAAATGCTGTAGCAAAATCTGGAGAGAAAAGTATGGTAATAAACATGACATCAATCACTTACAGAAAACAAACAATGCTTATTTAAATTTTCTGTAAACAACTACGAGTTTCCAAAAAAATTTCATGCATATATAACATAAAACTTATTTTGTGCATAGATCCTTTTGAGCTTGATTTGGGTTGTTTTTTTCAATTGTATGGGTTTGACGCTGATATAAGCACACTGCAGTAAAGAAGAGGTAAGTAAATCACCAGATCTATTTAGCATCTTCAATTACTAGAACGATCTTGAGGATAAAGAAAACCAGACATTTGTTATCTTTACGTTAAATGAAGGTCCTCAAGAAACAATGGGAGTCTGCAATGGCATCTCCCCTGAATCGTAATAGACAATGCACATGAATTTGACAAAATCATCATACTCAAGCTATGGGAGACAACAATTAAAGGAAATTAAGGCGTGCAAACAACGACATTAGAAAGAGTCAAGTGCACCATGTGACTGATTCAATCAGAAAATCAATGATGACAGGATGGAAAAAAGTTAACAATTGCTCTTAAAAACAGCTGGTAGATAATTAGTGTGTCATTATTAATAATTTTAGGGTGGGTTACTTTTTGCTCTCTAAGTATTGTCCTAAACAAAAATAATTTAGCGATGATCAGTGGAATAAGTCACACACAGCAATTGTCATCTTCAAGGCCTACTAAGTTTCAAATTTTAAATACAAAATTAAAAGAAATCTTTTGTTGAATAGAGTATAATATAAAATGAGGCAAAGACATATAACTAGTCCATTTAGTGTATATTTCCGGAAAATGTCCTATTTGGGCTTTAAAAGACTTTATAATCTCCAGCGTAACAAAGACTGATTGAACATTAGGCCAGACATTAGCTTCATCTGATTCCCAGATTTTGAAGTTTAACATTGATTTTATCTGCAAAACCATTGTACAGGTTTATGTTGTCCACAAAAATACGTGAAGAGCTTATTTTACTAAGAGGGCAAGTAGATCGTATGTTCAGAGATCTTATGTTCCAAGTGCAATTAAAGACCTTGTCTTCTTTAACGTTGTATACATCACCTCAATCCTCTCCACAAGATTCAGGTAATCGATTTCTCACTATTTGTTCTCACTTTTCTTTAAAGATTCAATGTTTATGATTAAATTCGTAGTTGGAATTCCTACTATATTTTAAGTAGTTATCCTTGCATAAGCAGGTAGGATTTGGTTGCAATCTGACAAAGCTGTAGCTGAATATTCACCCCAAGGACAAATTCATAGAAATGCACTTTCTTTCAACTCACAACAAACAAACAACCACCAGCCCTTTCAGTGGAATCATGGCTGCTCTTCAACAATTCATAGCCATAAGAACCCTGGTAATTATCAAAGGAAACAAATAATATCACGCATTGTTTAGAAAATCAGAGGAGTCAGTAAAACAGCAGGTGATGAAAAATATGAACACTTTGTCATGAAACTAGGAATGAAGGATTTGGATTGAGGCACAACTCTGTTCCCATACCATGAAATTCAGATTTCATGTCGAGATTTTCACCCAGATAATAAGATAGGAGAAGGGGGACTTTACTTACCTCTTTTTTACTGCAGTGTGCTTAAGGTAATCAATTGAAAAATAATAATTCACATTTGACCCTAGTGATTATATGTGGCAAGTTTCATAGTAATGTAAAATTTATACTGCGGGGGACTTTAGGAGATGGTAAGCAATTGGCAATAAAGAGAATATCCGAACAAGGAAAGAGTCTATTTATGAATGAATGAGACATTGCTTCACGTTTACAACATCGTAACATTGTGAATTTGTTCAGCTGTTGCATAAAAGGAGAGGAGACATTGATCATCTACGACTATGTGCCTGGAGGAAGGCTCCTAGAGTTTTTCGGTAAGTGAAGAAAAACCGTTGTTTCATTCATGGATTTTAAAGCGGATAATATATATGTGAACATGTGGGGGAGGTTGGGGGGGGTATGAACACGATGACTCTGGGGTTCGCATAGTGCATTGCTGGAAGCCTTGATGAGAATTTGAATGCCAAGATTGTAGATTTTGGGTTGGCAGCAGTCTTAGCTGAAAATGATAGCAATCAAAATATATCAGTCACTGGAACAGAGTAAGACTGTCATACTCTCATTTGAATGCCAAGATTGTAGATTTAGGGTTGGCAGCAATCTTAGTTGAAAATGATAGCAATCAAAATATATCAGACGTTGGAACAGAGTAAGACTGTCATAAATTCTCAAATTTGTAGGATGAAATTACACTTGTGCTAATTTGACAAGTGTTCTAATCTTGGTTTGTGTAGAGGTTATATAGCTCTGGAATGTAAGTTTGATGGTCATGTTACATTCTACTTAGACATGGATATCGGTGGCACAAACAACACCTTTGTTGAGGTCAATATGGCCAAGAAAACAGTGGATCATGGACCAACTCCAAGAAGAAGTTTCTGGACAGCAGAGAAACACATTGGCAAAGATTGGCAATCCATTGGCATATAAAGTTGAGCTGCAAGCTTGCTTGATCACAAACCTCTCTCACTCAGCCATTGTCAATGTCAATGAGACAATCATCTACTGCCCCTCTCACTCAGCCATTTTTAATGTAAATTTGGCTGGAACAAGCCGTCAAATCACAATACCCCTCTCACTCAGCCATTGCCAATGTCAATGAGACAATCATCTACTGCCCCTCTCACTCAGCCATTTTTAATGTAAATTTGGCTGGAACAAGCCGTCAGACCCAGAGATATCTGAACATTTTACAATGGATCATGGTCCTCCAATTGAAAGGGATGATGGTTGCATGGCTAACGTCTATGCAAATACTAGATAGACTGCTCAGGTATCACAGGAACAAGACAGACAAGTTCCTTTACAAAGTCTTTTGAAGGACAAACCCGATAGGTATCAAAATTAGAATTCGTGAGAAGACATGGTAAATAAAAATCACAATGCAGTTGGTGATAGGAGACAGATAGAAGCCTCTGGAACGAGCCATACAAGATATAAGTCAAAGGATGTGATGGACTTAGATATGGATATTTTAGATCCTGACGAGGATTTAGATGTCATACTTAAGGTATATATGGTATATGGCTTACGTTTATGTAGTTCATTGCAAAAACTTTTTCATACTCACACAGCTAACAATGGTATATGACATTGTTCAAAGAACTAGCTCACCTCCCTAACAATGTCTAGGGTGTCTTCAACTTGTTTGCGATGAGCACTCGTAAAATCTTTCTCCTCCTGCCAGTAACGGAAATATAAAATAATGTCATCAGATTTATAACAAAAAATTTAACAGTTTGAAAATAGAATGCTGCTGTAAAACAATTAGTGGTTCCAATAAAACCCCAATCAGTCCATCCATGAACTGCCAAGCATTTGAGTAAATATTTTAGCAAATTGAACCAATAAACAGGTTTTATTCTATTGCCATGGCATCGATTCATGTGTTTATGTTGCCATATACACATGGGTTGATGTCTAGGCCAAAAAAAAAAAAAAGACCTGCCCTACCTAAAACAAAGTTTTTCCCTTCATAAGCTTAACCAAGGAGAAATTATGTACCTGATATTGAAGAAGAGAAGCAGATGTGCTTATTGTAGCACCCTCCTGCCTTCCGAAAGCCCAATCTAAGTTGCAACGCCTCTATGGTAGTTGTATTCTGCCCCACACTGGACTTGCGTTTGCATCAGGGCATCCCTAAAAACCCTATGTGCCTCCTCCTCCTTGCCGCTGTCCCTGCCCATATGCAGGAGATCTTCACAGTTGGAGCAGTTGGGTTTGATTCGGTGAGAGGAGAGGAGAGAGAGATTAATAAAAACAAACATTTCGTTTTGAATATTATTAATCCCTGTCAAACCAGGGTACCCACCTTTGCGAGTCACGCAAATGCCCAAAATAGACAGGAACTAGGGCTTGCAAAAAAAAAATTACAGAGATAGAAAATGCCTTTTTGCAGACTGCAATTCCAAAATGAATACGCCAGCTGCTTGCAGTCACCGCTCATCACAACAATCAGAGATGACCGCCCAACTCTGCAATCACAGACCACCGTCCAACTGCAGGTGCACCGCCCACCCCATCCAAAGGAAAAACACTTATCATGACTGCCTTCATTTCGGTTCTGATAGCGAATAAATCGCCCTGGGCTACGCAAAACCGTCCATAACATCTAATTTGCTCAGCGAATGGAAGAATGACACATAATATTATTTTCTATTGTTTGTTAAATATTTTGTAAGTAACTTTGGTTAACGACTCACATAATATAAACACGCAAATAAAGGATATTTGATTCGCTGAAAGATGGAGCAATAATCACCAGTTAAGCTATTTTGAAGTCCGCCGTCGGGACTAATAAAAATAGGGGAGCAAAGCACATAGAAACTCTAGCCTTCAGGTATCCTTGGTCGTCACATCATCATGTATTGTTTCTTCAAGGGTTTCTTCCCATGCCGTTGTTCGATATGCCAAAATTAATTAATATATTGATAAATGACGGTTTGTATTTGACACCATTTCTAATTTTATTTATTTATTTTGGAGGTATTATTTTGTGAATTGATATTTATATTTTAAAAGATTTTATGTTTTCACAGTGTATATCATAATAATTTTTTTTTTATAGAAAATTGTGATAAATTTTTAAGAACGACGTGTTTTGGATTTATTTTTGTGATTTTTTATTAGTAAAGAAATTCTTTCTTGATGAAGAATTACAAAGGTGGATCTGAAATGCGTACAATTCTTCCCTGATGAAGGAATACAAAAGTAGTTCTGAAATGCATACAATTCACAAAAGTGCATCTAAAATGATGCAAAAAAAAAGGTCAAACTTTTGAAGGCCATAACTTTTGATATGTAGCTTCGTTTGAGCTCTACCACATGTCAAAATGACCGTCTCAAAAAGTTCATTGCTATCTTACGCTGCACTTTCCACTTAGAGGCATTTTTAAAAAAAAAAAAAACGGAGGCTAAATGAGACCATGTGAGGGTCCAAAATTACAGTTTAATGATTTTTTTGATATTTTTTTATTTTAAAAAATTGCATATTTTTATGACCGGATGTGAACTTCAGTTGAAATTCGTTCTATAAGCTAATTTTAGTGTTTAGATTATTTCAATAGATTTGTAGAGTTGCATGCGCTTGTATGTGAAACTTACTAAAAATAATAGTTGCTATTTTTTTTTTTGAGATTTTAGTTTTTTTAAAATTTTTGCATGTCAACTTTAATTATGAGTTGAGGCTTATTTATGCATGATTGATAATTATTTAAATTCAATTCAATACGAATCAATTTTGAGTATTGTTTCAGATCTTGGCCTACTTTAATTTTTAGTCTTGATAGTAATTTTAGTTCCTTATCTGGTATTAGAGCAAGGTTGAATCTTGGAGGAGTAAAAAATGACGAGAGGACGATGAGGTATTGTGCAGATAAACCAATCTATACAAGAGATGCAAAAACAAGTACAACAATTAATCGAGGTTATCACCAATCAAAAAAGAAGACAAGGTCATGATTAAACTGAGAAATACACAAATAGTGATGAAAAAAATTAGCAAGAAGAAAAACAACAAGATCAACCACCATCGATGGAAGAGAGGATAGTTCGGGATTTAGAAGGAAGAAATAAAGGAATCAAGGTTGATGTCCCAAATTATGGAGATAGTTTAAAACCAAATGAGTTGATAGATTGGATAAATAGTATGGAGAAGTTCTTTGAGTGAAAGACTATGAGAGAAGACAAGAAGGTAAAGTTTGCATGCACGAAATTGAAAGGTCATTATAGAAAGAGAGATAGAGAAAAGGTAAAGTAATTATAGATGGTGGTAGTTGTGAAAATATTATTTCTAAAGAAATGATAGAGAAATTATATTTGCAATGTGAAAAGTATCATAATCCTTATCGGATTTCATGATTTAAGAAAGGGAATGAGGTTACAGTAGATAAAAGGTGCTTAATCAAGTTTTTTATAGGAAAAACTTATAATGATGAAATATGTTGTGATGTTATTCTAATGGATGCATGACATATGTTATTGAGGAGACCATGGCAATTTAATAGGAAAGTAATTCATGAAAGAGCAAAGAATACGTACACTTTTTGGAAAGGTGGTATAAAGATAGTTTCGTTGCCTTTTAAAGAGGATGAGAAGGCAGAAAGCATGCTCTCTACTAAATATTTTATCCAAGATATGAGGGTGGCAGGTTGTTATTATGTATTAGTAATAAATAATGAAGACACGAAAATAGTGCAAATACCAACAAAAGTAACAAAAGTGTTGAAATAATATGCAGATATTATGCCTGATGAGTTATCAGATGGTTTACCATCGAAGAGAGATATTTAACATTATATTGATTTGATTCCAAAATCAACTCTACCCAATCAAATAACTTATAGGTTGAGTCTAACAAAACATGCAAAATTAAATAAATAGGTTATTGAATTGTTAAGAAAGAAGTTGATAAGGGAGAGTATGAGTCCATTTGTAACACCAACATTGCTAACTCCAAAGAAAGATGAAGGATGGAGAATGTGTGTGGATAGTAGAGCAATTAATAAAATTAAAATCAAGTATAATTTTTTTATACCTCATTTAGATGATATGATGGATGTGCTTGCATGAGCAAAATATTTTACCAAGATTAATCTAAAGAGTGGTTATTATTAGATTCAAATTCGTTAAAGAGATGAGTGTAAAACTATATTCAAGACTAAGATTAACTTATATGAGTGGATGGTGATGCCCTTCGGATTGTCTAATGCACCTAGCACATTTATGAGGATAATGAATATAGTGCTACGAGATTATATTAGTAAGTTTATGGTTATTTATTTTGATATTTAGTAAGACTAAATAAGAACACTTACAACATTTGAGAATAGTATTGGATTTGTTAAGAAAGGAGAAGTTGTATATAAATTTGAAAAAGTACAAGTTTATTTAAAACAGTTTGGTATTTTTAGAGTTTGTAGTTTTAGCAGATGGTGTGAGAATGGATGAAGAGAAGATAAAGACAATTGTTGAGTGGCTATTCCAAAAAGCATTACAGAGGTAAGAAGTTTTCATAAGTTTATCAACTTTTTATATAAAATTTATTAAAAAATTTAGTAGTATTGGGACACCAATAACAGATTGCATGAGAGAGAAAAAATTTGCATGGACTAGAGCAACCACACAAAGCTTTGAATTTTTGAAGAAGATTACAGAAAGACCAATTTTAGCATTATCAAATTTTAACAAAGTGTTTGAGATTGATTGTGATGTTTTATCTGTGAAAATTGGTGATGTGTTGAGTTAAGAAGGAAAGCCAATAAAAGATTTTAGTGAGAAATTGAATGATGTAAGAATAAAGTATTCTACCTATGATGTTGAACTCTATGAAATTGTACAAGCATTGAGACATTGGAGGCATTACTTGGTGTCCAAGGAGTTTATACTATTTACAGATCATGAAGCTTTATAGTATGTGAATACATAAAAGAAGTTGAATAGTAGGCATGCAAAGTGGGTATCTTTCTTGCAGGGGTATACTATTATATTGAAACATAAATCAAGAAAATATAATCAGGTAACTGATGCATTGAGCATGAGAGTAGTATTATTAACTACTATGGTGAGTGAAGTAGTTGGATTTGAAGCTATCAAATAATTATATGATATTGATCCATATTTTGGCAAGGTAGTTGAGCAGTGCAAGAATCCATTAATAGGTTCAATAGATACTATTCATGGTATCTTATACAATAAGGTTATCTCTTCAAAGGGAAATAATTATGCATTTTAGTTGGGTCTCTACGAGACAATATAGTAAGAGAATTACATAATGGAGGTTTGGATGGACATTTTGGTAAGACAAAAATAATAGATTTGGTGGAGGAAAATGTGACAAGGTATGTTTCTAGATGCTGGGTATGTTAGGTGGCTAAAATATGTACAAAATACTAAACTATACATGTCATTATCGGTTCCAAGAGGACCATGGATAGATTTAAGTATGGATTTTGTGTTGAGATTACCAAATACATAGAGAGGTAATGATTTAATTTTAATTATTTTAGTCAAATTTTATAAAATGGTTCATTTCATTCCATGTAAAAAATTAATGATGCCACTAAAGTTATAAAATTATTTTTTAAAGATATTATGATATTGCATGGTGTTCTAAAAACTATTACTTCAAATAAGGACACAAAATTTCTAAGTTATTTTTGGAAGACTTTATTGAAGAAGATGGGTACTAAGATATAATTTAGTATTGCATATCATCCACAAATAGATGGACAAATATAAGTTGTGAATAAGAGCTTAGAAAATTTGTTGAGATGCATAGTAAGAGAGAAGTCCAAGCAATGGGACTTGGCTTTACTGCAAGCTGAGTTTGTATATAATAGTTCAATGAATAGATCAATAGAAAAATCACCATTTCAAATTATTTATAGTAAAAATCCTAAGGGTATTTTATATTTGGTACAATTACTAATTGAAGATCGAATTAGTGATGATGCAGAAGCATTTGCAGATCATATGTAATAGTTGCAAGGAGTAAGAATAAAGTTGCAAGAAAGTAATGAGAAATATAAAGCATCAGCATATGTCAGAAGAAAATCCAATGTATTTGAAGAAGGAGAGTTGGTAATGGTTTATTTGAGGAAAATATTTTCAAAAGGCACATACAACAAGTTGAAGTATAAGAAAATTGATCTATGCAAAATTGTGAAGAAAATCAATGACAATGTTGATGAGGTGAGTTTACTACAAAATTTTGATATCTCTTCAATATTTAATGTTTCAGATTTATATGAGTTATATGGAGAAGATGGTGAAGGTAACAAAGATGAATAAGTAAATTGGCAACAACAGGGTTTAATGAAGAAGAAGAAAAAGATAGTGCATGTTTTGGATATGAAGACAATGAGCACAAGACAAGGGAATTATAATAAGTATTTGGTCTAGTAGGAAGGATTGCAGTAAAAAGACAACACTTAGATTACAGAATGGGAGCTAAAAAAGATTGATAAAGAAAAATGACAGTAACACAATCAAAGAAATTTGCAGGGGATGAATTATTTTTAACCAAAGGAGAATGATGCAGAATAAAATAGGCCAAACTTCTGGAGGCCATAACTTTTGATCCGTCACTCTGTTTGAGCTCTTCCATGCACCAAAATGATCGTCTCAAAAATTTATTTGTTGTCATAAGTTGCACTTTCCACTTAGAGGCATTTTCAAAAAAATTCAGAGGCCATACAAGATCATTTGAGGGTTTGAAATTACAGTTTAATGATTTTTTCATAATTTTTTTTATTTTTAAAAATTACATATTTTTATGACCGGATATGAACTTCAATTGAAATTTATCCTATAGGCTAATTTTAGTGTTTAGAGTATTTAGGGAGATTTTTAGAGCTGTACGTGCTTGCATATGAAACTTACTAAAAATAACAACTGTTAAAAATAGAAGTTTTTTTTAGATTTTAATTTTGTTTTTCAAATTTTTGCATGTTAACTCTAATTTCAAGTTGAAACTTATTTATGCATAGTTTGTAATTATTTCAATTCAATTCAATACGAATAAATTCTGAGTTATTTTTCAAATCTTGGCCTATTAGAATTTTTGGTTTTGATAGTAATTTTGGTTCATTACGAAACACGCCATTCTTAAAAATTTGACACAGTTTTCTCCAATTTTTTTTTTTTTAATTATGTTTTAAAAGTTTATGACTAATAAATTATGTAATATTTAATTTTTTCTAATTTGATGAAGATTATAATAAGGTTTTAAAGTTATTAAACAATAAATTATTTATATTAGTATTTTTATATAAATGAAATTTGCATGATAATATGCAAAGAAATATTTGTTTATTTATAGGTGTTAAATTCTAGGATTATTAAAATAAAACATTTTTTAAAAATATTTATTTAATTAAAACTATAAATTATTTATTCAAGTATTTTTATAGTACTTTATCTTGGTAGGGACTAATAAAACTTGTTTGGCTAACAATTTCAATCTTTAAATAATTAAGAGTAAATATAACTTTATTTTTATAATATTTTTGAAATTGAACAAATTTAATAGACAATGTCAAAAAAATTAAAATCAACAACAATATAGATTATAATATAAGATGGGTACAACCCAATGACTATAAGAGTTTACATTTTAGATGTTGCAGACATTTTAGAACAAGTCATTTGGTCTACGATTGTTTACATATTAAACATAAAAAAGTAAATTCTTGGTGGAAAGATGTTGGTCTCAAACATCTAACAGTTCAAGCTGTTAATGAGATTGAGAGTGAAGATGAGAGTGAAGTTTCTAAATCAGTATAAGAAATTTTTAAGAACAACAATGTGGAGGTTGAAACAAAGGAGAAAGGGCTCAAGCCAAAAGAAATTTTTGAAGGAAGAAATAATGAGGAAGGGGAAATTAAGCCAAGTGAAGATTTCATTGCTTGGGTTTATTTGATGAATTCCTAACTATTAAATTATTTTAAAATCTCTATACCTATCTTTCTTGATTTAGAGGAAGAGGAGATTGGATGGTGATGAACAAAAAGAGGAAAGGTCAATTTAAAAAGGACACAGACCCATTGAATATGACCCTTTAATCTAAAAAAAGAGTGGATTGGAAGGGACAAAGCAAAGAAATTATTTATTCAAGTGATTCTTATAGTACTTTGCCTTGGCAAGTACTAATAAAGCTTATTTCGCCAACAATTTCAATCTTTAAATAGTTAAATGTAGATATAACATTATTTTTATAATATTCTTGAAACTGAACAATTTTATAATAGAATGCTTTAAAAAAAAGTTGTAACAATAATATAGGTACAACCTATTGATTATGAGGGTTTACATTTTAGATGTCAGAGGTCTTTTGGAATAGGTCATTTGGTCTATGATTGTCCAAATATTACACATAAAGAAAGAAATTCTTAGTGGAAGGATGTGGGTCTCGAACATCTAACTGTTCAAATTGTTAGTGAGATTGAGAGTGAAGACCAAAATGAAGTTTTTGAATCAATACCAAAAATTTCTAGGAAGAACAATTCCTATGAAGATCAATGTGTAAGTTGAAATAAAGGAGGACGGACCCATGCTAAAAAAAATTATAAATTTGACAATAATAAATATTTAAATTGTTGTTTATATACACATGAATAATTTTTATTTTTTAATTTAAGATTAATTAATACTAATAAAATTTAAATTAGTAATTATGTGTATATTTTTTAACTAATTATTAATTTTAATAGAGTGTTTATTTTATAATTAAAAATTTTTAATCTAAATTCAGATTTTTATTTTATATTTTAATTAAAAATATATATGTTGTTTCCAAAATTAGCTTAGCTCATTTTTGGGAACAACCCCCTACGAAACTTGTCTGTTTCATCTTTTGTCTCTCTAAGTTTATTTTCGAAACGGGTTTTTCTCGTTCTCGTCTTGGCCCAACTGTACCGTTCAAAATTCGTAACATCATTACATTTTTCTCAAAATGTGAAGGTTGTCACGGTCTCGTTACGTCCAGGGGACCAAAATCTGCCTTTTTCAGAGTTAGTGTTTTTCTTCCATTTTCATGCACGAGCGGCAATTTTCGCCGCCAGTGCATTTTTTCTTCTCGCATGCAGAAGTGACAATTTTTGCCGCCTTTGCATCTGGATCTGCACGGACGACAAATTTTGCCACCCATGCAAGTTTTCACTTCTCACATGCAGGAGCGGCAATTTTTGCCGCCCCTACATGTCCCAATTTTTTCAGTGCAAGGGCGGTGAAATTTGCCGCCCCTGCACTACCTCGTTTTCCATGCTTAGCATTTGTTGCCGCATGTGTCAGATTGTTGGAGTCAATTTTCACCTCATTTAATCTGATTGTAACCTTATTTTACTTCATTCCTCCTCTCCTCCCCCTGCCCTCCACCTCTAGACGATCTAACGAATGGATAAAAGTGCATTTTGGTGGATTTGAACTTGCTACGTGCGTGGCTTTCCAGATAGGTCGTGTATTTGGCATTCATTTCTTTTTTCTTTTCCTCTTTTAGCTTATTTTCCAAATTGTTGGGGTTTTTATTTTTGTTTTCTTCTCCTAGGGCCGATTGGCCCGCTCCCGTTCCTTTCCCCCACTGAACTTTTCTCTCCCTTACATGTCGGCCAGTGTCCTTCGTTCTTGCCCACGATTTTCTTGCATAAGAATGCATGGGCGGCGAAATTCGCTGCCTGTACCTTTTGTTTATTCCCAAAGGTGCATGGGCAGCAAAATTTGCCGCCCATGACTTTCTGGCTAACCCTGCACGGGTGGCAAATTTCACCTCCTGCACTCCCTTGCTTTTCAAACTTGTGTTGGCAGTGAATTTTGCCACCGATACATGTTTCTTTTTGACTTGCATTGGCAGCAAAATTCACCGTCGATGCAGGCCAAAGGTGCAAGGGCAGCAAATTTTGCCACCCCTACACTTTCTTTCCATATAGACACGAAAGGGCGGCAAAATTCACCGCCTGTGTCATTTTTTTCTCCTTTTTGCATGCAAGGGCGGCAAAATTCGCTGCCCATACATGCAGTTCTTTCCACATGCTTGGGCGGTGAATTTTGCCGCCCTTGCATTTTTATTCTAAATTTCTCTAACTCTGGAGAAATTTTCACTATTTTTTATTTTTCCCCCTCCTCTCATTTTTTCCTCATTTTCTGACCTAGCCCTGTTAAGTGCCCTTCCTTGATCATGATCACCCAATGTGTGAATTCCCTAATTTTCCCACTGTTCCCTAATTGCACGACCATGATTACAGTACCCTCTAAAGATTCTTGCTCATCAACACCCGCTCAACTGAGGCCAATTCTGATGTTTGAAACTTCTCCAAAAAAGTCAAAGGCTATGAAGTACAAATATCAAAGCGTCTTTATGATCACTTCGGTCACCTCTAACGTTGATGACATTAGAGATACAGAAATCAACCACGTAGATATGGTCAAATTCATGAACATAACCAAGGCAACAAACTCGAGCTCTAAAATGAAAAGAATCATCGAGAGCAACATTCATCTGGTTGCCGCTTTCCTGGTGGCAACACATCATATGGAGTTCATCCTCCAGTGTGCCCAATTTTACAACAAAGAGATGAGATCAGTCTTAAATGCCAGTGGCCATGTAATAATTTGGTTGGACCTCAAATTCATTGACAAAGTCTTCATGTGCCCTCCTGCTACTGAAGTGTTGATGATTGACTTCATAGAGGCACAAAAGGAGTATGACAAAGACCCCAAGAGGACAAAGAAGGTAATGAATAATAGGTGGCTGAAGACCCCTAGAACCAATTTATCCATATGGCCACAAAACTTTCTGAGGAGTGATTTTAATGAAGAAGTAGGTGACTTGATCACCTTTCTCAGTAGAGTGCGAGGCCTCCCATCTTCCTCACAGTTCCATGAGTGGATGTACCTATTCATCAAAATCATCCTCCAAGATAAGCAGGTCATCTTTTGGGGTGAGCAAATTAACAACACTCTTCATGAGTAATTGACCAAGGTACAAACTACTTCAAAGTTCTATATGACTTTGTACCTGGTGTACATAGCTGCCTCGATGCGAACCTTTCCAGGTTTGACAACTGAAGGGGATAGAAAGATCACCCTAGTCTACTCATATTACCCCCAGCTAATGTTGCAAGGATCAATCTGCCATTTTAGAAGGGTAAATGACACCTTCTTTGCCATATTTTTATGCCTCTTCAACCCTCAACTCGAGTAGAAGAGAATATCTGATGAGGCTTGGACGGTTGTCAATGACTATGGCTGTATGTTCCTACAATTTCCCTCCTACTATTTTTGGGTTGGATTTTTCTATGGCTATCCCTATATGCTCCCCAGGTTTCCTTCTGATAAGTTAGTCTTAATGGAGCTATGTAGATAAATGGTTGTCATACATACTAGGTAGATGGAACTGAAAAAGCTAGGTTTCAAGTTTCTAATTGAAATTGGCAGATACTCAATTTTGACAGTAGCCAAAGCCAAAGTCATGAAAACAGAGATGCAGCTGGTTACCACAAAATAGTTTAAGAGAAGGGACAACTTTGACTATAGGGGTGTCAAGGACATGATCAGACGACAGACTCAATTTCATGAGCCTATGATCGAAGACATCTGGGTAGACCTGAAGACAGCTGAAGAAATTAGGAGGATGGACTATAGCAGGCTGACCCTGGAACAAATCAAATATTTGAGGGTTGCAGATATTCCCTTCAACTTGGTCTATGATAAGAGCATTATCAGCAACAGGTACCTGGCCGAGAAGATTGTTGACTCCCCTCTTCCTCTAATTCAGTGGTCTCAGAAAGAACTAACTTCTCTGAGGAAGAGATTTGAGCGAATATTGGCTAACACCAATGATTAGTTAGTGGCCAAAGGGATCATACTGAAAGAGTTTATTACAAGATTAGAGGCTGAGTTCCAAGCAGAATTGAGGAAGAAGGCAAAAAATAGGACCAAGAACAAAGGTGATGTTCCTTCTCCATCTAAGCCTCACAAGCCTAGAATCATCATTGTTTCTAAGAAATCAAAGGTTGTTGAGGATTCAAAATCAATGGTTAAGGGAGTTAGAGAACAAGGCTCCTAGGAACAGGCAAATCAATAAATGGAGACATATGATAGGTGCTCAAAGCAGCAAAGGACTGAGCCTTTACCTTCCCAGGAAGGGGCATAATGACTTACAGATGTCTCTCCTTCTCTACCTCAGTCTCCTATGGCATCTTTTTCACCTCTATCTCCTATCAGCATTCTTTTTTCTGGAGCCACCTCTCCTTCCAAAGTTAGGTTTGGCAACACTCGAGATGTTTTTGGAGATACTCTTCGCTCCTCTGGATCTATTCCTAGTTTGGCATCTCCTTTCAATTTAAGAGAAAGCTCTGCCCTTGATCAATCAATGGCCGGTATGATTTCGCCTGTTACTCCTACTACAACCACTATTACCACTAGCAGTGTAGACGTTATCGTGGTGACACCAGCTATAGGAGCCATTGCCATAGTAAGTACTTCTTCTCTCCCTCCTTGGATGTCAGCTTTCACGCTTAAAAGAAAGAAGCTAGCCATCTCTGTAGATGACTTCAATTTTGATAAGATAGTGCCGATGAAAGCTAAGGCCCCTAAGAGACCAAGGATCCTCTCAAAATTGGTTGAAAAAAGGGGCATAATTTTTTGGAAGTAGCTAAACCTTCATAGGATGAAACCCTTGAGGGTTTTGACATGAGCAGTTATTCCATCTCTCGTGTTGAACTTGAAAAAATTACTCACGAAAGTGCGAAAAGCGATCTACAGTCTGCAATGGACATCATGATTCAGAAATTCGACAGAGAAAAGGATATGGACTAGTATAAGGCCAAGACAGAACAGTTGATGGTAGTAATAAGGAAAACCGCCCTTCCCTCTAAAACGACAACTCTAGAAGCCTTCTATGTTGACGACCCCATCATCCATAAAGTAGAGAGAACCTATATAAAAGGAAAAGTGCTGGAAGATTACATTGTGAAGATGCACACTCAAGGAATTTATTTACTTATAGAAGTTTCCAAAAAGATAGGCAAGATGAAGAAGCTGAGGATAGATTTAGAAGACCTTGTCTCTCTTATCTCTCAAGACATTAACAGTGCAGAGAAATATCTCAGCAAGTGGAGGGAAATGAAGGATCTAAAGAAAAGCACCTTGATTTCCATCGGTGTTGTTTCCAGCAAAGATTCCTATGTTGAGATTAAGGAATCACTTATATATAGGATTCAGGTACTCAAGGGGCTCATCGAAGATCTCGAGTCTTCTAAAGATGCTAGTGAGAAAAGCGATACAGGCTTGTTGAATAGACTGGAAAAACTGCCTTGCGACCTCACCACTAGGGATAATCAATTTCTCTCAGACGAAGAGATGATCCAAGGATTCAAGGGTATGATTCAGAGAGATTTTGAAGAAAAAACCTTCTCCATGACTTATGTGGACAATATTTTAGATACTCAGTTAACTCTGGATAATCTAAGATCTAGGTTAACTAGTCATGCTAAGGCAATCACAACATTGAAAGATGCTTTAATCAGAGCTAGGGTCATCTTCAAGAACACCATTGCGCCAGACAATATAGGAATTTAGGCATCTATTGTTATGTATGATGCTCATCTAAAGAAGTCTGGTGACAAGAGCTAAAACTTTTTCCCCTTCTCTTTTTTTTTCTCATGCACTTTTGTCATGAAAGAGTGCATGCAATTTTGTAATGTGTAATTACATGTAAAAAATCCAAAAAAATATATCAAAGTCAAAGATGAGTCATCTTTGACTAAGATATTTTTGTATTTTAATCTTTTCTAATTTTGAGGGTTTCTCTTTATATATAGTGGAGACCTCTTTTGTAAATAGATCTCTGATAATTGAGAGCAAAAACTCTGTCGAAATTGAAACACTTCTTGAGACTTTGTGCTCAATTTGTAAATCATATTTTGTTGAATGAATGAGAAGCAGGTTTATTTCAGACTTTGTGTTGAATTTATCTATGTTATTTAGGAAATAGTTCTTATTTACTCTTTCCTAATAATCTCTTATTTGTTTGATTTAATAAGCAAAGTGTGTGTGTTGACATTATCTGAAGACGTTTTTAAAAGATAGAAAAGAGACTTTGAGCTACTTTTATTTTTATGATCTTTTTATCTTTTGTAGTTTCAGGTGAAGACTTTGCGCTTCATTTCACTCTACGGTTATGCTTGTTCCTAATCGGTGAAGGAGGTTACGAAAGACTTTGTGCTTACACAAGTTTCCTTGTGAACTTTTTTACACTTCAGAGGATTTTCTACTCTTGGTTGAATACCATTCCTGAAAGAAGAGGAAGGTTCTTAGCCAACGACCAAGATTTTTTTCTTGTTCCTTGGACATCACCTTTAAAAAAAGAGAGGTGGATGCTGTTATACCACCCCAAGTATTATTTTTTGCTTAATTATATATATATATATATATATATATATCGTATAAATATTCATAGGGAACCTCCCCTTGATGAGGAGAGATTTACCTCATCCAGATCTGGTAAACTCACACTTTTTGTGGCATAAATATCCTTATGCTATAGTTGATATACCCATTTTGTCATCAGTTAGTTGACGAAAAAATATTCACCCAACAGCTTTTTGGCGACTCTGCTGGGGACTACGAACGTGCATTTTGAAGCCTCAAGCTTCAACTTGAAGCAATTTTAGTCCCTTTTTCATTTGAAATTTGGCAACTCCACGCTATACAAGAAGCCAGAGATCTAAGGATGTTTTTGACCCCGTATTTGAATTGGCACAATAGAGCAATTTTGATCTATTTCCTCCACCACCTTTCCTCTAACGATCTAGGAGTCCTCCTCCTGACCTTATCAATTCACCAACACAAGGTAGAGCTTCTTTTAATAGTGCCCTGCCTATAAACACCCCACCAAGATTTGTTATCCTGCCATTTAATCATCCTAGCATAATGGCTCAAGGCCCGTGGGGAAATTCCTTTGGTCATCTTAATTTGGCCCCACCCTTGCATGAACTACCTCGTAGTTCTAGAAAAAAAATTCTAAGTTTTTTGGTGACGGGAAGGTTCATGAGTATATTGCCGCTTTCTTCATAGCATGTGGCATAATTGGTGTAGAATTTGAGGATGTAGCAGTGAGACTTTTTATAGAAAGTTTACAAGGCGCGACTGTGGATTAATTTTACCACCTTTAAGCTCAAACTATAACTGACTGGAATACGCTAAAGTCCATATTTGAAGCTAGGTTTAAACTTGCTGAAGATGCACATGCCTTGTTAGCACAGCTAACACAGATGAAAAAAGAATCCCAATAACTCATGAGGAATTTCATAGCTAAATTTAACAAGTTAAGGAACCAGATTCCAACCGTCGCTCAACCCATGTCAGAGAATCTCAAGTGCTTTTTTATCAACTCATAGCTTCCCAAAGTAAGTTTCCTGTTGAGGCGAGCTAGCCCTATGGATCTCGCATTGGCTCAAAATTTGGCTACTGAGATTGAGGATGATTTTATCCTGACAGGTAAGATTAGAAAAGACCCTAGTAAAAATAGATTCTCTTCATCTGCTGAAAGCTCTTCTACATGCACTACAGATCCTATGGTGCAAAAATTGATAAATGAACTGATAGCTTTGAAGAGATAAATAACTCAAGGTACGTCTGCTCCCACCTATCGAGATATGCCCAAGAGAACATTTTAGAATCAACAATATTAGGGTAATGCTACCCAAAATTAAGGGAAACCAAATCACCTGCCTCCCCTTCTAGGGAAATTAGCCATTGAAGCATCACCTGCCAATTCAGTAGTAGGTTACCTAGAGGCTGAACACGACTATTCGTTCCAACCTCAGTTGGACCAACAAGACGATGCTAATCTCTTCGATGAGTAGGAAGAAGAATTAGCTGGTGACTCTAATATTAATTTCCTAAATTACCAAGACGAAGCTGGAAGTAAATGAGAAGGGTTGGATGGATCCTATGCTATTTTCACTAGATCTCAAAACCTGTCAGCTCCACAGGCTGACAAAGAGAAAGAAGAAGAAGAACCTCGACAGGTGGTTTCCATCGCTAAACGAGGAACTCTATTACCTCCTTAATTAAAAAATCAGGTAATTCATAAAAAAGTAAGTACATCCAACCACCCTATACCTTCCACCTCTGTTGCTTAGACCAGTGCCACACCTACTAAAGACCTAGATGATGGACCCTCTTCTTCCATTTAAAATTCCTTTCAATTATTTGATATAATTGATCACGCCAGGAAGACCAAGATCCAAATGATAGAGATTGAATATTTGAGAGCTAATCTTGAACAATTTGATAGGTTTGTAGAATATGTGAAAAATAAAGCCATCCCCACAGGACAAGATTCTTCAAATGCTGTTCATGATCCCTCCAAAGATAAATCCATCTAGAATAATCTTGTCGTGACTCCTATTGCTCCTAGGAAGATAAAACATTTTTATGTTTCCCTACTTATAAATAGTTACAAATTGAGTAATTGCATTATAAACTCTAGAGCCTCGGATAATGTCATGCTCACTAAGGTGGCAGATTCCCTTGGTCTAACTTTGACCAAAACTTTTGGTAAGTGTTTTTCTATGAAAATAAGAAAATTCCACTCCTTGGTCAAATAAAAGATGCCCAATTTGCTTTCGCAGCTTTTTCAGAAAAGAGAATAAAAATGACGGTTCTAGTGGCCGATGTTCCAGCCTCTTACAACATCTTGCTTGGGTGGAATTTTTGCAAAGATGTTGGAGGTGAGCTAAGCATGGACTTGTTAGAAGCGAGGATCCTAATTCAAGGTGTTATGAAGAAGTTGCTTCCTGAAAAAGAGGCAAGGTATGTAGTCACCTGATCATTAGCACTGAAAGCTCAAATTTTATTTGAGTCTTCAGGCATGGACAACTACTTTCTATCTATGGACGAGATCCATGAGGCATCCGATGAAACTCCTATAGGTGACAACTTGGAATTGTGTTCAGCTAACACAGCGGGAGAATCAACAAAGCAAAATAAACACATGGAAGAACCTCTTCCCCCAAATGAAAAAGTTTTCAAAGAAAAAGTGGTGTCTAATGAGGTATGGACCTTAGAATTTGATGGCAGCTACTCTTCTACTAGTTTGAGAGCTAGAGTTGTGTTGGTATCTCCTCAAGGAGATATTGTCCCTTTGTCCTACAAGTTGTAGTTCAACAACACTAACAACACAGCTGAGTATGAATCCCTGTTACTCAGATTACAGGCTGCTAGAGAAAAGGGCATTAAATTACTCCATGCTAAAAGGGACGCCAAATTGGTAGTTTACTAGGTAAGAAACTTCTATCAGACCAAGAATGAAAGATTGTGCCACTATCGCAATCTGGTCTGGGATCAAATTAAAATTTTTGACACTTTCAACATCTCCGTTGTTCCAAGGGAATTCAATGACCAGGCGGATGCATTGGCTGTCTCTGCTACTCTCTTGGTTCCCCACCCAGATTTTAAAGGAGATAAGTACACTATTGAACTAGTCTTTCAGCCAAGTGTACCTGATAATGCCGGCCATTGGCAAGTATTCAACAATGATGATCAAATCATCGCTTTCTTGGAGCAAAAGGATAATTTTGAATAACTACATTTTGAAGGCAGTGAACTTCAAGAATGTGAAGCAACCTCTGAATCGAATCCGAACATAGGTGAAGATTTCCTTCAACTTAAGGGGAACAAGATTTTCAAAGCCTTGGTTTCCCTAGAGAAATTGTTTGATAACCATGACAGGTTTATCAAACAACAGTGGATAGATTCAAACTCTTCCTAGGATTTTGATCAGGTAAGCTTGGGAACCAAGGGAGATCCTAAGATGGTAAACATTGAGAAATGCTGCACTCTCGAGGAGAGATTTAGGCTTGCTAATCTACTCCATCAATATATAGATGTCTTGGCTTATTCTTATGACGACCTAAAATCCCTTAGGCCTGATGACATTCACCACGACATTCTTCTTAAGGCAAATTATGTGCCTTACAAATAAAAGTCCAGGCAATATAACCCAAAAATCTTAGGTACTATTTTAGTTGAGATACAAAAAATGCTTGATGCCTAGATAACTTTTCCAATCTATCACTCCACATGAATTGCCAACATAGTCCCTGTTAGAAAGAAAAATGGTGAAATTCAAATCTGCGTGAATTTCAAGAACTTGAATAAGTTATCTTTAAAAGATAACTACCCTCTTTCTATCATGGATCAAGTTCTACAAATGGTAACATGTTTCGAGATGTTATCAATGCTGGATGATTTCTCAGGTTACAATCAGGTTGAGGTTGGAAAAATAGATCAACATAAGACTATCTTTACCACACCTTGGGGCACCTTTGCTTATCGAAGAATGCCTTTTAGTCTGATAAATGCAGGTGCCACATTTCAAAGAGGGATGGATCTCACTTTTAAGGATGAAATGGGCAAGTTCATTATGGTGTACCTGAATGATTTGATAGTATTTTCAAAGCATCGTTCTGACCATGTCCATCATTTACAAAGAATACTGGAACGCTGCCGTCAGAACAATATTTCTCTAAATCTAAAGAAATCTATCTTTGGGGTGACTGAAGAGAAACTTCTCAGACACATTGTGTCCTGAGAAGGTATTAAAATTGACTCAGAAAGAGTCAAGTCCATCCAGGAACTTACTCTACCTACTAGCAAAATTGTGGTTCACTCTTTCTTCAAAAAGGTGAATTTTCTTCAAAGATTCATTCCTGAGTTCGTTGAAAAGACCTGCCACATCATCAATATGATGAAAGGCAATGCTAACTTCAGATGGACTGCTGAGAGCAAATCAACGTTCAAAGACATCAAAGAAGCAATTGCTCACGCACCAGTCTTGGTTTGTCCAGACTACACCAAAAGCTTTAAAATATATAGTTATGCTTCTGAACATACACTCTCAGCGATTTTAATTCAATAGAACCAAGAAGGTGTAGAATCTCTTATCTCTTTCATGAGTTGTCCACTCAAGGTTCATGAGCTAAAATATTCTAACATGGAGAAGCATGTATACGTGGTGTTCAAAGTAGTCAAACATTTTAGGTTTTATATCTTGAACTCACACACCGAAGTTCTTGTACCTGATACAACAGTGAAGTCCATTTTGACTCAACAAGAGTTTGGTATGAAGAAGGGTAATTGGATCTCCAAGATTCAAGAGTTTGATCTAGACATCAAACCTACCAAACTTGTGTGGAGAAAGGGTCTTTGTCAGTTGATCGCCAACAATATTTCAAATGAAGCAGAAAGTGAAGAAATAGAGATCGAAGGCATGCCTACAGTCCTCTTTGTTGCCACTACTAATGAGTGGTATTTTGATATCACTTATTTTCTGACATATGGTGAGTGTCCCACTCATCTCTCCTATAAGGAGAAATGGAATGTTAAATTAAAAGTTGTTAGTTATGTTCTATGGGATAATGGTCTGTACAAAAAGAACTTGGATGGGGCATTTCTTCGTTGTGTTGATAAGGTGCAACAAGGAAAACTCTTGGAGTCTTTCCACAATTTGGCTTGTGGAGGGCATTTTTTTGCACTAGTGACATCGCACAAGATTTTGTGAGCAAGATACTATTGACCCACGCTGTTCTAGGATGCCTACAAATGGGTGTGTAAGTGCAAATTGTGTCAACAGTTAATTGGGAAGCCTAAATTGGCTGCATTGCCTCTCAAGCCAGTAGTAATCGAAGATCTTTTTCAGCAGTGAGGTATTGACTTTATTGGTACAGTCAACCCATCTTTGAGTGCCGAACATGATTATGTCCTCACGGCAACGAATTACTTTACCAAGTGGGTGGAGGCCATCCCAACCAAGCACGCTACGTCTGAAGTAGTGTGTAATTTTTTAAAGAAAAATATCATCTCCCAGTTTGGGGTCCCGCTCAAAATTGTAACAGATAATGCAGCCTATTTTTCCTCACATTAAATTACTCAAATTTGTTTTTATTATGGGATTACCCTATCCCACACTTCAGATTATTTTCCTCAGGGAAATGGCTAAGCAGAATCGAGTAATAAAAACCTGGTCACCATTATCAAGAAGTTTGTAGATGACAATTAGAGAATGTGGCAGAAAGTATTGTATGATGCTTTATGGACGGATAGGATAACACCCAAAAGGGCTATAGGTATGTTGCCTTTCCAACTTCTGTATGGCTTGAATGCAGAGATCCCCATCACCCTAAAACTACCAGCGCTCAAGTTAGCCAAAGCAATCGAAGACTCAACCTTCAAAAGTTCGATCGACAAAAGAATCATGTGTCTAACCAAACTGAATGAACAGTGAACCATGGTGGTGAATCAGATTACAGTGCATCAAAACTAGGTGAAAAAATTGTTTGATAAAAAGACTAAAGTTTGTGAATTTCGAGTTGGAGATCAAGTCTTGTTATGGGACAAGAGGCGAGAACCGAAAGGAATGCACGACAAATTTGACTCTTTATGGAGAGGTCCGTTCACCATTTGATAGCTCTATGGTGAGGCCAGCTTCTTGCTAGAATATCAGGATGAAACACAACTTGCACTACCCCACAGTGGGCAACATCTGAAGCTGTTCAATCGTTGAAGCTTAGATGGGTCCGTTTATATATATGTATATATTTTTTGTGTTGTCTATTTTCTTTTGTTTTTAGCCTAACTCCGTAGCCCAATGGCTTGGATGAAGGCACTTAGAGACTGGTTTCTACTTCCATTTATCGAGTTGATTAACGAAAGTTCCCCAATAGGAGCCAGTTGTTTTCAAAATCAGCTTAGCTCATTTTTGGAAACAACCCCCTACGAAACTTGTCTGTTTCATCTTTCGTCTCTCTAAGTTTGTTTTCGAGATGAGTTTTTCTCATTCTTGTCTTGGCCCAACTGTACCATTCAAAATTCATAACATCATTACATTTTTATCAAAACGTGAAGGTTGTCATGGTCTTGTTACGACTAGGGGACCCAAATTTGCCTTTTTTAGAGTTAGTGTTTTTCTTCCATTTTCGTACACAGACAACGATTTTTGCCACCAGTGCATTTTTTCTTCTTGCATGTAGAAGCGATAATTTTTGTCACCCCTGCATCTGGACCTGCACGGGTAGCAAATTTTGCCACCCATGCAAGTTTTCACTTCTCACATGCAGGAGCAGCAATTTTTGCCGCCCCTACATGTCCCAGTTTTTTCAGTGTAAGGGCGGTGAAACTCACCACCCCTACACTACCTCATTTTTTGTACTCAGTACTTATTGTCGCACGCGTCAGGTTGTTGGGGTCAATTTTCACCCCATTTAATTTGATTTTAACCTTATTTTGCTTCATTTCTCCTCTCCTCCTCCTGTCCTCTACCTCTGGATGATCTAGTGAATGGGTAAAAGTGCATTTTCGTAGATTTGAACTTGCTGCGCGCGTGGCTTTCCAAGTAGGTCATGTATTTGGCATTCATTTCTTTTTTCTTTTCTTCTTTTAAATTATTTTCCAAATTGTTGGGGTTTTTATTTTTGTTTTCTTCCCCTAGGGCCAATTGGCTCACTCCCGTTCCTTTCCCCTTTCAAACTTTTCTCTCCCTTACATGTCGACAGTGTCCTACCTTTTTGCCCACAGTTTTCTTGCATAAGACTGCACGGACAGTGAAATTTACTGCCCGTACCTCTTATTTATTCCCAAAGGTGCATGGGCGGTGAAATTTGTTGCCTATGACTTTTTGGCTAGCCCTGCACAGGCGGCAAATTTTGTCACCCGCGCTTCTTTGCTTTTTAAACCTGTGTTAGTGGCAAATTTTATCACCGAAACATGTTCCTTCCTGACTTGCATCGGTGGCAAAATTTGCCGCTAATGTAGGCCAAAGGTGCAAGGGTGGTGAATTTTTTTGCCCCAACACTTTCCTTCCATCTAGACATGCAAGGGCGGTAAAATTCACCGCTCATGCCATTTTCTTCTCCTTTTTGCATGCAAGGGCGACGAAATTCACCACCCGTACATGCAGTTCTTTTCACATGCTTGGGTGGTGAATTTTGCTGCCCTTGCATTTTTCCTCCAAATTTCTCCAACTCTAGATAAATTTTCACTCTTTTTCATTTTTCCCCCTCCTCTCCTTTTTTCCTCATTTTCTGACCTGGCCCTATTAAGTGCCCTTCCTTGATCATGATCACCCAACGTACGAATTCCCCAATTTGCCCACTGTTCCCTAATTACATGATCATGATTACAGTACCCTCTAAAAATTGTTGCTCATCAGCACCCGCTCAACTGAGGTCAGTTTCGATGTCTGAAACTTCTCTAAAAAAGTCAAAGGCCATGAAGTACAAGTATCAAGGCGTCTTTCTGATCACTTTGATCACCTCTAACGTTGACGACTTTAGAGATACAAAAATTGGCCACGTAGATATTGTTGAATTCATGAACAAAACCAAGGTGACAAACTTGAGATCTGAAATGAAAAGAATCATTGAGAGCAACATTCATCTGGTTGCCACTTTTTCAGTGGCAACACATCATACAGAGTTCGTCTTCCAGTGTGCCCAATTTTACAACAAAGAGACGAGACCAGTCTCAGATGCCAGTGGCCACATAATAATTTAGCTGGACCCTAAATTCATTGACAAAGTCTTCATGTGCCCTCCTGCTACTGAAGTGTTGATGATTGACTTCATAGAGGCACAGAAGGAGTATGACAAAGACCCCGAGAGGACAAAGAAAGTAATGAATAACAGGTGGCTGAAGACCCCTAGAACCAATTTATCCATATGGTTGTAAAACTTTCTAAGGAGCGATTTTATTGAAGAAGTAGGTGACTTGATAACCCTTCTCAGCAGAGTGCGAGGCCTCCCATCTTCCTCACAGTTCCACGAGTGGATGTACATGTTCATCAAAATCATCCTCCAAAGTAAGCAGGTCATCTTTTGAGGTGAGCAAATTAGCAATGATCTTCATGAGCAACTAACCAAGGTACAAACCACTTCAAATTTCTATATGACTTCATACCTGATCTACATAACTGCCTCGATGTGAACCTTTATAAGTTTGACAACTGAAGGGGATAGAAAGATCACCCCAGTCTACTCATATTACCCCCAGCTAACACTGCAAGGATCAATCTGCCATTTTAAAAGGGTAAATGATGCCTTTTTTGCCATATTTTTATGCCTCTTCGACCCTCAGCTCGAGCAGAAGAGAATATCTGATGAGGCTTGGATGATCGTCAATTACTATGGCTGTATGTTCCTACAATTTCCTTCCTTCTGCTATCTTCAGGTTGAATTTTTCCAAGGCTATCCCTATATGCTCCCTAACTTTCCTTTTGATAAGTTAGTCCTAATGGAGCTATGTAGACAAATGGTTGTCGTACATACTATGCAGATAGAATTAAAAAAGTCAAGTTTCAGGTTTCCAATTGAAATTGGTAGATACTCAATTTTGACAGTAGCCAAAGTGAAAGTCATGAAAACAGAGATGCAGCTGGTTACCACGAAACAATTTAAGATAAGGGACAACTTTGACTATAGGGGTGTCAAGGACATGATCAGATGAAAGACTCAATTTCATGAGCCTATGATTGAAGACATCTGGGTAGACTTGAAGACAGCTAAAGAAATCAGAAGGATGGACTATAGCAGGCTGACCCTGGAACAAATCAAATATTTGAGGGTTGCAGATATTCCTTCCAACTTGGTCTATGATAAGAGCATTATCAACAGTAGGTACCTAGCCGAGAAGATTGCTGACTCCCCTCTTCCTCCAATTCAGTGGTCTTAGAAAGAACTAACTTTTCTGAGGAAGAGATTTGAGCCAATATTGGCTAACACCAATGATTGGTTAGCGGCCAAAGGGATCATACTGAAAGAGTTTATTACAGGATCAGAGGCTGAGTTCCAAGCAGAAATGAGGAAGAAGGCAGAAAATAGGACCAAGAACAAAGGTGATGTTCCTTCTCTATCTAAGCCTCACAAGCTTAGAATCATTTTTGTTTCCAAGAAATCAAAGGTTGTTGAGGATCCAAAATCAATAGTTAAGGGAGTTAGAGAACAAGGCTCCCAAGAACAGGCAAATCAACAAATGGAGACAGATGACAGGCCCTCAGAGCAGCAAAGGACTAAGCCTCTACCTTTCCATGAAGGGGCACAATAACTTAAAAATGTCTCTCCTTCTCCACCTCAGTCTTCTATGGCATCTTCTTCACCTCTATCTCCTATCAACATTCCTTCTTCTGGAGCCGCCTCTCCTTCCAGAGTTATGTTTGGTGACCCTTGGGATGCTTCTAGAGATACTCTTCACTCCTCTAGATCTATTCCTAGTTTGGCATCTCCTTCCTTCAATCTAGGAGAAAGCTCTACCCTTGATCAATCAACGGCGGATACGGTTTCACCTGTTACTCTTACTACAATCACTGTTACCACTAGCAGTGCAGACGTTACCATGGTGACACCAGCTGCAGGAGCCATTGCCACAGTAAATACTTCTTCTCTCCCTCCTTGGATGTCAGCTTTCACACCTAAAAGAAAGAGGCTAGCCATCTCTATAGATGACTTTGATTTTGGTAAGATAGTGCTAATGAAAGCTAAGGCCCCTAAGAGACCAAGGATCCTCTCAAAATTGGTTGAGAAAAAGGGGCATAAATTTTTGGAAGTAGCTAAACCTCTGTAGGACACAACCCTTGAGGGTTTTGACATGAGTAGCTATTCCATCTCTCGTGTTGAACTTAGAAAAATTACTCACGAAGGTGTGAAAAGCTTTCTACAGTCTGCAATGGACATCATGGTTCAGAAATTTGATAGAAAAAAAGAGATGAAGGACTACTATAAGGCCAAGATAGAATAGTTGATGGCAGTAATAAGGAAATTCACCATTTCCTATGAAATGACAACTCTAGAAGCCTTCTCTATTGACGACCCCATCATCCAAAAAGCAGAGAGAACCTATATGAAAGGAAAAGTGCTGGAGGATTACATTATGAAGATGCACACTCAGGGAATTTCATTACTTACAGAAGTTGTCGAAAAGACAAACAAGATGAAGAAGCTGAGGACAGATTTAGAAGACCTTATCTCTCTTATCTCTCAAGACATTGATAGTGCAAAGAAATATCTCAGCAAGTGGAGGGAAATGAAGGATCTAAAGAAAAGCACCTTGATTTCCATCGGTGTTGTTTCCAACAAATATTCCTATGTTGAGATTAAGGAATCACTTATATACAGGATTCAGGTACTCAAGGAGCTCATCGAAGATCTTGAGTCTTCTAAAGATGCTAGTGAGAAAATGATACAGCCCTGTTGAATAGACTAGAAGAACTACCTTGCGACCTCACCACCAGGGATAATCAATTTCTCTCAGTCGAAGAGATGATCTGAGGATTCAAGGGTATGATTTAGAGAGATTTTGAAGAGAAAACTTTTTCCATGACTTCTGTGGACAATATTTTAGATACTCAGTTAACTCTGGATAATCTAAGATCCAGGGTAACTAGTCATGCTAAGACAATCACAGCATTGAAGGACGCTTTAATCAGAGCCAGGGTCATCTTCAAGAACACTGTTGTGTCAGACAGTATAGGAATTCAGGCATCCATTGCTATGTATGATGCTCATCTAAAGAAGTCTAACGGCAAGAGCTAAAACTTTTTTTCCCTTCTCTCTTTTTTTCTCATGCACTTTTGTCATGAAAAAGTACATGTAATTTTGTAATGTGTAATTACATATAAAAAATCCAAAAAAATATTTCAAAGTCAAAGATGAGTCGTCTTTGACTAAGATATTTTTGTATTTTAATCTTTTCTAATTTTGAGGGTTTCTCCCTATATATAGTAGAGACCTCTTTTGTAAATATATTTATGATAATTGAGAGCAAAAACTCTACCGAAATTGAAACACTTCTTGAGACTTTGTGCTCAATTTGTAAATCATATTTTGTTGAATGAATGAGAAGCAGGTTTATTTCAGACTTTGTGTTGAAGTTATCTGTGTTATTTGAGAAATAGTTCTTATGTCCTCTTTCTTGATAATCTCTTATTTGTTTGATTTAATAAGCAAAGTGTGTGTGTTGACATTATCTAAGGATGTTTCTAAAAGATAGAAGAGAGACTTTGAGCTACTTTTATCTTTGTGATCCTTTTATCCTTTGTAGTTTCAGGCGAAGACTTTGCGCTTCATTTCACTCTACGGTGATACTTGTTCCTAATCGATGAAGGAGGCTATGGAAGACTTTGTGCTTATGCAAGTTTCCTTGTGAACTTTTTTACACTTCAGGGGATTTTCTACTCTTGGCTGAATACCATTCTTCAACGAAGAGGAAGGTTCTTAGCCAACGACCATGATTTCTTTCTCTTGTTCCTTGGACATCACCTCTGAAAAAAGAGAGGTAGATGCTGTTATACCACCCCAAGTATTATTTTTTGCTTAATTATATATATATATATATATATAGCGTATAAATATTCATAGGGAACCTCCCCTTGATGAGAGGAGAGATTTACTTCATCCAGATGTGATAAACCCACACTTTTTGTGGCGTAAATCTCCCTATGCTGTGGTTGATATACCCATTTTGTCATTAGTTAGTTGACGACAAAATATTCACCCAACAATATATATTAAAGATGTGAATCATTTCTATTTATACTTTTATATTAATAATTATGTGCATATTGTAAGGAAGGTTAGTCTTTTTTAATTTATTAATAGTTTTATATGTATGATCAACAGTATAAAAAGTTATGGACGAAGGTAGAATTTTTGAAGATGGAGCGCGCAGGTGAAACCAAGAGTGCGTGGCCAGGCTAGGGCTGCCGAGCCTTGGCTTGTTTCTGCTTTTTCTATAGGACTACACTTTGGAAAACTTAGGGAGCGTTTTGGTTAGCTGGTGGACGGAGGGAACACGGTGTAAGGAGAAAGGGGCATAGGAAGTGACGGGCAGAGAGGTAGGGCTGCTGTTTGCTAAAATGGACAGGAGCTTTAAGGAGGCCTTAGGGAAGAATACTCAGGGAAATGGCTCCAGGTTGGAACCCAGATTGAAAGAAGTTGCTGACTCTGTGCATATAGCAGGTATGTCTGATAAAAATTCTGCTGGAAGCTCAAAATTGACAAAGGTAAATGGATGCTTGGAGCATTGCTCTGAGAGACCAAAACTTGTTATTTCTTATGAAATGATAGCTGAGGATGTGGAGTACTACTCCAAGCACTCACTTTAATGCAAATTTTTGGGACTGAGAGTCTCCTTACCCTTCCTAGAGAGCTGGGTGTGATGAATTTGGGAGCTAGAGGGGGAGATGGAAATCTCTTTGCTGGTAAACAATTTCTTCATGATCACATTTGTCTGTGTAAATGATAGAAACAGGGTGTTCGAAGGAGGTCCTTATTTTTATAATCAGGTAGGATTATTTGTTAAACCATGGCATGCTGGATTCAACCTGACTGAAGAGCTACCGAACAGAGTACCGGTGTGGGTAAGACTTCCCAGAATGCCTATTGAATGCTGCAGGGAGGATGTGTTACAGCTGATTGCTTCTATGTTAGGAAAACCTGTTGGGTCTTCTTCTCAGACTCTAGGAAAGAAATTCATGACATTCACCAGGATTTGTGTAGAAATTGATTTAAGTAAGCCTATACCAGATGCGGTTGAGATGAGTGCAGGTGAATATTCATGGGTTCAGCAGCTTGATTATGAGACGCTCCCTTTCAGATGCAGATTGTGTCATGAGTATGGACATCTGGTATGTGGGTGCCCTAAGGCAAAAATGAGTGATCAGCAACCTTCACGCCCTCCTCTTAACCAAACCACAGGGGTTGATAAAGGGAAAAAGAGTGGAATGGAAGGAAGCAAGGATTCAGAGGGTTTTGTGCAAGTAAAGGCTGAAGGCAAGAATAGAGGACATAAGAGATCTTGGATGGAGCGACAGGCAGAAGATTCAATCAACAAATTTGAGATTCTTGATACACTGGGATAGCAGGAAATCTTTCCAGGATTAATTAGTGAAGATCCAGTGGGGGGAGAGGCTGAGGTGACTGGTGCTACACCGATGGACCACGCCTTGATGACAGCAGAAGCTGTTCTACCTATGATTCTGGATGGGCAATTGGGGGAACAGATGACCTTAGTAGCATATGCTAATTTGGGACAGGTAGGGGAAGAGGTGGATCCTCCAACGCAGGCTGGGGCGGGAGAGACAGAGAAGAAAGGCAAAGCCCATCTGCACCTGGGAATTCAGTAGAGGGAAGGGAAGAAGGGGTCAGTTGAAAAAAGTGCCAAACCTGGCCGAAGGAAGGATATAGAAAGAATTAAGGTAATTGGGGAGAATTTAGTTGAGTCGGGGTTGGTGAAGACCATCGATTCCCACTTCATGTCTCCAACAAAATGATTGTGCTCTCATGGAATGTGAGGGGCTTAAACAGCGGCCCTAGACAAAAAGCTGTTTGGGATTTGGTTAAGTGTCATAATCTGGATGCTCTCTTTCTACAGGAAACTAAGGTCTCGGTAGAAGTTATGCTAGGAATTGCACCCAAGATGTGGAGACAATGCTTGTGTCAATGCATAGGAGCACAGGGATCGGCTGGGGGCGTGGCATGTATGTGGAATCCCCGCAAGATTCTACCGGTATCATGGATTGCCTTTAGATCATTTCTATCTATGGTGTTGCTTTGTGTGGAATTGGGGGAATATGTTCTTTTCACAAACATCTATGCCCCCACTGATTACCCGGGTAAGCTTATTGTTTGGAATAATATACAGATGGTCTGCAAAGACTTTCCCTATATGCCATGGATTTTGGCAGGGGACTTTAATGCCATCATGGATCTTTCGGAAAAAAGGGGAGGTACGACAAGGTTGGAGCTTTCGTCCCTTTTGCTTCGGGATAAGATCACGGAACTCAACCTGGTGGATATTAAGCCAGGGATGGTAGTTTTACGTGGAATAACAGGAGATTGGGGGAGAGTTGCATTGCTGAGCACATAGATAGGTTCCTGACCTCGTGTTATTGGATGAGCGGTCAATGTTCCTTGAAGTGCAAGATTCTGGACTGGAGAGGCTCAGATCACTGGCCAATCAAGCTGAGCATTTCTTCCAAAGAGAGCCATTGGAGGCCTTCATTCAAGTTTCAACTTATGTGGCTCAGGGACCCGGGGCTGTTTGATAGGGTAGCTGATTGGTGGAGAATTGGAAGGCCGACAGCTGGCACGACAATGTTCGTTATGGTTAAGCTCCTTCAATTTGTGAAATATCAGCTTAAGAGATGGAACCGGTAGCACTTCGGCAATATTTTTCAAGAGAAGAAAGAGGCACTGGAAGAGCTGGATAACATTACTAGAATGATTAGAGAGGAGGGGCTTACTGAACTCTTGATGCAGGAAGAAACCAGGGCTGTCAGGAAGGTGGAGGAATGGGAGCTTTGGGAGGAGATTTTTTGGAAACAGAAAGCCAGAGTTGATTAGTTGTAGGAAGGGGATCAGAACACAACTTTTTTCTTTAATACGGTGAAAGCTAGACAACACAGCAATATGATCCAGACATTGGTTTTGGACAACAGAGAAAGGATCTCCTCTACCAGAGAGATGTGCAACGAAGCGGCCCAGTATTTCTCGGCTTTATTTACTAAGGAAGGAAGGAGTGAAGAGGATGTTGAGGAGCGCATACTTTCCTGCATCCCCAATATTGTCTCTCAGGATATAAATGAGCAACTAATGCATCCTATCAATATGGAGGAACTCCAGCGGGTTGTCTTCAGCATGAAAAAAGGTAAAGCGCTGGGCCCGAACGGTTTCCCCATTGAATTCTTCCAGGAGTACTGGGAAATTATCAAAAGGGATTTACTAGCTATTGTCCATGAATCCTAGAATAATAGACAAATGCTTAGAGCGATGAACTCTATGTTCTTGGCTCTTATTCCCAAGAGGGAAGGGGCTGACTACCTTAATCAGTTTCAGCCTATTGCACTTTGCAATGTGGTTTATAAAATCATATCAAAATTGATTGCCGAAAGATTGAAAAAGTGGCTGAATGTTCTGATCTCAGAGGAGCAAAGTGGTTTTGTGGAGGGGTGCCAAATTCTGGATGGAATTGTGGTTGCAACGGAAGCCATTCACTCTATGTCAAAGTCACGCGAGAAAGCTATGTTTATGAAATTGGACATGTCCAAGGCTTATGACAGGGTTCGATGGTCTTTTCTGTGAAAGATGATAGCCGCCTATGGGTTTGCAGAGGAGTGGATTATGTGGGTGATGAGCTATGTTAGCTCGACCTCTTTTTTGGTCTGGGTGAATGGGGAGCACTCCCACCTCTTTGGGGCGATGAGAGGACTAAGGCAGGGAGACCCTGTGTCTCCTTACTTATTCCTGATTCTGGCTGAAGGTCTTGGCCAACTGATCAGAAAGAACACCTTGGAGGGTGTTATCCAGGGATGGAGGTGGGGGGAGAATTACCGGTCCTCTCCCATTTACAGTTTGTTGATGATGTGGCGCTAACGAGCATGGCTACTTTGAGAGAGGTTGCCAGTTTTCGTAAGGGGTTAGATGATTAACTGGCTGCCATGGGATAGATTGTCAATGAGGATAAGTCCTCCATCTTCTTTTTTAATACGCCACAGGCAATTCAGCAAAGGGTGGCGAACACTCTTCAGTTCCAGATTGGCAGCCTTTCGGTGCTCTATCTTGGGATTCTGATCTCTACTGGGAGGCAAGCGAGATAAACTTAGAAGGGGATCATTGATAAATTCAGAGCCAAGGTGAACCATTGGACTAACAGGTGGCTCTCCTTCGCTGGCTGGGTTCAACTGATTCAGTCTGTGGTGCAAGCGTTGCCTATTTACAGATGCATGCTTCAGGTGGCACTGACTTGTTTTGTCAAGGAGCTGGATGGTATGGCTCATCAGTTTCTTTGGGATGGTAATTTGACTTTGTCAAAATGGAGCCTAGTTAGATGGGATGTTGTGTGCAGCCCGAAACGTTTTGGGGGGTTGGGTCTTCGACAGTCTATTTTGACAGGTACGGCCCTGGAAGCGAAACTTTATTGGAGATGGTGTGTTGAGCAGGAGCATGGGTGGGCTAGTATCCTCTCTCATAAGTACTTTGTCGGGGTTCCAGCAAAGGATATTCCCAGGTACAGCTTGTTTGGAGCTGATTCGGTGATCTGGACAACTCTAAAGAAGGGAACGACCTTGATTAAAAAGGGTCTTTTTTGGATATGTAGAGATGGCAGGGAGGCACAATTTTGGACAGATTCTTGGGATGGCTTTCCACCGCTGATTACTCAACATCCCCACTTGAGTGATTTAGCACAAAATTTCAGGGAAGCTGGATGGAACAGTGTGAGTGATTACAAAGTCTTTTTTCACAATGGCCAGTTGACGGAGGCAAGATGGGCAGCTCTTGGGGAGTGGCCTATTAATGGCATGGAAGCTGATTGCATGGAGCTGAAGAGGATTTTGGAGGGGCGCAACTGCTGTGCCCTCAGAGGGAGTGACACGCTGGCTTGGGCACCCCATCCCAAGGGGAAATACACGGTTTCTTCCAGATATCAGGAGCTGGTTGTTCAGCAGAGGGAGGATAGAGGGGAAGTTACTTGGTGGAAGAGAGTTTGGAGCCATTTTTCTTGGCTGAAATGTAACTGTTTCTCCTGGATGCTTGCTTGGAATCGATGTTTGACTTGGGAGAATATTAAGTGGAGGGGAATTGCTAGACCGTCGTGGTACGTCCTGTGTCTGGAGGCGGAGGAAGAGTCATCGCATTTATTTTTTAGGTGTTCATTTACTTGTCAGCTATGGCATGCTTGGTGGGATGCCTAGGGATGTGGATGCCTACATGCCTCCTCTTTAGCTGAGTTTTGGTGTAGACTGGATAGACCGCCATTCGGTGCCCAATTTTTGCAGGAGGCATGGTACTCCGGGAAAATCTTCCTTTTATGGCAGGTTTGGCTTGAGAGAAATTAGAGAATATTTAGAGAGGAAAAGTTGGCACTCCAATAGGTCTGGCGCAGGATTATAGGCATCTCTAGGAGACTATCTCGGCTAAGAGTGAAATTGCTCAGCCTTTGACGCAGGCTGATGCTGCGCTGGCTGTGAGACTGGGGATACAGTATGGTTCTGTGAACTATACTCGGGTGAGGCACAAAAATGGGGAGAAGTCGAAGATCCAAAGGCAAGGGAGATGGACGCCACCTCCTGAAGGTTTTTTTAAAAATTAACACGGATGGTTCGTCTCGCGAAAATTCTGGCCCGGTGGGGATTGGAGGGGTTGCCAGAGACTCTTCTGGGGCCTTGGTCTTCCTTTTTTCATCCTACCAGGGGGAATAGATGGTGAATAGAATGGAGGGATTGGCGGTTTTGTATGCTCTGAAAAGAGCCTATGAGCTTGGATGGCGCAAGGTTCATTGCGAGGCCGATTCGCAAATTTTAATCAACATGCTTCAGGAACAGACAATGAATGACGTGAGCTGGCAACTGTCCTTGATTGTCCAACAGATTTTGCAAGTTAGTGATCTTATGGAGACACTGGTTTGGGTGCATATTCCCAGGGAGTGGAACGCACCCACTGATTATTTGGCTAAATACGGTTCAGGAGGAGGGGACATTTTGCATGTGGATGAGTGGGCGGGTTTCCCTATTGAGGCGCGCCAGAATTTGGGCCAACTTCTCAAAAATGATATTGATGGAAATGGTGAATGATGGGCGGTGAAGTGTCGCCGTTTTGCTTGGCTGTATGCTAGCTATGCTGGCTGTTCTGTCTATTGCTGATTGTGCTCTGTTTTTATTGATGAATAAAATTTTTACCCGCTCTTTTATTTAAAAAAATAGTATAAAAAGTTATATATATGTTTTAATTTTGGTTGGTAAATAAATGATTATGAAAATAATTTTATAATTGAAAATTTTAATTTTGTTTTAGTAAGCTTTTAAATTTGAGTCAGTGAACAACTATTCTATTGTTTTTGGATAGTATGAAGAGAAATGGTTTGTTGAGTTGTGACACATTTTCTTTTGAGGTATGTTAGGGGATATTTGATGGAAGCTCTGAGGTATGTTGGAGGATATTTTGGTTGAATGTGTGATTTTGTTGATGTTAATAATTTATCATAAATTTATTTTAATTGATATTGTATTATTTTTTATGTTATTTAGATTTTTTTTAATTCATATTTAAAAAATAACATTTCAATTTAATATTTTTTAATTAATAATTATATATACTTTAAAATATAGATTATTTATATTTATATTTTTACTATTTCTTTTCATATATAAATAAAAATACACCATGTATGAATTAAATTTATAGATATCAGATGTAAAAATTTCAATTATATTTTAAATTTTTTTAAGACTTTATATGTATGTATTTAATATATAAGTATAATATCTATAAATTATATTTTAAATTTTTTTAAGACTTTATATGTATGTATTTAATATATAAGTATAATATCTATAAATTAAAATTACAGATCAAAGATGTAATTTTTTTTAAATATGTAAATAACAATGTAAGAATGAAATAATATTTTTAAATGTATTTTAATTAAATGATTTGTTATAATATTTAAATATATATATTTATTTTATTATTCAATTATAATTTTATATTTTAAATTTTTTATTAATTGGAAAGGGCTTGGCTTCTCCAATTTGCTTATTTTCAAGTCCCTCATTCAAATTTCAGGGTCCTTTGTGGTGAAAAGTATATGGAAAAGATGGAAAAAGATCAAACCTTGGCTTCTCTAGTATGGCTCAGGGTTCCAAGATGGCTTATCTGTTAACTCCCACTCGCTATGGTGGCCACTTGTTATCAATTTTAATGAAGTCCTTTTGGTCGAGGTTCCTTGGATCAATGCTCTCAAGTTGTTTCGTAGAGGCATTCATATTGTCCAAGATATTTTTTATAAGCACTCTTGCTCTTGGCTATCCTGGGAAAAGGTGAAAACCAAATTCTGATTAGCCAATGCTAATCATGAATCCTTCCAAGAAATCATGAATGTTATTCCACCTTCAATGCTTCATAAAATTTCTATTCACTCCACTCGTCCTTGGTGGAAAGACTGAAAGTGGTATGTTGAAACTCTATTCCACAATTACACCCCCCAGCTTGGCTATGGATGGCTTACTCCCCACATGCCTAAGGTGGATAATATTAACTCCCACTGGGGTCTGCATTCCTCTATTTGCACCTGGTGCTTTCATTTTCATACAATCTGGGAGGCTTTCTTGGAGCCTAAGCTAGCTCATTTCACTTGGTGTATCTAATATCAAGGCTTACCTATTGGTAGAAGGATTATTCACTTAGGAGTTTCCCTTCCTACTTGCCCTTTTTGTGGCCATATGGAAATGCTCCTTCACCTTTTCAGCTACTATTCCAAAGCTCAAAGGGTCTAGACATGGATTCATGATATCTTTAGGCCTTTCCAACCCAAATTCTTTCATTGACAACATATCCTTCTTGGAGATAAACTCATCATGTTTGTGACATATACCCAAGTCTAACATACTTTCAATGTGGAGATTCTCTTTTGGTTATGGAAAGAAAGAAATAATACAATATTTAATAATGCTTATTCAGATTGTAATTTTTTTACTCTGAGTAAGTCCTCTATTATTTCCAATATTTTTTTGCATATTCAAGTGCAAGCTAACAAAGTTGCTATGGATCTGGGCCATCTTTAGGCCCTCCTCACTCATTAGGGAGACGTGAATAAGGCTACCAACTAAAAAGAGTGATGGAATTTGACTAAGGCTACCAACATATGTGTTAATTTAGTGCTAATGAGTACTAATTTTAGATTAGATAAAAGATGTGTAAGCTTTTAGGCATGGAGTGATGGAATGCAAGTATGGCTACTAACATAGGTGTTATTTTAGTAATGTTGAGTGCTAATTTTAGATTAGACAAAAGATGTTTGAGCTTTCATGCATGGAGTGATGGAATGTGAGTAAGGCTATTGACATAGGTGTTAGTTTAGTTATGTTAAACATTTGCAATCTTTTAATCATGGAGAGATGGAATGCGAGTAAAATTATCCACATAGGTGTTAGTTAAGCTTTTTGAACATTAATTTTAGATTAGATAAATCTATAGGTATTTGTTAAATGTTATTCGGTTCTAATGTGATGTTAATTAAAGATTAAAATAAAGATTGCTTTTGTTTCAATGTAATTGAAACTAGCTTTCTAAATATATGATTATACATATTATAATTATTAAATTTGTATAATATAATTTTATAATTAATAATATGAATTAATTTTTATATATGCAAGATGGGAAGGCTTTTAGGGATGGAGAGATGGAATGTGAGTAAGGAGAGATGGAATGATAATTTTCTTATACCAAATAAAAATTGGGTCATATCTTGCACAAATATTAATCATCATCCTTTTCTGCTTAATGAGTATTATGTCCATCTTCATTTTACCTATTGTCATCTTCCTTTTGTTCGTTATCATTTATGGTCTATCCCGAGAGTGTTTCTTTTCAATAAAATGGGTATTACCAAGGCAATAGAGTTCTTCATGGATAACCTTGAAATTTGAAAAATAAAAACTTATCCCATCAAGAGGTCTTTAACAATAACTGACTAATTATCAAGGTGTTGCTCCAAAGTCTTAACGTTAGGTTAGATTTTTGGTAGGAAATAAATAATTATTGTAAATGGGGCATGCATCTTTTATAAAGACACCCCCATAAAATAAACTTAGTTTAATTATTAGGTAGTTTTAATATTTTATATTTATTAATTAGAATTACTTTACGGGTTGTTTTCTTGTATTTAGTTGGTTATTGGACTAGTTGTTTTTACCGGTCATTGGTAAAAACTATATAAATCCATGTTTGCATTGTAAAAGGGTTAACGGAGTAAAGACACCCTTATGTACTTAATTTTTTGAATTATTAATAAAATACTTGTGCACTCGCACTAAGCGGGGACAAGGTTCAACCTATTTTGATTTTGGAGTTATCATTGGTATTAGAGCATGGTTATTTTGGGAGCATGGTGAATTCGAAGGAGCAAGGTGAAAAATCAATTCACGTGATATTTTTTTGGCATGAAATAAGGTATGCCATATAGTCTTGGTTTAAATATTTTGAAAAATTATTAAATTATTTTAATTTTTCAAATATTATTTATATTTAAACCTGTATATTTCCATATACCACAGTCTGATCTTTTTTGATCATTCATACTCCATTTTTCCTTTGTTAAACCTCCTCATTTGGCATAAAAAATGAATTTTAGCATTTAATGTTATTAAATTCATTGTTTTTTGGCCAAAATCAGATTTGTACAACCTATTTTCTGTTGAAAACCTCTAAAAATTTCTATACATAACTGCCTTTGTTATTTCCATTCATTCTCAGGCTTCTTAATATCCAAATCATCTGCAAATGGTATTAAACACCTATTTTTGCATCCAAATTGAAAATCTAATTTTTTTTTTTGCATTTGTACGGCCTATTGTACGGCCTTCCAATGCCTAGTTTCATTTTAATCTCATTTCCTGCAAATACACTTCAAAAAATTTGCAAAAACACAGTCAAAATCTATTTTGGCATGCCTGTACGGATTTGTACGGCTTGTAGGTGAGAGAACAGGTGAAAAAAGAAATCTCCAGCAGCTACCATGGCATCCTAGGGAAGAATGGTGCTGGAATAAAATTTAGAAATTATTTTTGGCTATTTCTAAAGTTTGATTTTCATTATATTTGTTGTGACTGGGTCCCACGGGAGAAGGTTGAAAGAGAGGCTGTAAGAAAGGGACAATTTTGAATTTATTTACTCATATGTAATTTTTTAAAAATTTTCCCTCATACACTAAATCTGGAATAAGTAAAAATTTCTAAGTGTAGCATTCTGCAAATGCTCTTAGAGCAATTGGTTAAGCTTATTTTGTTAGAAGCTTACAAAGGAGGAGGTCAAGAATTCAAATCCCTTCTTTTTGGAGAATGTTATTTTTGCCTTGGAATATGCTTTTTTTGAAAAAAGAATATTCCCTTTTTAAAATCTAAATATTGTAAAACACATACTTATTGTATTGTGTTATTTAATTTTTTGAAAAAGGGGCAGAATTTAATCATATATTTTTTGCATTGTTGTGGTGAGATAAGGGTGTAATTGGTGGAATAAGGTTGTAATTTGGTGAAATAAGGGTGTAGTCATTGATTTTTGGTGTGGTTAAGTGCAAAACCCATCAAAAATACTTATTTTTTCTTTTACGCTCTATGTGGAGGTTAAGTGCAAAACCCCGTAGAAGCAGTGTTTTGTGCAGTGAGTGTGATATTTGTTTCATTTCTTTTACATTTTTTCACACATTTCTCTACTGCACTTGCTTTCATTTCAAAATGCCAAAAATTCAGAATTTGCTTTCAGATGGTGATAGATTAACAATTTCCAATTATTCAGATTGGAAACGATTGATGGAGGCTTCACTAGTGTTTAATGAGTTATGGGATATTGTTAAGAATGAAAATCCCACATTGCCAACAGAGTAGGCTAAATTAGATATTTTCAATTTGCGTGATTCTAAGGCCTTAGCTCTCATTAAATGTTGTATTACTCATGATACATATGTTCATATTGAAAATTCTCCTCATAGTTATACTGCATGGAAAACATTATCAGATTTGTATGATAAGAAACCTAAGCATAAGAAGATATATATTCATATGCAGTTGTTTACTTTGTCATTAGATGAGGATGGGGATATGGGAGAATATATGTCTAAGTTGAAAAATATCACTACTAAGTACACTAAGGCTAGTTTTGGAAAACTAGATGATGACCTCAGAGTTACTGCTGCTTTGAAAGGACTACCAGGGTCCTATAGGAATTTTGTTGAAATGTTGCATGTCTCTGACAAGATCACAAGCATCACCTTTGATAAGTTGGCTAAGTTGCTCATCCAACATGACCTTTCTCTACCTAAGAAATCCAAGAAAACTGAAGAAGCTCATGTTTTAGAGTCAAAGCCTAGTTCATCTTCATTTGGGCATCAAAATAATAGAGGAAACAGTTCTAGAGGGGGTCGAGGTTACAGAGGCAAATATCAAAATAGAGGTAGGGGTCATTCAAATAATCAACAATCTAATCAATCACATTCACATGAAACAAGTGATCGAGGACATGGTCACAATTCATATAGGGGCAGAGGTCGAGGTAGATCAGACATTCAGTTTCATAGATGTGGAAAATTTGGTCACATTGCCTCACAATGTAGGATTCCTTTTGATAAAATTCAAAGGCCACAAAAAGCAACTAAGACTAACTCTGCTCAGTATGTCGATCATGACTATGATGAATCTAGTAATGTTCCCCATGAATTTGCATTCACTACTTTGGGGCATATTGATTATATTGAATATGAGGCTAGAGATGAGCTCACAAATGTATGGGTTTTAGACATAGGAGCAACCAAACACATGACATTTAGGAGAGATTTATTTTGGTCTTATGAGGAAGCTTCTCTCTCTCCAGTTGCCTTAGTAGATAAGTCTATGCATACACCACTAGGACTTGGTTCTATTCGAATTCTTCTTCCTAATGGGTCTATAAAATACTTGGAGGATGTTTGGTATGTTCCCACATTGAAGAAACACTTACTTTATTTGGTAACTATTTGAAAGAAAGGTTATCAAATTGTGCTTGAAAATGGGCTCATTTACATCAATTCAGTGAAGGATAATTATAAAACAATGTATACAAGATATGAAGATGGAAACTTGGTTAGATTGCATTATAAGGTGCTTCCTCCCAATATAGAACTTGCGGCAGTTGTTGACACAGGTACAGGTACTATGTCTACACAGTGGTTATGGCATCTCCGCTATGGACATTTGAATATCCACTCTTTAGTAGATTTGTAGAGATATGGTATGGTGAATGGGTTGCCCACTTTTTGCAAAGATAGTATTCTTTGTGAGTCATGTGTTTTGGGCAAACAAAATCGGGAAAAATTTCCTAAACAGTCATCTTGGAGAGCTAACAGATGTTTATAGTTAGTTCATAGTGATGTATGTGACATGAAAAAGTCACCCATTGGTGGGTGTAGATACTTTGTCTTGTTTATTGATGACTTTTCTAGGATGGCTTGGGTATTCTTTATGAAAAATAAATCTGAAGTTTTTGCTAAGTTTGTTGATTGGTTACACTTAGTCAAAAAAGAAACAGGTTCACATTTGGCCACTCTTCGTTCAGATAATGGAGGTGAGTATACCTCTAATGAATTTTTAGACTATTGTCGAGAACATGGAATTCATCGACAATATAGTAATGCTTATACTCCACAACAAAATGGAGTATCTAAATGAATGAATAGAACTTTAGAGGGCACAACACGTGCCATGTTGCACTATAAACAACTTGATGATAAATTTTGGGCCGAAGCTATTGGTACTACAGTGTATTTGAGAAATAGGTCCCCCACAGTTGCACTTTTGGGACAAACTCCATATGAGGCATGGTATGGGTTTAAACCCAAAGTTAAACACTTGAAAGTGTTTGGATGTGTATGCTTTGCTTTGGTTCCTATTAAACATAGAACTAAGTTGGAACCACAAAGTCAAAAATGCATCTTTCTTGGTTATTCTGAAAATAAAAAGGGGTTTTGTTTGCTTGCACAGGATTCAAGCAAATTCATAGTGAGTCGAGATGTAATATTTGATGAGTTTGGGACTATGAACACTACAGAGATTGATTCTTAACTTGATAGATTAGAGAGGAAAAATGCAAAAAGAGATAAGGGTTTGAATAATGGGGATAACTCTTCAAAGTTATGGTATGAAACTCAAATGCCTTCACTTTCCTCTCCTTCATCTACAAGTTCACAGGTTGATGACTTAGAAATTGTTGAAAATTCTCTAAGTCCCCCATCGAATAATGCACCTAATGAGAATTCTGGAGTCCCTGATTTGAATAATTTGTCTAAGTATCCAAAATGGGCTCAAAGTACTTTTTCTGACTTGACAACAGATGAAATTGGTTTAAAAGGGCCCAATAATTCTCAAAAATAGGTGAACTATGTTATGGTTGTTACTACTTCTTCCACTGAGCCATCCACTTTTGAGGAGGAATCTACTAAACATGTTTGGCAACAGGCAATGAAATGTGAGTATGATTCCATACTTAACAATAATACATGGGGTTTAGTTGATCCTCCTCCACATGTTAAACCCATCAGATGTAAATGGGTTTATAGGACTAAGTATAAATCAGATGGCTCCATTGATAAACATAAGGCATAACTTGTTGCCAAAGGATATGCGCAACAAGAAGGTATTGATTATGAGGAAACATTTGCACCAGCTTCCAAATGGCACACTATTCGTATGGTACTTGCCTTAGCAGCACAAAATGGTTGGAAAGTACATCAATTGGATGTTAAAATTGCTTTTTTAAATGGTTATTTACAGGAAGAAGTCTATATGAAACAACCTCAGGGTTTTGAACAGGTGGCTGCTGAACACAAAGTGTGTAAATTGACAAAAGCTTTGTATGGGCTCAAACAGGCACCCAGGGCTTGGTATGAGAAAATGGATTCATACTTGAAATCCATTGGTTTTCATCTCAGTGAATCAGATGATACTCTCTATTTTCGAGTGTAGGGTAAGAAAATGGTGATACTAGTTCTGTATGTTGATGACTTGTTTATTACAGGTAATGATGAAAACCATAACAAGTTTCTGAAGAAGGAATTAAAAGATGGGTTTGAGATGACAGATCTTGGACTTCTTCACTACTATCTAGGCATAGAGGTAACTCAGAAAGAGCATAGTATTTTCATTTCACAAACTAAGTATATTTTTGAGTTATAAGAGAGGTTTGGCATGAGTGATTGCAACCCTGCCCTCACTCCCATGGAAAGTAACTTGAAAATGTCTAAGGATGATAGCAGTGCATTTTCTGATGGCACCACATATAGACAATTGGTGGGAGGTTTGATATACTTGATGACTACCAGGCCCAATATTTCATTTTCAGTTAGAATTTTATCTAGGTTTATGCATGAGCCTAGAGAAATTCATTGGCATGCAACAAAATGAGTACTTTGTTACCTTCAGGGAATGAAAACATATGGCCTTGAATATCGCCACAACAAGAACTTCAAACTTGTTGGATATTGTGATGCAGATTTTGGTGGATGTGTGGATGACAGAGTGTCAACCACAGGATACACTATGCATATGGGTTCAACTGCCATTGCTTGGTGTTGTAAGAAGCAAGATACAGTGGCAAATTCATTAGCAGAATCAGAGTATATTGTAGCATGGGATGCTTCTAGAGAAATTGTTTACCTTCATCATATTCTTGAAGATCTTCAGGTTTCTCAGTTTGCTCCTACATAGTTATACATTGATAATCAGAGTGCAATCAAGATGTCCAAGAATCTAGTGTTTCATGCCAAAAAAAAACATATGGATGTCAAATACCATTATCTATGAATGCTGGTGGCAAAGAAAACTCTTGATCCAATATATTACCCAACTGTCGATCAGACAGTTGATATCTTCACAAAACCCCTTGACAGAATCAAATTTGAAAAATTCAGAAAAATGCTTGGTATGTGTCCAAAGACCTGACTTTGGATCATAGGGGGGTTTGTTAGGACTTGCTCCAAAGTCTTAACATTAGGTTAGATTTTTGGTAGGAAATAAATAATTATTGTAAATGGGGCATGCATCTTTTATAAAGACACCCCCATAAAATAAACTTAGTTTAATTATTAGGTAGTTTTAATGTTTTATATTTATTAATTAGAATTACTTTACGAATTGTTTTCCCATATTTAGTTGGTTATTGGATTAGTTGTTTTTATTGGTCATTGGTAAAAACTATATAAATCCATGTTTGCATTGTAAAAGGGTTAACGGAGTAAAGACACCTTTATGTACTTGATTTTTTGAATTATTAATAAAATACTTGTGCACTCACACTAAGCGGGGACAAGGTTCAACCTATTTTTATTCTGGAGTTATCACAAGGTGTACGCCAATGGTAGGGGTGGGGTACCTCCTTTCCCTTTATAAAAATAATAATATCAAGTCCACTATGATGTGTCATCAATGGCATCCCAAGATTCCATTTATAATTTTTTCACCTATGATTTTTAGCCTCTATATTTAGTAGTACCTCAATTTGGGTTGGATAAAATGTCTATTATTAGATGGATTCCTAGAGGCTGATAGGAGGCAATGACATCTTATGAATGAGATCCAATCTCTCCCAAACTATCACCACTCCTCGGTGGAGTTGCCTATCATGTAGAATTTGGACCAAGTGTGACTATATCTTGTCTTCCAAACTCAAAGTCAACTCATTCATATCATGATCTTTTCATTGAATATTTGTAGCCACCTTTCCCAAAGACTTAGTCTTACAATTTAATTCAAACTGAGAACCATCTCTATTGAATTTGAGTCATGGTCTACCTTCTTTTTGAGTTGCACATTCCCCTTCAACAATATAAAATATGTCAAAAGATATCATTATCGAGATGCATATATTATATTGGATTGTGACATAAGTGAAATAGGGACCTCGATAATAATATTTTTTGGTATATTTTACATATCTTTATCTAAGATATGTATACTAACTATTGATATAATGAACATTCGAGAAACAGAGCTAATGGAATAAGAAAAGAAATCAAAACATATCTAATGAGGACCAAAAATAATATGTATGAGGAAAATCACAATAACTATGAAAATATTTAAGAGAAAGAGCTAGTAAAAGAGAGAGAATCAAAACATATACGATGAGGAAGAAAATATCGACAAGTTTAAATAAAACTAGGATGATGGGCCATCCAAAAGTGGATTAGAAGTCGCAATATATATATATATATATATATATATATATATATATATATATATATATATATATATATATATATATATATATATATATATATATATATATATATATATATATTCAAATTTTATTTTATGCAAATTTTCATTTATTTTTATTTTCAAATTAATGTACTTTTTTTCAGAAACCAAGATTAACTAAATTCATAGGTATTAAATTCTAAGTTGTTGATCATAATCTTATCTTAAAAATATATATTCAAATTCATATTTTTTTATTGTACTTGACATGTTAGTATTATTAATATCATAGTTTATGGTAGATATGTCCCATGATATTGATAAATGGGGAAAAAACAAAATTGACATGCAATAATGAACTCAAATATTATCAAGACAAGAAAATACCAATAAGCAAAGCTTCTAAAATAATAAATTATATTGATTTGTATTGAATGATTCAAATAATTACAAACCATTCATAAATAATCCTCAACTCATAATTAAAGTTGACATAAAAAATTTAGAACTCTAAAAAATAATAAAACTTGAGCTACTATTTTAGAAGCTATTATATTTAGAAAGTTTCACATACAAGCGTGTGTAGTTATAAAAATGTCTAAAAAAAACTAAACACTAAAATTAAATTTATTAGATGAATATCAACTAAATTTCAAGTTTGGTTTCAAAAATATACAATTTCTAAAATTAGAAAAATACTAAAAATAATATTAAATTATAATTTTAGACCCTAAGATGGTCACGTATAGCCTCCTAAAAATATCAAAAACATACATAACCAGATAGGCCAAGTTATGGTTATATCATTTTTTTTGAAATATTCATTTTGGCATGAAGATGGGCTCAAATAGAGATATGAATCAAAAGTTATGGCCTCTAGAAGTTTGGCCTTTTTTTTTCTTTATTCTTCTCTAGTTGAAAACAACTCAGATCTTGTGAGTTGCTCTAATTATACTGATACCATTTGTTATTATCAATCTTATTCATCTCTAATTCTATAATCTAAGTGTTATCTTCCTGTTGTAATCCTTCCCATTATACCAAATACCTGTCATAACTTCTTTGCCTTGTGTTTATTATTTTCTTATCCAGAATATGCACTATCTTTTCTTCTTCTTTGGCATCTGTTGCTACTAATATACTTCTTCATCTTCTTTACCTTCACCATATTATCTATGTAAATCATATAAATATGAAACAATAAATACTGTAGAGATATAAAAATTCTATGGTAAACTCACCTCAAAAGCATTGTCATCGATTTTCTTTAAAATTCTGCATGGTCCAATTTTCTTATACTTCAACTTGTTATATGCATTTTTAGGAAATATATGTTTCCTCAAGTAAACCATTACTGATTATCCTTATTCAAATATTTTTGACCTTCTTCTGATATATTCTACTATTTTATACTTCTCAATACTTTCCTACAAGTTTCTTCTTACTTCTTCTTGAAACTATTATATATGTTCTGTAAATGCTCTTGCATCATCACTAACTCATTCTACAGTTAGTAACTATACCAAATATATTTAACACTCATGGAATTTCTCTCATAAAAAATTTAGAATGTTAATTTTCCTATTAATCTATTCAATGAACTATTATATGCAATCTTAGCTTGTGGTAAAACCAAGTCTCATTGCTTGGGTTTCTCTCCAACTATGCATCTTAATAATTTTTTTAAACTCATGTTTACAACTTCTATCTATCCATATGTTTGGGGGTGGTATGTGTTATTAATTTGTAGATTACTCCCCATCGTACTCTATAAAATATTTTAAAAATGAATTCAATTTTTTGTGTCTCTATTTGGTGTAATGGTTTTTGGAATACCATGCAATCTCACACTATCCTTAAAAAATAGTTCTGCAACTCTAGTGGCATCATTGGTTTTCTTACATGCAATAAAATGAACCATCTTAGAAAAATGGTCTATAATAAAAAAAATTAAATCATTACCTCTTTGTGTGTTTGGTATTTCCAACACAAAATATATATTTAAATTTATCCATAGTCCTCTTGGAACTGGTAATGGCATGTATAATATCTTGCACCTTGAAACATATCTTGCCACATATCTCTTCATATTTGTCCAAAAATACTTCACCAAAGATATTTTCTTTGTCTTACCAAAATATCCAACCAAACCACCACTGTGCAATTCTCTTATAATATTATCTCTTAGAGACCCAATTGTAATACATACTTGTTACCTTTTGAAGATATAACCATCCTACATAAGATACTCATCATATACATTACTTGTATCACTTGTCAATAGATTTATACATTACTCAAATATCTTGACAAAATATGGATCAATATCATATATTTCATTAATAAATTTAAATCCAACTACTTCACTCACCATAGTAGTCATTGTTAGAGTTGGTTCTCATATTTTCTAGGTTCTATAAATAGTTTTTGTTTATTTCTTAGTTTATCATTTTTTGTATTTATCTCACATTGGTTAGTTTGACTTACTTCTTGTTTTTCCTTGCCTATATATGCAAAGATTCTCCTTTGTAAAAAATATAAGCTATTTTCTAGATATTATATCATATTATATTTATCTTTGCCTATCATCTTTGCATCTCTTACAATTCTTATTGTGATATTTTTGTTCTTAATGTTTCACATCTTGGACTTGAAATGATTTTGTTGACGTTTATTTCATGGTATCAGAGCTGGAGGTGTTGTAGCCATCTATTTGTGAATTTTTTGTTACAAGGGTTTGTCCATTTATCAAAATTTCTTCTAAGTGGAGTGGAGGTATTTTGTATAGATCTAAGATATATATATATATATATATATATATATATATATATATATATATATATATATATATATATATATATATATATATATATATATATTCATTGATCAGGGCATGTAGATCTTAGGCTTTTCAATTAGGTGCTTATTTTGTTAGACTCATGTTTAAGTTTATTTTAGAAGTTTTTAAGGCAGTTTTTGCATAGTTATTATTATTATTTTAGGCCATACATGCATCAAAATACAAATATAAAATCATAGGGGCATAAAAATATGAGTTTTATGTCTTATACAATTTTTTAGAATATCCATATATCAAGTCATATAGCCCTTTGAATTAAAAACCCACTCATTGGTCTGTTGGCAGATGCCTACCACCAGTTTGATTTTCTCTCACCATAAGCAGTACTATTTGAGTTTTTATATGTAAGATCTGGTAAGGTTAGCTAACAGCCCCAAATTTTCTACCATATGAGTTGCAAAATTTTTGGATCAATTCATATAACTCTTTTGGCCTAGCTTTAAAATTACTATAGAAATATGTCTTCATCATCTAGATATTTGGTCGATTTTCTTCTAGTTTGAGGCCGTATGATATGTAATTTTATATCTAATTATTAGAGAGGATATTATTTTAGGTATAAATTCAAACTATAATAGGTAAGACCCATTTTCATTAGGCTATAACACATTTTGGGATGTCACAATAGGGCCCATTCAACGAGTTTTTTTAGATCTTGCAAAGAGTCTTTCTGAAACTAGCTTTCACCAATTTTGATAACATGTGCTTGGTTTCTACCAAATAAATTGATATAAATACATTTTTAAATATTTATCCTAGATTGATAAAGTGATTTAAATCATTTTTAGTCCTTAGCGCATTTAATTTTGTGTAATGTTTACTTATTTGACCTATTTTAATGATGGAAAACTTGTAATAATTATAACTTTTGAACCATGACTCAAAATCGAGTACTGATTTTTTTAAAAATGTGTATATTTTTTGATTATACATACATTGGGTTCATTTATATTATATAAAATACTAAATTATAAATTGAAAAATATGGAGGGCCTTACACTTCTTGTGGGGTTTATTTTTTCCTTGTTGAAGGAATTGTTATTTTGGAAGGGGATTGTTCTTTAATCTTCTTGAATTCTTCCTTATATTGAGACAATGGAGACCTGAATATATTCTAACTAAATTATTTGAAAACTCAAAATTTGGATACACTTACAATGGAAAGGCTTGTGTTGAGAGTTATGCTTGGTGACATTCCCCACTTTACAAATGAGGAAAATCTTCCTTGAATTACATCCATGCAAGATGAGGTGATTCATTTGATTCACCTTCATGTTTTAGATAGTTTCAAGTTCTATGTCACATGTGCCAAATCACCAAAGGAAGCTTGTGATTCTATTGTAGCCTTATTTGAGAAGGACATTGAGTCTTCTAAGTCTTTTTTAGCCTCTATTACTCTATCTCCTTCTGTTCCACTTCCCTCTCCTCCTGTTAGCAATGATTTATATTTTAATGATGAAATTGATGTTTTTCAATATTTGAGTATTGATAGTAATATAGGTGAGGCACTATTGGCACTTCCTTCTTCTTCTCTTAGTGAGGATTCACTCTTTACTAGTGATATGAATTAGGATTTCTCTTCCTTTTTTAAGGACATACTTTTTGATGGTGATCCAGATGAGGCATTCTTACCTTATACACCTCTCATTCTCCTCCTTATTTAGTTTTTAGTGAGGAATTATCTTTTGATGATGTAATTTTTGAGGCACCTATTACTCCTATTCATTTCATTTATCAAGAGGACATGATTCTTGAGGATGTGGCACCTTCACCACCATTTCTGGAGATCATGGATAAGAAACCATCATGATTTCCTGAGGATGAATTTTATCATGCTAGATTTGTTGTTCCTTCATCACTTACTCCTCTTGTTTATGAGGATATGGGTTTAGATGATGATTTCCATGAAGAACCTATCATTGTTATACATTCTGATTTAGATCTTATTTTTGCTCCTTCCACTAAATTTCTTGTTTATCCCACTTTGGATCCACCTTATTATGTGATTTATTTATTTGAGAAACATACTATTGGATTTGGATCTTTCATACTTTACTCTATGGGCTACACTCATGGAGGTATTGTTAGACTCTTACAAGGTATTGTCTCTCCTATAGGCATTGATATTTATAGAGCTGATGTGTCTTTGGGACACCTTGTTCATAGCATGCAAGAGAAAGGTACATTAATGGGAAGAACATTTTATTTTTGGGATTATCTCACCACCTATGTAGATAGTTTATTATATTCTTTCCATCTATGCAATATATATAGTACTAATCTTCATGTGAAATGAAGAAAGTTATCCTTAGGGGAGGATTACACATGAATTCCTTCCTTAATTCCTTCCTTTCCTTCTTTTACATAATTTTGGGTGGGAAGGTATTTTTATTCCTATGGGTTTTTTTACCTTCTCCATTTCATGGATATATATTGTACATGAGTATCTGATCAGGTTTTGTTGTTAGGACTCATACTATGGATATGCCAATTTCTTTTTGGCTATTTTTAGCCCATAACTTCATTTGAGGGAGGGGGGAGGGTTGTTATATTTGGTTTTCATGTTTTCTAGGTTTTATATATAGTTTTTATCTATTTACTATTTTGTACTTTTATGGATTTATTCCACATTGGTTAGTTTAACTTAACTCTTGTTTGTCCTTGCCTATATATGCAAGGCATCTCCTTTACAACATATATAAGTTATTATATGGATATTATATGATATTGAATTTATATTTACATCTCTTACAACTCTTCTTGTGATGTTTTTGTTGTTAATACTTTAGATTTAGGATTGGAATGATCTTGTTGACATTCCTTTCAGTTATCAACCCCATTGATGCAGGAACATCACTTCCATTCATAAATATTGGTTTATTTTACATGTCTTGAATCTTTAGTAGGTTTTTAAGGTCATATGAGGTCTATAATAATAATTTTTAGGTGTTATAATGTTTACAAATTTAAATTAGGGTCACTTTGGCATTTTCTCACCAAAAACCATTGATCTGAATTTTCAAATTTCAATGTGAAGTTTACGAGACTTCAACCTAATCTAAAGGAGTCTCAATGTTGTAAGTTGTGTGGTTAGGTTATAAAAGTTGGTCAAAGGTACCTCAACACATACATGAATCACATGATCAGTCACCTTGATTGTTAAGATAGAAGTTAGGTAGTTTTGTACTTCCCCAATGTACAAAAGGAAGTTAGAAGTTAGTTATGGGATTTTTGGAGTCTTTTGAATATATAGTTGTTTTGAGTGGGAGACATTCAGGGTATAATAATGGGGGTTGATTTCAAAGTGTGAAAATTTGATAAACCTAAATAAAATAAATATACGTCTCTTTACTTGAAGAGGAACCTGTTCACAAGCTCTGTATTCTTTATGTGAGCAATGAGGTTAGATGTGCAAGAAGAATATGTAAAAATAACTTTGATCAAGACATGATTTTATCATTCATGGAATAATGGTGAGATGTATTCCTTGTATTTTTAGATTTATTTTCTTTCTAAGTAATTCCTTTCACACATATGGTTAAGAAAATCAAAATAGACTTGTAACTCTGTCTTCTTAACAATCCGTGTTTGAATATTGAAGGAAAACAAGTATTTTAGAATGAAGGATCACATATGTATTGAGTTGATATATAAATATACCTACTCATAAATGATATTTATAATATTATTAAGGTTTTTAATATTATTCAAGTAGGTTAATCCTTATAGAGTGCATCACTAAAATATTTGGCTTGTAATTGCTCATCACCCTCTCATAGTCAAATTAAGAATGAAGAGGAATGATCAAATAGATTTGTTTGAGAAGGAATTTTATGTTTTAAGAAGGTATATAGTGTTATTATAGGTATATATAGTTATTATTAGGTATTATAAACCTTTTTGGAAACTTGGAACATCTTTATGTCTCCTTGTAGGTGTAAACAACCCTATTGAATAACATAGTCATCATAGAGTAGTGAGGAAAATGTGTACAAAGGTGTGAGAGGAAGGTTTATTGAGTTGAAAAGGGTGTAAATAAGTGGTAAAAACAAAAATACATGATTAAAATCCTTTATAATTTGTTATAAAGTTTGGAAACTAATTTATTATCTTCTTAGGCAATGACAGACCCTGCAAACCCTATGTTAGGGTTTCCATAGAAAAATAAGGATTGTGAGAGATTAAACCATTATAATCTCCTCAAATTTTGTGAAAATATTGTGTCCAATGTGATTTAATATATTTTAGGGTTTTAAAGTGGTTTATTTATGGATAAGTATACTTTGTAAGGGACCGAGTGGTAAAATAGGGGTAGGCGGCATAATAAGCCTAAATAGTGGCCTAAAAAGGCTTAAAAAGTGGCCAAACCATTGAGTTAAGGTATGAAAATTTGTGAAGTGGAAGAAGAGAATAAAGGGTACCCTAAAAGGTATTTATTTTCTTTTTTTTGTTTCGTGTGTGTCCATAATAGGAGAAATATGAGAAAAAAGGCTACAAAAAGAGACTGTGACAAAGAAAGTAGGGAAAGTTGTCAAGAATGCTTGAGAAAGTATGAATATGAGATGACTAAGTCTAAATAGAGTTAGAATATGGTGAAAGAGTGCTTGTATAGACAAATAAGGATTTAAAACATGTGTGGATCCAATTACTAATAACCTTTTCATTAAGGAATGAGTATATTGAAGGTGACTATAGTGAGATTGATTAGAGGGAAATAAGCATGAATTATTTTGGTGGAATGATTTTGAAAATTGAGCATGATTAAACTTTTGAATAGAGAAGAATGAAATAGATGTTCAAGTGTAGGGTCATAAAGATCCAGAGAGACATCCTTTGAAGATAATGAAACAAGACATGTAGGAGATCAGAGCTAGGTGAGTATAGGAAGAGGTAAAGAAGTATGTTTGTTTATGTTTTCTATATAACTAGATAGGATTTTTGATCACCTCTGCATCATTTTTTATCAGAGCATGTTATGTTTTTGATGAGGTATGTTTTGATTTTTTGAAATTGTTGGTTACATATGCATATAGTTTATGTTGAGAAGGTAGAGCAGGTTGCATTGAGATTATTGTGAGAATGCTAATGAATATTGTAGGAAAGAGTGAAGAGGATGCAGGTATGGGAGAGAGAGAGGAATAAGTATAAGTGAAAGAGAAGAGTGGTGTGGCAAAGCCCTTAATCCAAGAAGGATTAGAGAAAGGAGAGCTAGTGAGAGTTCCACGGAAAGAATCTCAAGAGTGAGATTGAAGAAATAGAAGATAATCCTAGGAAAAGAACAAGATAGAGAGAAGTCCAAAGTGAGGACAAGAAGAAGAAATAAATTCTAAGAGAGAGATTCAAATTAGAGAGAGACCAAGTGAATGGTCAAGAAGGCAAGTGGGAAGGCTTATCAAGAAGAGGAGATAGGTCTAAGAGAGAGACCTAGAGAGAGAGAGATAGTGAAGAGAGTAAAGAGTAAAAGAATAATGAAGGGATTGAAGAGTGAAAAATTCCAAAAGAAGATGGAAGTGAGACAAAGAGAGTTAGAGAGAGAGAGAAGGAAAATGCTAAAATGAAGGAGGTATTGACAAGTTAGAATATATCTTAGAAGAGATGAGACCAAGATTTTGTGTGTATAAAGAGGAAAGTTAGATGGCCTCTAAAGTAGTTGATAAAAAAGAGGAGAAGACAAATAATGAAGAAATTAGTAAGGCAACCTAGAAGGAGAATCAAAGGGACAAGAAAGCCTCAAATGATTATGACTAATTATTTCTTGAAATGTGTATATATAGGTGAAGAATTGCATGAAGGTGAAGAGTATTGAAAGAATGAAAAACATGCTATTGATGAGAAACAAGTGGAGTAGACAACAGAGTATGGTGATTTAATATTGTATTACCCTAAAGAAGGTGATCCATTGGATGATGAAGAAGGAGAAAGAGAGTTTGTAGTAGTACTATGCCTCATGACAAGTAAGAAGGAGGTAGATTTTAGTCAAGAATAATAGAGGAGAGCCAAAAATTACAAGGTGTGATTTCCACTTGTTTGATGAGTATGTTGATGTGAATATTGATGAAAATGAGTTATATGATAATAACTTGAAACTAATGAGCATGCTAGTTGAAGGATAAGAATGTACATTAGTACCAAGTGAAGTGTTTGACATTCATGAGGTGGTAGTAATAAAGGAGGAAGAAGAATCACAAGTTGAATTAATTGAAAATACTAAGTTGCAATAAATAGAGATGATTTGTTTGGCACCAATGGAAGACAAAGGAGAGATAAATGAGTGTATACTTGAAGACAATCATATATGACAACATATAATGGAAGGATCAGATGATTTGAGTCTCATAGTAGATGAAAAATCCATCATGGTAGTTGAGTTGTAATTGAAGACAATATTGGGTCAAGATGAACAAGAGTTATTATTCCAAGTGGAGACATCCAATTCCTAACACCATTTGTGTTGAAATTGTCAATCTTACTCTAATTGCACTAAAATACCCAATTTAGGTCAAAATCACTAAAACACCCTAAATGGTTCCAACATGTTATTTACAAATGTTGATTTAGGGCAAATCATCCCTAAATGAGGCAATTCATTTTATGTGACTCCTAACTTTAATCAATTCATTTCGATTCAAAATGATGATTTTGCCTTTTTGTGCTATGGATCACTCTTTTCTTCTAATTTTTTAGTACACATCACGTACCTTTGTTATTTTGTGTTGGTAAAATCTTAAATGGGAATACGGTTCCAATGCATCTAACATCACCTTCCAATTCTTTTTGAGTCAAATTACAAGCTAGTAATATGACTTTTTGACCATTTTGATTAATTGAAGGCCAATTTCCAAAGAATTGCACAAATGTTGATTAGTCTTGTTTAAAGCTAATTAATCCAAATCAAGAGCTTAAGTGGATTTTACATGGAGGTTATTGAATATTTATTTTTGGAAATTGATTTATATTAATTAAATCACTTAATGACATCATTTCTTGGTAAGGCATCCCCAGGCCATAAATGTATAAAATATCTGAATCATGGCCTCCCATGCCTTATTAATGCCTCCCATGTCTCATTAATGCCCCTTATTACCAAATAATTATGAGGGCATTTATTGATTTTAACCTCCAAAATTGAATGGATTCTTGGCCACACATCTTGATCTCAAGGTGGATGGTTACAATTTATTCTGATCAATCTAAAAAATCTATAAATAGAGAGGCCATGAACATCATTTTTAATCTTAATTATTGTAATTTTATAATGCTAAAATCTCTTCACAACTCATTTATGTTTTGATTATTGTGTTATTCATATTTACATTAGCTTAATTTGATAGGCAATTAGATAGTTTCAATATCATGATCCTAGGTTTTATGGAATGTTCTTGAGATATTGGAGGAGTTTGCCACCATTGTTGATAAAGACAAGAATGCTTAATCAAGGGGAGAAAATATTTTTGAGCCATTTTTGAGAAATGGAGTCACTTGGAAAGGATATGGTTTATTTTTATTTATTTGTATCCTATTGTTATTAGCAAAACCCTGCATGAATAGATTGGCTTGGTTTAATTAACTATCTATGCATATTTCTTTGATTTCTTAGACTAATGCTTGACTAATAATTTCTTGTAATCCACTCTACATTTTGGCATGCTCGATGGGACTGTACCCCACAAATTCGATCAAATAGAACCTAAAAGCAACCTACAAACCATTTCCTTGCAGAAACTTGGAGTGTGGGAGCAAAAAGAGTGAAACTTTGAGCAAAAATCCATTTTTTTAGAAGTTATGTTTTAGTTACTACGAGTCACAATTTTTTCATCTAGACTACAATCTTGTAACTCACAGAGTCACATGTTTTTCATTTAAATCATGGCATTTCATTTAAATTGTGTTTTCAAACTAACCTTGATTTTGTCTACATATTCCATAACTATATTACAATACCACTACTTGTAAGTAATGATATTATAACCCTACAATTTGCTAGTAGTGATATTACAATACCGTGACTAGCTAGTCATGTTATCATAATATCATGACTCAATAGCCATAAGATTTTCAACCTAAGTTGTGGGATTATCAACCCTAGTAGCAAGATCATTAACCCAAGTTGTGGGATTATCAACCTGATAGTAGGATTGTCAACCCAAGTTGCAAGATTATAAACTCGAGTAGTAGGATTGTTAGCCTAAGTAGCGATACTGTGATTTTTGTTACACTAACCCAAGTAGAGATATTTCCTATCTAAGTCACACTTTTGTAGAGTAGTAAGATTACACTGTGGAGTAATGAGATTGTACTATGGTAAACCTAAGAGCTAACTTTACAAAGTTATTTATCTCATTTTGAAAAGTGCTTCAAGGCTAAACAAAACTTTGACTTTTTCATTTTAGGGCCAACTTGAAAAGTGATAAAAATAAGCTTAATATTATATTTCTAACCTCTTTTTAAGTCCTTAAAAAGGATTATGAACTTTATTTTGGTGATTAAGAAACACTTATATGTTTTGTTGAATAGTTTTTTTGGTTGTTTCTTCTAAATTTATAACTTAAGGCCAAGGGGCCAAAGAACATCACCGAACTTTTTGATTTAAGTGCTTTAAAATCGAACACATTTCAAAGTATGTCTTCAATAGATCATTTATTTGTTAGAATTGATTGGCAAAAATAAAGTTGTGTGTATATGCTCTCCCCTCATCCCCTATAGGGAACTTGTGAGACAAAAAACACTATCTTTATTACAAAGTACCTTAGTCCAAAGGCATAAAAGAAAAGTTGTGAAGGCTCTTCCAAAGACCCGCATAGCTTGGGTGATCTAGAAACAACCTTTAAATCTCTTTTACTCAGTTTTTATTTTTTCATCTTGGCTTCTAAGGGGGACTTCATTACCTCCCATAATTTTTTTAGGAAACCTTTCACCTAGGGTTTCATATCTTGACATCATCTTCAACCTCTCTCCATGGGGGGTATATAAATTAGGATAACCTCACTAAGATGGTGGTTTGAGTGGTTAAACCATCTCCTATGACTGGGGATAAGCCCGAGACATATGATCATGTAAACATCACACTACATTGAGCAAGTGACATAAGTAGTGGTTGTAAAAAGTGAAAGACCTTTTTATAACAAGCCATATGATGTAAACCCAATTGATGTATTACTTCTCTTGCATTTTGACATAAAAATCTTGTGCATGGGATTCATCTAGAAACATTAAAAAACTTGCTAGTTTAGTTAACCCCACTTTGCCACACCTTGTCAGTTTAGGGCTTAAGATGATTAATTAGTTGATTTGTCTTTGTCTTAGATTACTTGGTCTTATTTTGGGTCAAAAATTTCTTGTTAACCAAATGTAATAACCTAACACATTGTCCATAAAGTTTTTGAATGAGGCATTACACTGTCCAATTGAAAATCATATTTTCCTTGTTCAAATTGTCATCTAGAACATAGTGTCATATCTTCCATTTTTGGTGCAGTTATGCTGCCCATTTGAGTCTAGATCATTTTCCAAGTTTTCTTAAGACCCTTATTGATAATTCAAATTTGAAATTGGACTTTTCTAAGTTTTAAAGGTTGATGTGTTAAATTGGGCTCACCATTTTCACTTGACTTGTTTTAACTTGGGTTCAATTTCCCATTTGAATTGAGGGCCATTTATAGACTCATCATCACATTATCATCTTTGGTAGACTCAAGTCATTTTGAGTATCACTTATGCTTTGAGTATTATAACACATTTTATACTACCATTCCTATTACCATGTGGTGACGTTGTGCCACCCATTTGGTTTTAGCTTTATACTTAGCAATTCTTTTATGTTTCCACATCATGAGTTTCTTGGTTCACATTGTCTCCTTCCTAATTCAAAGGGATTTCTTCTAGTTTTATATTATAAATTTGTCAAAGTTGAACTAGATTTTATGGTATTAATGTATCTCAAAAGTCTATATTTTAATGTACTAGTGACACTCTAAGTTTTTTTGAGTTATCATACCCTCTTCCAATTTATATGATTTCAATCGTACCCAAGGTTGAGTAGTTTAATGAAGGCATTCTTATAATTGTGTGTGGCTCTAAGGCACCCTCCTTTTATATTCTCTTTGGTACCGGAATCAATTTAAAAAAAAAAGGATCAAATCCATACTTTGTTTACACATTTTCCAAACATTGATCCAAATTTATTCAAAAGGTAAACCTTTCTAGACATGACTCAAAGGTTCACTCGTAGTGGAGTCCCTTATAGCCCTAGCTATGAGGATGAGCACTTTTATGATGGAAAATACAATTCTATTGTCTTTGAGGACATTCCTACAACTATAGAATCCGAAGGGGATTATACTAATTATCAAGAGAACCAAGATGAATCACTCCTTAGGTTGATTAAATCTGGTGCTATACTACCCTCAGATTTTCTTATAGAATAATTGCACATCTTAGTTAGAGAAGGAGAAAAACAACAAAAAGAGCAAGTTTTTACTCAAACAAACATACCTTCTTCCTCTAACAAAGGTAAAGAAATAATTATAGATTCAAAACTAACTGATTAAGATCTTGTTAACATTATTAAGAAGATAATTCAATGATATACCAATTATATTATTACATATTTAACAGACTCTCTAGTTTCTACTTCAATCCACAATGATGCTTCCAAGGAATAAGGAAATGTGATTAAACCTACGCAACAAACATTGGTTCATGACATGACAACAATTGATTAAGGTGTCTCAAATGAACAAAATAAGAAGCAAGAGGCAATGAAAAATGTTCCACTAGACACAAAACACACATTTTAACCATAAAGAATCTCTTGTTACTTTACAAACATAGAGACCTAAACATTTGATTTGAATTGAGGAGATCCATCAAGAAAATTTGGCTAGTTTGTCTCAACCAATGCAAAAATTGGCGAATAGACTAAGGACTCCCCAAAATCAACAAAACACGTATGGTTCAAGGTAATAGATTCCAAGGAATCAATGGACTATTTACTCGACTCTAGGATCAAATCAAAATCAATTCATGAAACATAGGGTGTATATCCCTCACAAATTCATGTAAAAATAGGGGCACATTCCACCCCAAAAACAACCACAACAGGGGCACATGTCACCCCAACAAAAAAAAAATAGGGTTACATTTCACCCCAAAAAAACTATAATAGGGGCACATTCTACCCCAACATAACTAAGTTCCACCCATAAATGCACCAAATATTCAAGAGTAGAACTCCATGAAGGAGATTGTGTCACGTTTAGAGATTAGGAATAAGACCAAAAAGTACACATTTGATAAGATATGTCCATATCAATTTGATTTAAGCATTCTCCAAGTCCCCTTTTCACATCATTTTGAGGCACCCAAATTTTATAAATATAAATGAAAGGGTGAACCACGTGAACACATATAGGCATTTTTTGTATTATGCCAAGAGGTGGCTTATAGTAGCATATTTTTACTTTAATTATTTCTACGAAGTTTAGTAGGACAAGCTTTAGATTGGCTACTTAAGTTACCTAAGGGATAAATTATGGATTGGAATGACTTATTTGAAAAGTTCATCAACCATTTCTCGTACAACATAGATCATGAATTGACCATTGTTGACTTGTGCAAAGCCAAACAATGAGATGGAGAAAACTTCACTACATATTTACAGAGATGGAGAGCATTAGTAGGTTGCTTTCAACATAGTTTTCTAGACAAATAATTGGTAGATATATTTTCACATAACTTACATCCTTAGGTCACGTATAATCTACATCTATCTTGTGTCAACTAATTTGAGGAGATCATAGACAAGGGTATATAGATTGAGAAGGCTCTTATTGCCAAAGGCCTTGTTAAGATCTTTGCACAAGGTGAAACATCAAATCAGACCCCATCTTCTAATCAGATAGTTGTGTAAGATAAGCCTAAAGTCTTTAACAAGAATAAGAACAAGAACATGGTTGGAAATGGGGTGACTAAAATAAGGCATGTATAAATGGTGCAGGCTGTACTGGCCCTAAATGTATAATTAGCTCTCCCTAATCCACCACCTAACTTACAAAGATAACCTCCATGGAGAAAAAACCAAGATGGTTTTAGGGTCTTTAGAAAATTAGGAGAACCAATCAAAATAGTGTTCCAAAAGCTCGTAGTAGCTAACTTGGTTGTATGGCCAATACCAAGGCCAATTCCTTAAGATCAACCAAAACTAGATTGGTACAAAGAGAATGAATGGTGCAAATTTCATCATGTTTTTGGTCACGGTGCTTATCATTGCATCCAATTACAACATATTATTGAAGATCTCATTGAAAGTGGTGAATTTGAGATTGAATTTGCCCCTAATTAGGACACAAATTAGGATATGGGAATCTATAGGGATCCCTTACCTTGACATAATCAACTACCACCAAGGAAAAATTAAAACCAAGGACAAAGGCAAAATAAAAACTAAAAGAAAGGTTAGAATCATAATCAACATGAGCATAATCATGATTATAATACCCATACTAATAATGTGGGTTACAACAACATGCCTTACGACTATAAAAATACCATGGTATGCATTTTTGTAACCCATACTACCACTATTACTATTAAACCACATGAACCATCTTGTGCTCTTTGTAGTACAAGACACATCATTAAAGGGTTAACACCCTCTCTCTCTAGTAATACTACATCGAGTTCACATAATTCTATTATAACTCCATTTACAAGTGTTACTATTTCTGGGCAACACCCTTCTTCTAATTATAATGGCTCCTTGTTGAATCAAAATTGTAGCAATGCAACTAGATGCTTATGATTCACCCTCCAAGGCCCTTTGGTTTCATCTTCTGATTATATTGGCTCCCCACCACCTCTTGGATGCACATTCACAACTAGATGCTCACGAGTTACTCTCCAAGGACCTTTGCCTACTTCTTCCACAAAACATATTATGAATATTACACCAATGGATCCAAAGCCGACTACTATCCTAGCTAAAGCCAAGCCATCTTGTCCCAATGTTGAAAATCATCATAGTTTATCAGACCAATTGAGGAAAACCCCTACACATATTTCCATCTTGGATCTCTCGTAGACATTTGCAGTCTATAGAACCATTATGAATAATCATTTGCAAAAATCCACTGTTCCTAATGATATAAACCCTAAATAATTCTATAACCTTGTGGGACATCTATCTTCATTTCATCAAGTGATGTTTGATAAAAAAGATATGTCTACATTGAGACCTAACCACAATAACCCACTATACATTGAAGTGATAATTGAAAACTATAAGATCAAGAGGGATATTATAGACAATGGTTTGGGGCTAAACATCATATCTCTTAAGTTGGTACAAATATTGAGATACATTGTGAAAGACATTCAACCATAGACAATCACTATCAAGGCTTACAACAATGCTGAAAGGGATTCTGTTGGTACTATTTAGTTGCCAATCATTGTTGGGTCCATTTCACATCATACATTACTTAATATTATGGATATTGAATTGCCTTATAACATACTCCTTGCTCATATTTGGATCCATGAAGTATGGGCCATTCTTTCCACCCTATATTAGTGACTTAAGTTTCCCCATGATGGGATTGAGGTTACTATTCTCACCGATCAACATCCTTATGAATATTGAAAACATCTTGTGGCCCAATTCCATAATTATAACTATTATCTGGGTTTTAAATTTATTGTGAAAAAGAATAAGACTATAATTTCACATCTACCTCCATCCAATTATATCGACCCTAGTTATATCACTTCCACCTCAGCTGATCCATTCCTTGCAACTCTTATGAAGCAGGTTGTCATTAAAGATGTGGGAATTTCCACATACAGTCTTAAGGATGCCTTCCATGTTGCAAAGTTTCCCAAAACTCCAAAAACATTTGGTAAGCCTAAACCTTCAAAGAAACCTAATGAACCCATAATGATTTGGCAAAAAAAGAAGCAATAACAAAAATCACCCATGGTTTTTGTACCTACTATTGTGCCAAAGAAAGATAAAGAGGATTTTACCAAGGGAGATTGGTTATATTCTAAAGGCCTTACTAATTGATTTCAGAATCCAAAGTATCCTATCCCTAACAAATCATGGATCATTTTTATTATACAGTAAAAGGCCTTGGCTTATGCGTCTAGGGAATGCTAGAACCCATATCTACTGGGGTATCTAATTTAAATCTTGGTCTTGGATATATACTGCCTGGGGGTGACCTCATGACTTTCAATAGTGACTATTCTGAAGTGACTAGTAATGAGACTCCTGGTAGTGATACAACATCCCATTATAGCCTTTTTGATGAGCTTATTGAGATGGACCTATTTGATTCAAATGCCATTTTAACCTTAACCATTTGATTTTCCCATCCTGAAGTAAGAACCCATTCTATTGGTACTTCCCCTCCTAAAGCAAAACATCATATTTTTACCATTAGTGCTTCCCATCCTAAAGTAAACCCTCATTGTTACCTATGCCTTTGCCATCTCAAACTCATTAATTGGGACCAATAAAATTTGGTCATATGCCTCGATGAGTTTCAGAATGAAGAATCACTTGCAAAATACATGGTCCTAAGAGATGGATTACCCATAGGCAATCACAAACAAGGCTTTGATTTTTCATTGGACACTTATACCTACTTTGGAGAGAAAGAAAAATTTATTGGTCACAATCAAGAACAAACATCAAGATATTAGAGTGAAAACCTCTTTGAGGTGCACATCGATCAGGTATAAAAGTAAAGATAAAGACAAGCCTTCAAATGAAAATCTATTTTAGGTGCTCTTAGGTGGGAAATTTTGCTCATACCCTTAGGATGCAGAAGGTCCATCTAGCCCAAGTTATATAGCTAGTAAAAGCATCTCTTTAGAATAACAATAAATGTTTGAGCATTTTGTTCTTGAGTTTTTAGAGGTTTTTGCTACTTGGCCTTTACCTAAAATGGTGGATTCTGATTTATTAGACTATCTAGAACTTTGGGAAGAACAAAAAGAAGATATAGCAAAAGAAGATGATCATGATCATACCTTTCTTACAATTCTAGAAGATGGATCCACACTCCTTGTGGAAAACATAACAGAAGTGAACTTGGGAACCTATGAGGATCCCAAAATTATTTATCTTGGATCTTCCCTTACTAAAGCAGAATGTGAATAACTTATATCCCTCATAAGGGATTATATTGACATCTTTACATGGGCATATTATAACATGCTAAGCTTGGACCTAGACTTGGTTGTACATTGCCTTGTTGTCCATCTTGATGCAAAAATAGTCAAGCAAAAATTGAGGAAGATGCATCCATGCATCGACCTATTGGTTAAAGTAGAATTGGAAAAGTTGTTAGGAACATGCTTTATTAGGCCACTAAATTAATCTAAATGGATCTCAAGCATAATATCAATGAATAAAAAGACCCTAAGTATACACATTTGTAATGATTTTAGAGATATCAACAAAACATACCCCAAAGATGATTTTCCCCTGCCCAACATTGACATGATCATCTACTCAACTACTGGGTACAAGATGTTATCCTTAATGGATGGATTTTTTGGATACAATCAGATCAAGATAGCTCAAGAAGGCTAACACAAGGCTACGTTCACCACTCTATGGGAAACATTTTATTACCAAGTCATGCCATTTGGATTAAAGAATGTTGGAGCCACATATCAATGTGCCATGACTGTCATCTTCCATGACATTGTTAAGGACTATGTTGATGATATACTAGCAAAATCAAGAATAATATCTGGACATCCTAATGTTCTATGAAGAATCTTTGAGATACTTCATGAATATAAAGTCTACTTAAATCTTAAAAAATGTGTCTTTAGAGTCACATCAGGGAAATTGCTAGGTTTTATTGTATCACAAAGAGGGATTAAAGTCAACCCTACCAAGGTTAAGGCTATTATGGATATGCCTCCACCAAACAATTTCAAATAATTACAAAGTTTGCAAGGAAAGATCTAATCTATATGCAGGTTCATTTTTCAATTGGTAGATAAGTGCCACCCATTTACCCATATTTTGAAGAAAAGGGTAAATTATCAATGGGATAAATATTTTTAGATAGAATTTTTGAAACTCAGGCCATATTTGGCCAATATACAAGTATTGAGACCACCAACACTTGGAAGACCATTGCTTCTTTACATATTAGTGATAGAGCATACACTGGGGACACTTTTGGTGCAACATGATGATCAAGGTAAAGAACATGTAGTCTATTATCTAAGCCACACTCTGGTGGCTTATGAACATAATTATACACCTATTGAGAATGAGTGTTTAGCTATGGTGTTTTCTACCCAAAAATTATGACATTATATGGTAAACAATAAAACTATTGACATCGCCAAGGTGGACCCTCTCAAATTCCTATTATCTAAATCAGATCTTCAAGGATGCATGGCTAAATGGGTTAGGCTCCTAAGTGAATTTGACATTGAGTATCATAATAAAAGAACAATCAATGGGGTAGGTTATTACTGATCAACTTGCATAAGCCCTTATCACTGATACTCAACCTCTAAAATTTGACTTTTTAGATGATTATATTATGATAATAGAGTAAGCATCATAGGAGTATGATCAATGGAAGCTATATTTTTATGGATCCTTTACATATCATGGATCTAGAGCTGATATATTATTGATTACGCCTTAGGGGGATTTGATTCTTAAAGCATTTCATATACAATTTCATTGTATGAACAATATGGCTGGGTATGAGGCATTAATTGTAGGGATTCACCTTGACATACCGTGGGATATTTAGAGCTTGAAGGTCTATGGTGATTCCAAATTAATCATCAATCAAACCACTAATCAGTATCAAATTAGAGATGACAAGCTTGTTCCTTATAAGCAAATTATTGATAATCTAAAGGTCATTTTCAGTCTCTGTAGTTTGAATAAATTCCATGAGCAAATAATAGATCGACCGATGCAATGGAAATAATTAGTTTCATGATATAGATTGATGGTGGAGCTCAAGAGTATCAATTCCTGATTAAAAATATTCTTTAGCCTGCACATGTTATACTAGATTTTGAAAGGGTATGCACCATTGTTGTTCCCAATCCCCCACCTGAATTACACTAGTTCCAAGACTTTTATAACTACTTCCATGATCACTTTTTCCCAGCTAACCTATCCAATATCTAGTAGAAACTCTTTCATCACCATTTATAATGTTATACCCTCCTAGGAGACACACTTTATCATAAAGGCTATGATGGAATGCTTCTTCATTATTTATCTTTGGGATAATCCAAGCAAGCACTAAGGGAGGTTCATGAAATAATGTGTGGAGCCCATACCAACAGTGTAGTCTTAGAAAATAAGATCCTTAAAACTGACTATTATTCGATAAAAATGGAGATTGATGATTGTAACTATGTAAGGAAGTGCGTTATTTATCAACAACATGGAAATTTGATACACGTACCTTCTTTTCCACTACATTCAATCACAACACCATGGTTATTCTCAAAATGGGGCCTCAATCTCATCAAGAAAATAAACCCAACATCTTCAGATGGCCATAAGCATATCCTAACTACTACTGAGTAATTTACTAAGTGGATTGAGGCCGTTCATCTCACTTACATTATCAAGAAGCAAATTGCCATATTCATCCATTACCATATCATATATCAATATGGCATCCCCACCTGTATTATATCTAATAATGGTAGATCCTTTGTAAACCAAGATGTAAAATCTCTTTATGCATAATTCAAAATCAAGCACAAGAAATCAACTCCATATAACCTGCAAGGCAATAGACAAGCTGAGCCATCAAACAAAACCATTGTAGCCATTTTAAAGAAGATTGTCAATGATGCTAGCCATAATTGGCACTTGTAAATCTTTCCCACCCTCTAGGATTATAGAACCATTCATCAAACCCCAATATGATCTAATCTATACTCCCTTGTCTATGGCACATAAGCTATTATCACAATAGAGATTGAGTTGCCATCCTTGTGAGTATTGTTGGGGCATATTGAAGATGATGAGGACTACAAAGTCTCAAGGCTGCAAGAACTAAAATGTCTTGATGGAAAACATTTAGATTCCTTAAAAAATTTCAAGCCTATTAGAATATATTATGGAGAAGCTACAATAAGCTCATTCTCACTCAAGAGTTTGAGATTGGTGATTTGGTCTTGAAAAAAAACTAGAAGAACACAAATGTTAAATGCAAGAAAAAAGGTAAGTTTCAACCTAATTAGTTGGGACCATTTATTATCATGACAAACTATGGATCAGGGGAATATTGAATAGCTAAACTAAATGGTGAATAACTTCTAGAGCCCATGAACATTGTACACCTTAATAGATTCTATGCATGAATAACTTTGAACCATCATCTATGAGACCCCTTACTTGGGGGCAACTTGTGCCAAAGTATTTTATCCTACTATTTTATACTACCCTAGACCATTATCACATGAACCCTATTACTTTCATAACTCTGGATAGTGAACACTTTTAGACTATTGGCAGTCTGAAAACATTTTATCCTACCTTATGCCGTTCTCTTTGGGAACCATATTATTTGTTATGTCTTGGGCTTGTTAAACCTTGAACACTTTTGTCCCTTAACTATTTATGATCCTGATTATGTCTCATTAGCATTATAAACACCTTCAATGCTAGTTCTATAAAGTAGTTTAGCAAGAATAGTATTTTTTAGCTTACTCTATAGACAAGTGAACAAGAACATCTTCTTAGCTTAGGATCTACCTGTCACATGGTTCTTTAGATTAATTTTACACTACACACTATTTTATATTACATTTGTTGCTCTTTGGTGAACATTGTTGCTATATTTTCAGGATCCTCACTCTCATTGATTTATGAACATGTGTTTTTGTAGCCAACTTAGCTATTTATTGGAGCTGTTACTCTTGGATGAGCATCTGCTTGACTAGTTGGTTATCCTTTTGTACATATTTTATCTCAAAAACACCAAAAACATTAGAAAGTGATCCATAAAAGAAAAAAAAAACATTCTATTATGCTTTTGTACATTTTGATCCTCACGCTCTTTCCATTTTGCAAGCATTTTATCCTACCGAATTTCTACTATACAAGTCATCTTATCCCACCATATGATGATCTTGCCATTTTGCAAGCAAATTAAGTCTCACCAGCTTGTTTTTTTTCAAGACCAATGTCATTTGTTATGTCTTTCATTTCTTTTATAACATTCGTCATATATTCTAGCCATTATCTTTTTCTTCAATCCCACTTCCTGGGAGAATGACATTTGGCCTTAAGTTCTTGTTGGAACATGCGTCCATGGAACTATGTAGGCAACATCTACTTGTCTTTGTATATTTGGAGTTAGCTCAGCGAACCCCTTCCTTTTCTTTTCTTCCCCCATTTTATTCTTTTGTTGTTTCTCTTTAATTAGGGAACAACTCTTATGTCTTTGTTCTTTGTTACATTATGGTGGAAATTAACGCCTCTACCACACATGCATGAAAAACTTTATTTAAACCACACTAACTCAGTTTTTGATTGTGTGTGTTTATTTGAGTTTTCTTGGTGTTTTATTATGTTCTTTTGTAATTTTTCACCTCTCCTTTTATTTCTTCTCCTTTTCTCTTTTTATTACTTCTTGTCTCACCTTGGTATTATGTTTCCCTGTATATTTTTTCTTTTCTCTTTTATGTTTTAGCACATCTTGATGATTCACATGGATCTTGATTATTTATATTTTGATCTCATGTTATTAAGTTATTCTTGGTCCTTTAATTTATTTTATTGTTGTTGGTGTCTTGTTTTTCTATTTGATTTTGTTTTTCTCTTTTGTGTTCAAGAATGTCTTGGATCACATATATCTTGATTCTTTATATCTTGATCCTGTGTCGTTAAGATGTTCTTGATTTTTATTTTTAAACATTTATGTTCCTACTCAAGTCTTGATTATTCATATCTTGATTTCAAGTTAGGTTCATTTATGTTTATGTTTAATTTACTTTTGTTTGTTTAAATGTAAATAGTTGTAACTTTAGTTTTGGTCATTGTCTACCATTATCCTTAGTTATAGGTATTCATATTTAAATGAGCTCCACACATTTGAAAGGTCATGTCATTATGAGTTATTCATACTTATGATGCCTAATTTATTTTGCTATAGCAAGCACTTTGTGCTCTAGTGTCAAAGCCTTAAACGTCAATAAAGCTTTGATGAACAGTTCTCAAGATCACTATGCATAATCTAGGCTCATGATATAAAAATAGGCATATAGGTAACATGCATTTTAGCACTCTGAATCTCTACTTAGATGTGCATATATTTTCATACATCATGATTCTGATCAATCCTTGGTCAATTTTCATCATCCCTCATTCTATTCTCTCCCATTTTTGGGTGAACTACATTGGCCTGAAGATCATGTTGGAACATACATCCATGGTACTATTTAGGTAATATTCACTTGTTTTATACATCTAGAGTCAGCTCAACCATCTTATTTCTTCTTTTCATCTCTTTCATCACTTTGTGAATTTTAGTGTGCTTGTTTTTTTTATTTTGCATTCATTCTAACATCACATCTATGTTTGCACTCACTCATTTTAATAGATGAAATTGGTTACATCCTTGAGCTAATTGCTTTCTAATTTTCCCATGTTGGGGTATAACTTTGAACTAAGTCACAAATCTAAATCAGCCCTACAAGGGCAAGACCATTATTTATTCTTTATCAATGATCAAAATTAGCCTTATTGGGGCACATCTATCTTATCACAATCATACCTGCCCTATTGGGGAACCTTTTATTATCATCTTTTTAGAGACCACATTATCCTTTTAATTTGATTCTAATCTCTTGACACTTGTACCCATGATGGATTTATTTTAGTGTGCAACTTTTTTGGGGATTGATCAATTTCATAAGCGTGCAACTTGCACTCTCAAACTGGGTGCATTTAAAGTGTGTCCCTTACATTTATGGATTGAATCCTTCCCATTCCCCCATATTTGGGGCCCATTATACCTATAATTATATTTTGATCATTAGAAGTAACCACATGTGCAAGGATTAACTCATCTAGATGTGATTTATTTCACAGGTTAATCTCTCACTTTCCCTCTCTTTTCGAGAGTCCATCCTTCTCTTTCATCCTAGTATGTCCTCTTGAGGGGGCATCATGTGTCATTTTTAATTTCTTCTTGAAAAATATTTTCTTTGAAAATATGTTGCTTCACCTTAATGTCTCGTTACACCTACTCAAATAGGGGCAAAATGTATAAATCTAATTCCTAACGCCATTTGTGTTGAAATTGTCAATCTTACTTGAAATTCACTAAAATATCCAATTTAGGTCAAAATCACTAAAACAATTCAAATGGTTCAAACTTTTTATTTACAAGTAATGTTTTAGGCCAAAGTATCCCTAAATGGGGCAATGTATTTTATGTGATTCCTAACTTTGATAAATTCATTTCGATTCAAAATGATGATTTTGACTTTTTGTGCTATGGATCACTTTTTTATTATAATTCATTAGTACACATCATGTACCTTTGTTATTTTTTATTGGTAACATCTTAAATGGGAATATAGTTCCAATGCATCTAATATCACCTTCCAATTCTTCCCAAGTCAAATTATGACCCATTAATATGACTTTCTGACCATTTTGATTAACTGAAGGCTAATTTTCAAAGAATTGCACAAATATCGATTAATCTTGTTTAAAGCTAATTAATCCAAATCAAGATCTTAAGTGGATTTTCCATGGAGGTTATTGAATATTTATTTTTGGAAATTGATTTCTAGTAATTGCATCACTTAATGACATTATTTTTTGAAAAGGCATCCCTAGGCGATAAATGCATAAAATATCTCAATCATGGCTTCCCATGCCTCATTAATGCCTCCCATGCCTCATTAATTCCCCTTCTTCCCAAATCACTATTAGGGAATTTATTGATTTTAGCCTCCAAAATTGAATGAATTCTTGGCCACACATCTTGATCTCACGATGGACAATCACAATTCATTATGATCAATCTCAAAAATCTATAAATAGAGAGGCCATGAACATCATTTTTAATATCAATTATTGTAATGTTATAATGATAAAATCTCTTCACAACTCATTTGTGTTTTGATTATTGTATTATTCATATTTGTATTAGCTTCATTTGATAGGCAATTAGATAGTTTCAATATCATGAGCCTAGGTTTTATGGAGTGTTCTTGAGACATTGGAGGACTTTGCCACCATTGTTGATGAATACAAGAATGTTTGATCAAGGGGAGAACATGTTTTTGAGCTAATTTTGAGAAATGGAGTCACTTGGGAAGGTAATGGTTTAATTTAATTATTTGTATCCTATTTTTATTATCAAAACACTACATGAATAGATTAGATTGATTTAATTATCTCTCTATGCATTTTTCTTTGATTTCTTGGACTAATGCTTAACTAATCATTTTTTGTAATCCGATCTACACCAAAAAAAAGAAAAATTTGAATGAGAACAATGTGAAATCCAAGGGAGAAAGTAATAAGAGGTTTTTCTTGACATGTTTGCATCATGTGCAAGTCATTGGAGGCAAAGATATGAACAACAGTTGCCCATGATTACATTGAGGATGCAAAGCAAGAGGAAGATCAAGAGAGAGAATAACAAAGGAAGAGAAATACTGAATTTAAGTAAGAATAAAGAAGGTATAAATATTTGAAATAGACCTAGGGATCTAAGTGGAAGAAGGATGTTGCAAAGAACCTAAAAGTTAGATCAACTATAACTTTCTTGGAAAGTTTTTCTTGCTCATTGGTAGTATGATGTAGGAACATCATTGCCATTTGTAAATATTGGTTTATTTTACATGTTTTGAGTCTTTAGTAGGTTATTAAGGTCATATGAGGTATTTAGGAATCATTTTTAGGTGTTATAATGTTGAAAAATTTGAATTAGGGTCACTTTGGCATTTTCTCACCAAAAACCCTTGATTTAAATTTTTAAATTTCAATGTGAAGTTTAGGAGACTTCAACCTAGTCTGAAGGAGTATCAATGTTGTAAGTTGTGTGGTTAGGTTATATAAGGTGGTTTAATGTGCCTTAAAACATACATGACTCACATGATGAGTCACCTTGATGGTTAAGATAGAAGTTAGGGAGTTTTGTATTTCCCCAATGTACAAAAGTAAGTTAGAAGTTAGTTATGGGATTTTTTGAGTCTTTTGAATATATAGTTATTTTGAGTAGGATTCATTTAGGTAGAATAATTGGGGTTTATTTCAAAGTGTGAATATTTTATAAACCCAAAGAAAATAAATATACAGTTCTTTACTTGAAGAGGAACTTGTTGACAGGATTTGTATTCTTTATGTGAGCAATGAGGTTAGATGTGCAAGCAGAATATGTAAAAAGAACTTTGACCAAGACATGATTTTGTCATTAATGGAATAATGGTGATTTATATTCCCTATTTTTGTATATTTATTTACTTTATAAGGAATACCTTTCACACATATGGTTAAGAAAATCAAAACATACATGTAACTCTATCTTGTTAACAATTTATGTTTGAATATTGAAGGAAAACAAGTATTTTGGAGTAAAGGATAACATATGTATTGAGTTGACATACAAATATACATAATAATATATGGTATTTAAAATATTATTAAGGTTCTAATTATTATTCAAGAGGGTTAATCCTTATAGATTGCATCACTAAAATACAAGGCTTGTAGTTGTTCATCACCCTCTCACAGTCAAATTAAGAATAAAGAAGAATGATCAAACAAAGTTGTTTGAGAAGGAATTTTGTGTTTTAATAAGGTATATAGTGTTATTATATGGCTTGATAAGTCCTCATATGGATTATAAACCTTTTTGGAAACTTGGAACATCTTTATGTCTCCTTAAAGGTGTAAACAACCTTGTTGAATACCACAGTTAACACAGAGGAGTGAGGAAAACATGTATAGATGTGTGAGATGAAGGTTTTTTGAGTTGAAAATAGTGTAAAGAAGTGGTAGAAACCAAAATAAATTATTATATTCCTTTGGAATTTTTTATAAATTTGGAAACTAATTTATTATCTTCTCAGGGAGTGATAGACGCTACAAACCTTGTGCCAAGGTTTCCATAGAAAAATAAGGATTGTGAGAGATTAAACTATTCAAATGTCCTAAAATTTTGTGAAAATATTATTTACAATGTGATTTAAGATATTTTATGGTTTTAAAATTGTTTTTGTATGGATAAGTATAGTTTTTAAGGGACTGAGTGGTAAAATAGGGGTAGGGTGCTTAGTATGCCTAAATTATGGTCTAAAAGGACTTTAAAAAGTGGTCAAACCATTGATTTAAGGTATAAATTTTTTTTAAGTGAAATAATAGGATAGATGGTATCCTAAAAGGTATTTATTTTCTTGTTTTTTCCCTATGTGTTTGTATCGGGAGAAATAGGAGAAAAAAGGCTACAAGAAGAGACTGCAATAAAGAAAGGAGTAGGGAAAGTTGTCAAGAATGCTTGAGAAAGTATGAAGATGGGATGAAGACTTCAAAGAGGTATATTTAGAGTTATAATATGGTGGAATAGTTCTATTAGAGACAAATAAGTATTTTAAACATGTGTGGATCTAGTTGTTAAGAACTTTTTAATCAAGGAATGAGTATATTGAAGGTGACTATAGTGATAGTTGATTAGAGGGAGATAAGGATGAATTATTTTGTTAGAATGAGTTTTAAACCTTGATCATGATTAACCTTTTGAAAAAAGGGGAAGGAACTAGATGTTCAAGAGTAGGGTCATAAAGATCCAGATAGACATTCTTTGAAGACAGTCGAATAGGACAAGTAGGAGATCAGAGCTAGGTGGGTATAAGCAGAGGTAAAGAAGTATGTTTGTTTATGTTTTATATCTAACTAGATATGATTTTTGATCACCTTTCATCACCCACTTTACAATTTAAATAATTAACTAATTTATTTTATTTTTGTAATTTGTGCTTCAACACAAAAGTATAACCTTACAAGAAAGACACCCACTTTACATGCATACTATTTAACTTCTTTTGAGTGATCACATACTTCAAAGATTCATGATCAGTAAATAATATAAAATACTTAGGCACTACATAATTCCTCTAATGTCTTAATGCTTTTACAATGGCATAAAATTCAACATGATATGTAGAATACTTTGTTCTTACCTCATTCAAGTTTTCATTGAAATATGCTATTGGCTTCCTTTCTTGACTCAACAGAGCACTAATTCCCACAAATGAAGCATCACAATCAACCTAAAACATTTTTATAAAATATGGTAATTCTAAAATAGGTTTTTTCTTTAATTTTATTCTTCAACAACTCAAAGCTTTCTGTTTCTACCCTTGTCAATTCAAATTATTTTCCTCTCATACAATTTTTTATTGGTACAACAAGACTACTAAAATTCTTAATTAACTTTCTATAAAAACTTTATAAACCAAAATTCTTACCTTTGCGATGATCTTTGAAATAGGAAACTCAATAATTTCGTTTATCTTTTCTTCATCTATTCTTACACCATCTGCTGAAACTACAAATCTCAAAAATACCAAACTATTTTGTATAAACTTGCACTTCTTCAAATTTACATAGAGTTTCTCTTTTATTAACAATTATAATATCATTCTCAAATATTGTAAGTTATCTTCTTTAGTCTTACTAAATACTAAAATATCATCAAAATAAACCACCAAAAACTTACCACTATATTCTTGTATCACTATGTTCATCACCCTCATAAATGTGTTGGGTGCATTATATAATGTAAATGGCATGACCATCCACTCACATAAACCATCTATAGTTTTGAATGATATTTTACATTCATCTCCTTCATGAATTTAAATCTAATAATATCCACTCCTTAGATCAATCTTGGTAAAATATTATACTCTTACAAAAGCATCCATCATATCATCTAAATGAGGTATAGGAAACTTGTACTTGATTGCAATTTTATTGATTTTTCAACTATCCACACACATACTCCATACTCTCCCTTACTACACCCTTCCTCACCAATTTAGTAACCTATTTATTTAAAATTATACATGTTTTATTAGACTCATACTATAAATAGTTGATTGGGTAGAGTTGATCTAATAATCAAATCAATATGATGATGAATATCTCTATTTGGTGGTAAACCATCTGGTAAGTCATTAGGTATAACATATGTATGTTCTTTTAATACTATTTTTCTTCTATTTGTACTTCCACCACTTTTTTGTCTTTTTTCTTTGCTACTAATGCATAATATCAACCTGTCATCTTTATGTCTTTGATAAATTATTTTACAGTTAGCATAATTTTAGTCTGCCCTTCTTCTTTACGAGGTAATACATCTTCATACCACCTTTTCAGAAACTATACATGTTCTTTTCTCCATTATGAATTACTTTTCTATCAAACTGCCATGGCCTTCCCAGTAATACATAACATGCATTCATTGGTATAACATCACACCAAATTTTATCCTTGTAAGTTATACCTATAGAAAACTTGATTATGCACCTTTTATATACTGTACTTCATTCCCTTTCTTATACCATGAAATCTGATAAGAATTATAATGTTTTTCATACTGCAAACCTAGTTTCTCAATCATGTCCTTAGAAACCATATTTTCATAACTACCACCATCTATAATTACTTTGAATATCTTACCTCATAAAGTACATCTTGTTTGAAATATATTTGTTTATATCCATGCATCAACACCTCTTTTATTTTGCACATGTTCTTTAATATTTTCTCCAATATCTATTGTTGCAACTTTAGTATTTTGCTCTTCTATTTCAGCTTCAAATAAATTTACTCTTGGGCAATCCTATTGTCTCCTTTCTTGATCTTGGTAGTGTTAACACTCAAATTTTCTATGGCCTTATTCTCCACATATATAACAAACACAAGGAATGCATTGATTTGGAAACCATCCTCTACTACCACCATATCTTCATCCTCTTTAAAATCCTCTTTCTCTTTGTTGGTATTGAAACCCCCGTCTATTATTTTTTTGTCTTTATATACCACATGATGATTCTCCTCTAGTGGTGTTAAACCCACCTCTATTTGTATTAAATTCACCTCATTCCATTATTAGATGGGATTATCGTCTTCATGGCCCAATATATGTTCTTATGAAATTCGCTCTACTTTTTTTCTTCTTGATTCAAAACTAATTGATAAGCTTCCTCCATGCAAAGTATTTTATGCATGCTTAATTAATATTAAATAGAAAAATTTGAAACATTTATAGACCTTGTGGACATGTGTTCTTATATTTTATCATGATCTACTCATATGGTAAGCTTGTAAAACTCATCTATATACTCTTGTATACTATGATCCTTCTACTTCAAATTTTAGAATCTTCTCTATAGGTTTTGTGCATAATCCATAGGAATAAATGTCTCCCTTAGCTTCTTCTCCATATTTTTCTACGAGTTGATCTTCTCTTTGATTTTTCTCTATCTTTCTTTCTATTTGTAATCCCACCAAATCATTTCATGTCCCTTCATTTTTGTGCATGCAAACTTTACCTTCTTGTCTTCTCTCATAGTTCTCATATTTTTTTTAGCTATCTCAATTTATTTTTATTTTGGGTGGAATTATTTGTAATATTATTTATTTAAATTTGAAATAAATGTTTAGTTTTATTTTTCAGATAATTATGTTAATAGAGGTGATTTTTCAATAGTCCTTGATGTTAGTAATGAATGGTTGACTTCAAATTTTTTTTTTTAATGATATAGGGAAATTTAAACTTTTACTTTAATGTTAATTTGACCACTATATAAAATATTTATCTTCTTACTTAAGGAATTTGATCAAAAAATTATAATATCTTAAGTAATATTGGTCAAATATTTTAGCACTAACATAAAAGAATGTATTTTAAAATAATGAGGAGACATAAGCCCCTCCTATATTATAAAGAGAGGTTCCTTTATTTTTTTCTATTAAGGGTAAAGGGGATGTTTTTTAAAACTATGGACCTCATACCCTAGAAGACAAGCAGTTAGACTGGGTCTAAAAACCCAAATACACCATAAGTTTGACAAAAATAGCCAACACAAGAAAAGGGGTTGTACTCAACCCAAAAACAAACAAAGGAAAATGAAACTAGATCCCTAAAAAAATTCATGAAATTGAAGAGTTGAACCAAGACAAGCTCAAACCACTTAGGCCTTACTTCCTCCTTCCAAACGGTGTCTGCTAGGGCCACCAAGTTGAAGCAAACTGGATGATAGGGTTTCCATTTTTTTTGTGCTTTCTCTGGACTTTAATCCAACCTATGTTATCCTTTAAATTTTTTTTAGAAAAAATATTTCCATCATCCTCTTTAGTGTTATGCATAATGAGATTAGAATCCTCTTCCTCCAAAGTATTGTCTTTAACACTTAAGGATATCATATTTGTAACATTGGTTTTTTGGGGTCCCACTTTAGCATGTTGCTTAAAAACCAATTATGTTTTCTTTTCTACTTCCACATCCAAAACTTTATCTTCTATTAAATCTCCAATCGACTGGTTTACGAACTCTTCTACATTCATATCAGTTAATTCTTCGTTATTTGAAGACTTTTCTTCATCTCCCTCAAAGTAATCTGCTTCTACTATCAACATATCCATATTAGCATTTTTCGCCCATGAAATATCTTATTTTTTCTTCTTACCTAATGTGCATGAATCAACCAAATTCCTTGTATCAAAACAACACCTAAATTTAAAAGCTAACCCTTCATAGCCAATAGTTTGAATCCAAATCTGATTGTTAACAATCAATTCTAAATTAGCTGGGAGCTAAGAGTCCACATCAATATTGATAAGGATACTTGCATATGTAGCATGAATATATTTTTTTGTAGATTCATCAATAACTAAAAGTCCTCTTAGAGCATTAACAATGGAATTTAGATTGTTCTTGGTCAAAAACTACAAAGGCAGGTAAGGAAGATGGATCCACACTGGTCTAATATTGAAAGATTTAGTCGCTGGATTAAAATCTGGGTACCAAGGCTTCAACATGAGGATATGGTGATCAAGGGACTAGACCTACTGCTACATGATCTTATCCTTATCTTATCTTTTATTAAAAAACTACTACAAAAAATTCCTTTGCACAAGGGTATATTTCCAATTTTCCTTTTATTGATGGTCTTCAGACCTATGAAATCCACCCATGGAGGATTTAAAGGTTTGCCCAGAAAATGGGTAAACTTACAAATTAAACCCCTATCACTGTACCATGCTTCCCATTGTAAAATCCCTTCAAGGGACTCACCCTCAAAGTAAACAATTTTTTGAAAGTTTGTTGGGGTTAGAATTTTGTTTACCTTACTTGGGATGGTTGCAGTAAGAGACCCCTATTTTAGGGTCTTTCTAGGAACCACAACTGCATAAGTCCCTTATTTTTGACCTTGTGTGGCCTCATTTAGCATTGGGTCTTTTTTGGATATGGTTTCAAATACTAGATATGTAACACTAGTACCTTTATTTCATACCTACGCTAATCCTATGATAGCTAGGGTTCTTATAATCTCCTTTTCATTGTATAACATTGCCGTAACATGGATTGGTCTGCCCATCTCATCAGCCTCCTTTCCCTTAGAAGGAATACTACCCATAGTGGATTTAAGCCCCAATCAAATCCCTCTTCCCATATTATAAATAGACGCATCCCCAGTCACCATCTTAGACCTATCATTTTCTTATACCATAGTGGAAATGTTGACATGTATGTTTGGGACTAGCACCTTACTCTGAGTAGCCATTTCACAGGTCTTAGATATAGCTATGTTTGACTCTATCACCATCGGGCACTGATATAAATGGTTTGAGGCTTAGTAGATTAAAGTATCCCCTCCATTCTCTATTGATAATCTTTGTAGCTTCGAAGCCTCCGTAGTTCTTTTTGTGATCCCTTGCTCAACCATCGTCACTGTATGGAGGCTAGGGTTTCACAGAGACATCTTGAGATAACTTATCTTTTTTATTAATAATTATATTTTTTATATGTTTTTTAAATTAGGAGAGGTTCTTTTATTGAAAACAACAAAATATTAGAATATTTTGAAAACTTAAATGCTCATTGAGTGAAGTTTATTATAAATGAATTTTGAATGAACTTAACTTTCTCAAATGGTTCCTAATTCTCATAGCTATTTCTATAAATGATAGACAAAGGCCCTATATATGGTTATAGGGTGCCATTGTATATAGGAGAAAAATATGTGTAATAGAGAAAATATAAACTAGAATATGCAATTTAATTAAATATTTTTTCATGTATTAATTTTCTTATTTTAAATTAATACTTAACTTACATACATATCTTAGATAAATATATCTAAAAGATATCGATAAATATCATTATCATGATGTTAATATGATTTTGGTTTTGTGAAATAAATGAAATAAAAAACTTCAAGAATGATATCTCTCAACATCTTTTACATAAATTTATCTAAGATATATAAACTAGTTATTTTCCACTAGTAAATATTCTTATTTAATTTTCTAAAGTAAAATATCATCAATTATTATATATTTCATTTTGTATCAAGATGAGGATTATGATGAATTTCTCCAACCTTGAGACAAGGACTACATCCATACTTACCTATATCCTTCTCTACAAAATGAAATAAAAACCAATGGATTCCAACCAAAACATATACAATGTTTAATTTGTAAGTAAAATATATTTTCATATTTTTATATAATATATAGTCTACTATTAATTTTTATTTATTTATGATTTCATTTTATAATATTTTTAATAGTTTTATTTTGTTATGTTTTATCTAAGGGAAACATGAATTGTCCCATATTACAAGTTGAAAACCACTTTGAATAATGAACGAGATGATCATGATTATTGGGATTCTCTTCATTCAAGTGGTTCTTTTAGACCCCAACCAACATCATGTGATGCTTCTCAGACCCAAACAATTTCATGCAATAGGAGTGTTGATGTTAGGGATAGTTGTGGAGGTAGAAGCAAAAGTAATGCTACTCAAGGTTGGGATAGTGTAGTTGAGTGTCAATCATGACTTTTTATATATTTTTTAAATTATATATAATGAGTTTTTATTTATTAACATATTTTTTGAATGCTAATTTAATTTATAATTTTTTATTTATATGGGTAATTTATAATTGCATATTTTTTAATTTAAAAAAAAAAAATATTATTATTATTATTTAAATATATATGAATATAATATTATAAATATAATAAATATTAAAATTATATAATATAAGATCATAATTTTATAATTAATAATATCAAATAATTTTAATTAATTATAAATTAAAATATTTTTAATATAATTTAATTTTAATTAAATAAGCACTATTATTTTAAAATATAATTATTAAAAATAAACTTATATTTAAGTCACATTTTATATATATATATATATATATATATATATATATATATATATATATATATATATATATATATATTTGCTACATTTAAATTTAGAATTAATGTCACAATTAAAATTCATTTTAAGTAAGATTTAATGTCTCTTTTAACATCACCTTAAAATCAGATCTAATGTCACAGTTCAAATTATATTTAGTAATAAAATAAAATTCACTTTTAGTGGCATATCTAAATTCAAATTTAGTGACAAACTTTTAGTCACCTTTAAGAAATTTTATAATGTCAACAAGCAATATTGGAAATATTGGCAATGAATTTTATAATGTCAAAAATGTTATCCTAAAGTTAGGATTAAAGTCACCCTAATAGTCCCTGCTTAACATTAATAGTTCACATTTGGAGTGACATTAATATCTTTCAACTTAATGTTGTATTTATATAATTTAATTTAAAAAAAAAAAAAAAAAAAATTAAAAAGAATTATTCAATTTTTAAAATAATTTTGGAAATAAAATTTAGTATTTAAAAATTTATTATTTATTTATTTTGATACATTTTAATGTTGGATTGATGGACCCACATCTAATTTAGAATATAAAAAGTGGTACTAATTCTTATATCTTCATTATATCATTCCATGAATTATAGATCATTTGTTACAAATACTTTATTTATTGGTAAAATTTAATTCTAAGTCATTTCATTATAAATGCATCTATTGTTACATCATAATCTAAAAAACATATATAATTCATACTATTATATAAATTTAAAATAAATTTAAAAAATTCATATCATTATAATAATTTTCCTAAATTCATATCATTATAATAATTTTCCTAATTACATCCATCTTTTTGAATGTTATTTGAGATTTAAAAAATAAAAATCTACCTTATTTTATACAAGCAATGTTATCTTATAATTATTTTTAATTAAAATATTTTATATATGTTAAAAAAATTATTAAACGCTACTCCCACACTTTTTTATTTGATGTTCTCACTTTTTAATTTGATGTTCTCATTTATTAATAAAATAATATGTTAGAAACAATTTAATATTATATAAGAAGTATAGGTGAAATGGATGCAAGCGAATTAAAATATGAGGTGGAAATAAAAACGTGCATTTCCTTTGAGTAAGGCTATTAATAGGTGTTAGTTTAGCGCTGTTGAGCACCAATTTTAAATTAGATAAATATTTGTAATCTTTTAAATATTGAGAAATAAAATGTAAGGTTATCCACATGAGTGTTAGTGAAGTGTTATTGAACATTAATTTTAAATTAAATATAAATTTAGATATTAATTGAATGTTGTTAATTATGTATTAATATAAAATTATTTAAAAATTCAAAATTAAATTATTATTTTTTTAATATAATTAAAATTAGTTTTATAAATATATAATTATAAACATTATAATTATTAAATATTGTTGAGTATGTGTTAATACTATTTTTATAAATTTTATTTTTGCACATTTTTATCTATTTTCATTTCTAAATTAATATATATTTTAGAAAACCATGGTTAATTGAATTCATACTTATTTAAATTTTGAGTTGTAGATTTGACATTTACTATGATAATTGTAGATTTGACAATAATAAATGTTAAGATTGTTGTTTACATAAACATATATAATTATTATTTTTAAATTTAAGATTGATTAGTATAATAAATTTTAAATTAATAATTATGTTTGTTTATTTTATTATTATTTATTAATATTTATATAATAAAAATATTTAAAAAATTTAATAATTATTTATTTTAATTTGATTGGTAAGTAAATGTTAATGGTCATCTTGCCAAAAAATAATTTAATGTGTTAATTTTATAATTAGAAATTTTTATGCAACTCAGATTTTTATTTTATATTTTTTAATTAATAATTATATATCAAAGTTGTAGATTATTTTTATTTATACTTTTATAATTTATATTTATAATTATATATATGTTTTAGGAGTTCATTTTTATTTTTTATTTTTTAATTATTTTATATATATGATCAACATTATAATGGTTATATATGTGTTATAAGGGTTATATATATGTTCTAATTTGGTTGTTAAATAAATGATTATAAAAATAATTTTATAATTGAAAATTTTAATTCAGTTTTAATTAGTGTTTTAATATTGAGTTAGTGACTTGTTTTTGGACAACATCACAGAGCATGGAAGAGGAATAGTTTGCTAAGTTGTGATAGACTTTTTTTTGAGGTATGTTGGAGGATATTTGGTGGAAGGTTTATCGTTAGTTGAATATGTGATCTTAGTCAATGTTGATGATTTATTATAAAATTATTTTAGTTGATATTGTATTATTTCTTCCATCTACATATAATTTTTGTATAAGGTTGTAAGGACCTCTTAAAACATTTTTTTATCCATATCTTTAAAAAAAAAATCATTTCAATTGAAAATTTTATTTTATATATTTTTAATTAATAATTATATATAATTTAAAACATAGATCATTTATATTTATACTTTTATTATTATTTTTCAAATATATACAATTTATATATTAACATATACATATATACTAGCATACATATCTTAAACAAATATTTATAAAATACACAAATAGATATCATCTTTATAATATATGAGTATAAAATATATAAATGATGCAAAAAAAAGGTCAAACTTTTGTAGGTCACAACTTTTTATCCATAACTCCATTTGAGTCTACCTTCATGTTTAAATGATTGTTTTGAAAAGTTTGGTGTTGATATAATTCAGTTTGTTTGATTATAAATATTTTATATATTTTTCGAAGGTCATACATGACCATATGAGGGTCCGAAATTGTAATTTAATATTATTTTAAATATTTTTTCAAATTTATAAATTATATATTTTTGTAACTAGACTTGAACTTCAGTTGCTATTAGTTTGGTAGGTTCATTTTAGTGTTTAGTTTATTTTCAAAGATTTTTAGAGCTGCGCGTGCTTGCATGCAAAATTTACTAAAAATTGTAGCTGCTAATAATAGCAGGTCAAATTTCATTATTTTTAAAGTTCCAAATTTTGCATGTCAACTCCAAATCTAAGTTGAGGCTTATTTGTGCATGGTTATTAATTATTGAACGAGTCAATACAAATCAATAAAGTTATTATTTCAGAAGCTTTGCCTATTGGTATTTTCTTGTCTTGATAGTAATTAGGTTCAATATTTGGTATCATAGCAAGTTCAAATCTTAGAGGTGTAAGATATGGTGAGAGGACGAGGAGGAATCACTCAAATGAACCGATCTATGTAAGAGATATAGATACAAGTAGAATAATTAACCAAGATCATTGCGAATCAAATATAAAGGAGAGTAGAAGATGATGTTAAGAATGACATAGATCATGAAGAGAAAATTTCTCAAGAGGGGCAACAAAAACAACTACCATCAATGAAAGAGAGGATGGTTAAAAATTTAGAAGGAAGGAATGAGGGAATAAAGGTTGACATTATAGATTATGGAAGAAGTATAAAAATAGAGGATTTGATAGATTGGATGAATAATATGGAGAAGTTTTTTGAATGAAAAACTATGAGAGCAGATAAGAAGGTAAAGTTTGCATGCACGAAATTGAAGGGACATGCAATGATTTGGTGGGATCACGAACAAGAATAAATAAAATGGCTAAAGATAAGATCAACTCATGGAAAATGATGGAGAAGAAACTGAGAGATAAATTTCTTCCTATGGATTATGCGCAAACCCTGTACATAAAATTTCAAAATTTGAAGTAGAAGAATCATAGTATACAAGAGTATATAGATGAGATTTAAAAACTTTTCATACAATTGGATCATGATGAAATAAAAGAAAAAATGGTTTGAAATTTTCTTTTCAAGATAAAATAAGTATGCATAGAATACTTTGCATAGAGGAAGCTTATCAATTAGATTTGAAGGCAAGAAAAAAACACATTAGATAGAGTTTCAGAAGAAAATCTATTGGACCCAGAAAAGGGTAATACCCTCCAATAAGGTGACGATGTAGATTTAATACAAATAGAGGTAGATTTAACACCATTAGAGGAGAATCATCCATTGGTGTAAAAAGACAAGAAGATAATAGACAAGAGTTTCAATACCAACAAAGAGGAAGATGATTTTAGAGTGGATGAAGCTATGGTGGTGGTAGAGGATGGTTTTCAAATCAACATAGGTCTTAAGTTTGTTATAGATGTGGAGAAGGTCATAGAGCATTTTAGTGTCCACACTACCAAGATCAAGAAAGGAAGCAAGAGAATCGTCCAAGAGTGAATTTAGTTGAAGCTGAAAAAAGGGTAGATGCAAGATAATGAAGAATAAAATGAGGGGTATAAAGCGACACTTTTTTTATTAGAATAACAATAGTTGACCTTGGAGAGAATGTTAGAGATACTTTGAAAAATAATTTTATAATGACTAAGAACATAAATTATGAAATTTTGAATGTTGTTTCTAAATTTATAATTTTTTTTAGTGTCTAGATAATAAAAGTTTGTAAAATAGATACATTTATGACAATAGCTTAGTTATTTTTTGTGAAAAGATAAGGAGATTACGTATGCATGGAAATATTTTTTTAAGTAAATGAATGAAATTTTATATGAAACTTCATATATGGATAGGCGAAATGTTGAAGATTGTTGAGAATATATATATATATATATAATTTTACAAGTTAAGACAGCTATAAAATTGAAACTAAGTGTATGAACACAACTTTTTGACCTTATTTTAATAGTTTTATAAATGTTTGATTAATATTCAAAAAGTTTTAAGAGAATTTGTGATGATATGTATATAGTCCATAATGAAGTATGTTATGTAGAAATTAAGAGATAATTATAAATAATATTCTAACATTAAAAATATATATATTCAAAAACTACGTTTTCTCATCTATATATATATATATATATAAATAATAAAATATACCTAATCAGATGTGTTGACAAAGATGAAAAACTTTTAAACTTCATAGAAATCAAATTGATTGGTTCATGATAGGGTTTTGACTAGGTTTAGGACCCCTCAGTCCTAAAACTAAAACAATTTTGGAGGGAAAGTGACAAACAAAATTCTGTAAATTTATAAAGGGTGTATGCCCTTTGCAAACCAATTATTTCACCCTATTTATTATTTTTGTCCATTTTTTGTGGATAAAAAAAATGTGTGTTTTAAAAAGATCGCACACCCTTTGTGATTCATGAATTTCTCTTATATTTCCCATGAATTTTTTTCATTTGTTTTGTTTTTTACAAACTATAAGCTAGTTTTTTCTGCTATAACTATGCGAATTTGGTAAATTTTTCATTCACTTTATTTTGAATCACTAAAAATTATTCAAATTTAAATCTACAATTGGCTTATTTTGGTAAAGATAAATAATTGGGTTGTAAAGTCATTGTAAAAGACAACTCAAAGATCTAACAAATGAGGAAATTGAAGAGAAGAGAGAAAAAGAAAGAAAAATACAAACATATAGAAGAGCATCCATAAGGGCTTCTAGGCAAGGTGAAGGTGCTTCCACTACACTAAGTAATATTTCAAATAAAAATAACATGTCCAATTCTATATAATTTAGTTTATACATGTCTTCAAATGAGATAAGATAACTCAATCAATCTTTGTAAAATAATGAAATTCAAAATTTAGAGGATGTAAGTAATGAATTTATAATGAGTGATGAAACATGTGAAAAAACACATTATAATGAAACATCTATTCATAATAATTTTTTTGAGTATAATGATAATCAACATCAAGTAATGACCTCAAATCTTGTGTCTCCTAATGAAGAGAAATTCAATTTGCCTATAAGGTCTAATGTAAATAGTCAACCTTCTACTATCCCTATTATGGTTGAAGTGGTAGAACCACCCAATTTAATACAAAATATAGCCCCTACACCCACACCTCCAAGGATAATAAGAAGAACACCAAAGTGTTTGGTTGAAATAGATGAGAAAATAATAGAATATATAGAAGGCAAAATGTCAAAAAGATCAGTTCAATGTCATGCTCAATGTGTATGGGACTAGGCATTTGAGAATAAAAGCCATATAAAATGATGTCAACTATTTGTTCAATTAATAAAAATGTAAAAAAATGTCCTGTGATGCATTAGGGTTAAGAACATTCAACACGGAGGAAAGAAATAGTACAATAGTAAAGAATTTATTTAATGCATATAGGTAATAAAATTCAAAAAAAAGATAGTAATGTGACAAGATGAGTAATAATGGAATCTATAGTAAGTCAACATCTAAAGCTCAAATTATTAGTGAAACAAGTAAATCTTTGAATTCAAATAGAAAAATTCTAATAAATGTTGTAAAAATAAGAACAAAGCTTGATGACCCTTCACTCATAGATTGTTGGGAGTTTAATGATAGACTCCCATGAAAAGATAGGGTATTAGTTGAAGGAATAAGACATTTGATTGATTTTTTTTGGAATGACAACATAAGAGTCTCATTTAATATAAAAGATGATGTCAATATAATAAAATGCTCAAAAACCTATGAGCCATATGGAAAACATTTTTTAGACATGACTTAAATAGAATTTTATAAAAAGTTTATTGAAAAATTTAATGGCCAATTTATAATTAGCCAAAGGTCATTTGATATGTGCAAGACTTTCTATGTTAAAATCAACCAAGCACACACCACATGTTATAGGGTACATATTGAATTTGTTATACATTTTGATGTTTTTATCATACACATTGTACTTTACATACCGACAAGATTTTTTAGGAATGTATGGTGTCTTCCCCACCTAAGACACCAAGAGAATTAATCCAAAATCTTTTCTATCAAAGACCTAAGGGACAATTTTTTTGACAAATAATGTTTAGATAGAACATGTAATAGTTGTGGTGGTTTATCAGATTTGATGAGCTATATACATGAAGAAATTTTATATGAATTTAGAAAGTAACTAGTTGATTACAAGAAGTACAAATCTGTAAAGTATGTGTTAAAAGATGGAAAACAGTCATCAAGATGTGAGTTGGTTACGACCAAAGTTTCTATATCTTATTTCATGTTTGAATTCAAGAATAATTTTATCTACCAATATTTAAGACACACAAATCAAAATGGTTAGATAATCAATACAAGGTATGCAAGGACAACTTCTCAATTGGCATCATTATTTTAGTTGTGGACTTTTTTGAGAACTATACACTACAACTATAGAATGAGGTTTAATTCCAAACTATAATTTAATTCAAGTTCAAATTTCATTCATATGACATTCAAACATGCCCCTAATAGCATATATGATAAAAAAGAGATTTTTTTAGAGTACCACTTTTATATGAACAATGACAGATCACATTATCTAAAGTTTGTCCATGGTTTATTTTGAGATATTTTATACAAATATGAATGCAAAAAAATCATTTTTGATACACACTACATTTGGTCAGACAATTAAATAGGGCAGTTTAAGAAATTTTGAATGTTTTATTGGTTAATTAAAATGCATAAGAAGAATGGTGTTCAACATTCTGGGAGATTATTTGAGACCATGCATGGAAAAGGGGAACATGGTGGTGCCTTGTGGATGTGTAAAAAGAGCCCTTAAAAAGTAGGTAAACCATAAGGAATTGATGCTGCAAGTATTGTGACTTGGTGTAATAAAAATATTTTTTATGAATTAGATAAACATTCTCAGATGCAAAGATTCATTTGATTAATAGAGGAAGAATAGAAGGCAATACATGAAAATTATAATACAATACCTGGATCAATTTTTTTTCACTCCATTCAAAGCTCAAATTCAAGTTCATAGACTATTTATACTAGGGATATGACATGTTTTTATTTTGCATGTATAGAATTTAATTGTAATGAATGTGAGTCAAAAGAATGGGTTGACAAATGGTATTGTAGATCCATATCACATGTATAGAGTAACCATTAACTCTAAAAATTGATGGATCATGAAATGGCATCATCAGTTGACTTTGACCACATCTCAGATCTTGTACAACTAGGTACAATTTATTTTTTAATTAAATATATAACCTTAGTTAGATATATAACATATGTACTGAGATCTACCTAAAATAACATGATTTTATTTATAAAATTTATCTAACGTATTCTTTTATTAGATTTCACCATGAGAATCTAATTATTGATCTAGCTAATACATTCTAAGTATGATAACTATAAAATAAGCACATGACATGTCTATCCATCGCTGATCATTATCATCATATGAAACAAAACATAACTAAATATAGTAGTTACAAATATCCAACCACGAGTGGTACAAACATAAAACTATTATTGTTAATGTATAATAAGTAAATAATTACATCTCATTAGGGATAAGGTTTCAATAATAATAAATACAATACAATGTACTAGATACATGATACATGACTCCACTGAGCATGAGTTCCTCAAACTCTAGTATCCATGGTAATTTCAATGTTGTCTCTAAAAAATTACTAATATGGAGAGGGAAAGCATCATCAAAGTGATTTTACACCCAACCATAGATCATCACTCCTCTACATAATCCCCCATTAAGGAATGGCCCTCCCTTCATAGATGAGGAGATAGTGATGATGCGAAAATATAGAGAGACAAGCTAGTACCCATGTGCTGTATGATTTCTAAGAACATATAGTGTACCTTAAATAAATCTGTTCTAACATGTTATCACACAAACATGTAATTCATAATATGAAATGACAATGTTTAACTAACATTAATTTGGCTAAAGTTTTCAATAGTTACTGATCTCTAAGATTAGTTAATTTCATACACACCACTTGATCGGATTACCTTCATATGGTGTTGATGATGCTAATAAGATAGTAAATTCCATTTCACTACTTACTCAATGCCAGTAATGCAAGATTTGGTTAACATAAATATAACTAACATATTTATACAGATTACTCCCTACTAGTAGACATAAAACATGCTAAACACATAAATAATCAAAATACATACATTTAGTCCATCAAACGTATGAATAAATCTCCACAATATCATTTATCCCATAAATAATAGGCATAACAATTACAATTAGCACCACCTAGGTATTATATATATATATATATATATATATATATATATAGACTAAAATTTTCTAATTCCTATAATTAGTTTCAAATATAATGCACTCTATTATAAACAATAATATTATAGTCCATTGTTCATGAACATAACTACTCAGTTACAAACACCCAATCATAACAATTTTAAAGAATCAAATATCTCATAATCCAAGTTATATTTTATATGAACAATATCTTTCATTGATAAATCTTGTTATATTTTTAGAAGACTATATTCATGTAGACATAGGTTATCAACTCTCGAAATTCTATGACTCATTTTTAACAGTCAATACAACTATAGACACACGACCCAATATACTAATAAATGTTATATTCTTATAGAATAACTAAATCTTTAGATTGATGTATTTCCTCTATATATGCTTTAGTACACATTAAATATATTCATACTATGTATATGTACCCAAAATCACTCATTTTATTACAGTCGACTAATATTCTTATTAGTCGACATTAATTCTACTTCTCTTATATTATTCAGCTAATTCATCCTATTTCTAGCCTTAAATCTAATATCCTTCCTCCAATAATTATCCATTTTAATAAATTTATCCCATACCACTATTCCATTAATTCTTCCTAATCTCCTATTGTCCTAATCTAATTTTAATTAGCCATTATATGGGAATTTTAAATTCCCATAATCTCACCTACCACCTACTAACCTACACCTTAGCCTTTCCTACACCCCTATATCTCTAATCCTCACCTAATCCCCATCTAATCATTCCCTAAACACCATTATATTCTCTAATAGAATCTCAAAATCTCCACCACCCTTCTCCTTCTCTAGAGAGTTCTCTCTCTAGAGAATTCTAAGGAATTTTAAATTCCTTAGAATTCCCTCCTTTTCTACAATCTTCTTCTCTAGAAACTCTCAATGAATTTTTAATTCATTAGATAATCCCTATCCATTGGATTTAATAATCCAAATTTAAATCCTAGCCCTTGATCTTCCCTCTCTTCCTCTATTTAACTAACCTCTCCCTTCACCCTCAAACCATCTCATGAAGCCATAACAAAACCATGCCAAAATTATCCTAGAATCATATAGTCAATCCATCATACACAATAAAAAATCCTCTAATCAAGACATCATTTGTCTAAATCTAAGTCTAAATCATATGCATTTGAGTCCTAGAAGGAGGTAATATGGAGCAAGGGAATTCAATAAGCTTATTATCATTCTAATTTATCTTCATAAATCCTTCCTATTGAGTAGTTGCATTTTGAGTTTGAATTTGCATTGTTGAATTCATATAGTGAGGTCAAAATACATCTACATTTTGGTGATCACGGTGGGACCAACCTCCCTTATTTTAGCTAACACTCTTATTGAAAGTATTTTAAGTGATTGTAGGACCAACTGGAAGTGAAACAAAGCTTAGATTTTGTGTTTTTTTATATGTTTCAAGAAATTCATGGTATTGCTCTAGAAGTAGTGATATTGTAGTAATGGTAATGTTAGTATGAGTTGTGGTATTATGACTTAACTATTAGTAGTTAAGGGTTTAAAAGGACTTAGAATTTTGATAATCCCACTACTCTCTTAGTAGTGGGATTGCCCTGTGAATCATGGGATTGTCAATCCTAATTGTGATATTGTAAATCACTAATAGTTTGTCTTTTAGGTTATTTTTGACAATCCCACCACTTACCTAGTAGCGGTATTGCCCTACAAGTAGTTATATTCTCAAAATCTATACTAGGGTTTAGACTTCTATTTTTTTTCTAACTCTTTGTTCTTGTAGGTGTTTTGTTATTTTTCTTTGCTTTTATGTGTAGGTCAAAGAGAGAATCCCCTTGAAAATCAACTCCCCATACCTTTTTGACAATCCTACCACTATCCCAGTAGTGGGATTGCCCTAGTAATAACGGGATCACCATTCTCAGTTGTGATATTGTATTTTCATCTCAAACTAATAAAACACTATCCCTAACACTTTTGAACCATCATTTTAGTATTTCCCAGGTTCTGTCAGGAGGGTGATGTGGGTCTATAAGTGGTAATCTAGAGGTTTTGTCTCTTTATTGAATTTTTTAATATATATCTATACCAACATTTCACCTTCTATATCTAAAAACAACTGTTGATAGGGATGTTTTGTCCTATAGGGTTCACTAGGTATCTAAGAAGGGAGAGACTTATCTAAGAACCCTCTATCTAGACTAGTCTAGCATCATTCGATAATACCATGACTGGAAAAGTTATGAGTTTGCCTTGCAAATAACAAGATTGTCATTCCTAGTAGTCGATTTTTAGTTTAGGCTAGTATTAAGATCTGGCAGAATTTGATCATCAAATAATTGTATTTAATATTGAGGCCCTGTAAACTATATTAATTTGATAAAGTTTTTACTTAGGTCATACATACTATTTCCTTATAAACTACAATATCATTATTTGTATTTTTATACCAATCATGGGATTGTCATTCTGAGTAGTAGTTTTGTGGTTCACAACCAAACTACCACTATCATTCCATATCGAATAGTGAAATTGTCATTGTCATTAGTGGGATTGTTAGACTACCATGATTTTGTAGTTAGCTACCATAGTTAGCTAACATATACAATCTCACAACTCTCCTAGTCATGGGGTTACCTTGTAAGTCATGGTTTTGCATTGTGTAGTCATGAGATTGTAGTTTTTTTTGCCTTTAACTTGGTCCTTTTTTAGTGAATTTTTAGAGTCAATTTTTTTTGCCCTTTGCATCATTCTGAGCCTCACACAAATCCCAAATTGCCTCTAGCAATGAGGGGCTCTGCCCCTCGACCGTGCCCTATACCATGATAGGGAACATGCTTTGGGGAACTACCCCTAGACCCCGCAAGGAGTGCTACCCCTTGACCCCACTAGGGACTACTACCCCCAAACCCTCATGTTGTGTCCTGCTCAGCCCAAAGAATTTATAGAGCCAAGACACGATATTTTAAGGGTGTTTTATTAAGGCATATTTGACCAACATATTATTTATTATAAGAGTTATCTTTGCTAACACTTTGCTTGTAGGTTCCTTCGAGATTTTGACACCCCATCATATATCTAACCTTTGTGATTATAGGGGGTGCCATTTTTTAACTTTATCTTACATTTCATTATTTTGATCATTAATTTTAGTATATCATTGTCTTTTTATTTTCTTGTAAACACTTATGTGTTTTATCTTGTGTGTGTATATATAAATTTGATTTTTCTTTGTATGTACTAATTTTTTGTATTGTGCCAAACACACTTAGGTAATTAGATTGGTTAATTAATTTTATCATGTGATTGCCTATTTGTTACCCCTTTCCTTAGGATAACATGTGAAATAAAATTGATACCCACACATGGGTTAGTCTTTAGGTGTTAGTGTTGTGGATTTCATCACTACACACTAACTAAACTCCATGTCCTGGTAGAGTATAATAGTCAAGGATAGTTGTCATTAGGCTAAGAAATTGACCCCATAAAGGTCACCTATGAAGGGGAAGAGTTAATTATCTGAACCAGGCATTAGACAACACCCTTTATGGACTTGGGCCCCGATGTACCATCATGTATATAGGGGATATCCTTAGAGAGCCTATTTAACCTAGCATAAGACCTTTCAACTATAACAGGTGTTCCACTGCTAACATCAATAATAGTGTCCAAGTGACCATCAAGTGCAAGCAAGGTCAAGAGGGTTTAATTGATTATGTAGAGGGTCACCAACCTATAACCTCACTTGTGTAGCTGTTAGATAGTTTGGACATCAGGTTACACAACCATCAATTTACTAATCATAGGTTATGGCTTACTTGTTTGGGTGTATGTTGTGTTAAACCCATGTTATTCATGAGTCGAGTTAGCCTTTTACATATATGAGTCCATCTAGGTCCTTTGTACTTATTATCTTATATATTTTATCCTCATCATTCTATCATCTTGTGCATATCCCATTATCCTTTTTGTGTGAATTTCAAATCATCATCCTCATCATTATCCTCATCTTGACCCACATCCCTATCACCTACATCTCATCTTGTACATCATAGTCATCATTATACATAGTCTCTTTGTATATCTTTCTCTTTGGCATACCCAGTCATCCTTAGCCATACCCTTCCCTCACTCACATCTTGCATCCCTACCTAGGTCCACATCATCACCCACTCACCATAGTCACCCCATCCTTTCCTAGTCTCACTTTATCCCATTATCCTTGATCATCACCCCATTATCTTCTACATCCTTGCCTAATCACTATCTTATCCATCCCTTCTTAATCTAACCATATCTACCCACCATCACATCCACTCGCACATCTTAATCACCATTTTATATCCATTATCTAATCCTATCATCTCTATCACAATCTTAGTCTAACCGTATCCCCCTATCATTGATCATCCTAATCATCATTATTGTATATCCTAATCTCATCCTCTTGTACATAATTTATTATCTTGTACATTCTTACCTAAGCCATTCATCACTAATCACACCCCTTTCTATCACCTATAACTTATCTTATACATCCTCATCCAACCATCCTTTTTACTTATCATCTAGTGCATCTTCGATATCATACCATTGTGCATCATTTTATTGTCCTATAATATCCTCCATATCACCTTATCTTCATCCCATTTTTAGTCATACCCTCAGCATCTATATACCCAAATCCATATTACATCCTCGCACAAGTCCACATCATTAACTACCCATCTTCACCTTGTAAATATTGTTGTTCTCTTGTACATAAACCCACTCATCAATAGTCATCCTTTCATCAATCATCATATTGTAAATCCTAGTCTCATCCCCTTGTATATATCTTTGTTCTCTTTAATATCCTTTTAGTCACATATTAATTTCATCCTAATCATACCTCATTATCTACACCTTGTCTTAAATCCACCTCATTATCCCATCACCTATTATTTATATCCCATCTATCATTTCATCCTTGTCAAACCATATATACCTATCATTAGTCAATCACCCTAATTCCTAATCACATATTTTATATCCTAATATTATCCTATAGTACATCATTTATTCTCTTTTAAATTCTACTAGACTCCCATATTAGTCACATCTGCTCATCATCCTAGTCACACCTTGTCATAAGACCACCTCATCCATAATCAATCACACCTCACTTTGACCTTACCTTCTCCATCAATCACACCTTTGTATTAATCATTCCCATATCATTTTATTGACATCACCCCCTTACATATTTAATCATAATCCATCACCTATCCTAATCCCATCTTGTCTCACCATCCACATTCTATCCTAAGTTCACCTCATCCATAGTCCTGATCATCCTTGTACCATCTTGTCTCATTATCCCATCACCTTGTATATTCTTGTTTTTCCTTATTATACATAATTCATTACCTTGAACATCCTTTTAATCACATCTCAACAATAGACCATACATCATTAGTCATCCCCTAATCACATCCTAATAATACCTTATCATCCACATCTTATCTTATATCCATACTTGATCATTTGTCTTGACCTTACCTTCATCACCCATACAGTCATCTCCTCATCTTATCCTAGTGGGATTTTTAGTCACATATGGGTCTAAACCATCCAAATTTCATTACCCCATTATCATTTCATCATCACCTATCATCACACTTATCCTTACTCCATTTTACTAATCATCTTCATCAGATCATCACCTATCATCGCATCTGGAGGAAAATTAGTCTAAGGTCTTGAGCTAAACCTATCATCCTAATCCTCTTATCATCTTATTCATCTATCATCCTATCACCATCCTATAATCCTAATCTACTTGGTCAAATCTCATATCATAATCAATAGCTTGTAAGTATCTTATCACTTTGTCAGTCTCAATATAGCAAACCTATCAGCTATCAACATCCTTAGTCCAATCATCTTACCTTATTCATAATTAGCACCCATCATATCTTCCTCTTGATAGTTTGAATCTAAGCACCCATCATATCCCCTATGCTTTTACTAGCTTGAAAGCTAGGCATTGTTGACAAGTTATTATCACCTATTATACTATCGATTTGACATTTGATCATAGTCCTTAATCTGTTATCATATCTCATCTCCATTATTACCTATCATACTATATAGGTCCTTGTGATCTATTTTATTCAAGAACCTTATCCAATCATTATCCTACTGACATCATCCAACACCTATCAACCATTTCCATGGAACTAGACACCATAATCATTGGCCAATACATACATGACAACAAGGATGAAATCCTTTTATGGCTCATTATGATGGGTGTACCACTTCCCAAAGGTGTTCATCCCATTTCACTCATTTCACCTCCCATCTAAGCCCCACTATGTGAATCTCATACTAATCATCCATATACTAGACATAAACCGCCATCTACCCATTCCCATACTAGCAAAGGGAATCCAATCTTGGCTACCTCAAATCCATCCACCTGATTATATCCACAACCATCTGATCATAAGTGTAATGCTTCCACATCTAAGTCACAACATGAAATGGGTCCTTATGCTCCCCTTCTTATATCTTTGGAAGCCCTTTTAAAATAACTTGTCTCTGCTAACATGATGGTCTATCCACCTATTCAACATCTTGATCCTATTAAGCCTACATCCTCCTCGTATAATGAAAACTAATATTATTTATACCATTGAACTTGGGGCATACTATTAATTGATGTTGACATTTTCAAGATTTTATCCAGGCCCTCATTGACCATGGTGACATAATAATTTATAATGAACTAGATGCTTCCACATCCCTGGGTGAATAAAAAGAGGAATGCCAAGATTCCATTTTTAATCATGATCAAGCCCTTCCCTCTCTAAGCCAAGGTCAAGATACCACTTCCATCCTCAAAAAATACTCCATCAAAGTTGAGTCTATTTCCCATGAGCCTAGTCCCACCATCTCTCATAAGTCCCTCCATGAAGCTATCATTGTTGAACCTATCATTCATCCATCATCTCCCTCTCATCCATCATATAAAATACCCCATGTTGAGAGGTCAATTACAGACAATGCATCTACAAATAGCAACATTATATCTTGTGCATCAGAGTCTGCTTCAAAGTTAGCATCTGAGGTCTTATCTTCTATAGCATCATGTTTAACACCTATATCCAAATTAGATTCCTCATTCAAAACATCATTTCTCATTGATGCTAATAATGCCTATCTTTTAAAGGATACATATAATCTAGATACCTCTGATTCATTACCAGGCATATCTTTTGATCCCATTCAAGATGATGGCATCATAACTATGTTCTTACAAGCTTTATCTATCAAAGATTGTCGAGTGAGTCTAATCCTCCATTGGATGCATCCACTACAACTATTGCTCATGATACTTTTGTCGATCTTGAGAAAATTTTATTCGATGTCAAAACCAAGTCTCTGAGGAATTCCTATGAAGACTATGTTTCCCCATCACCACTCATTGACCTCATGATACCACCTCCACTCCTTCATCCATCATAGATCCCTTTCTCCCCATCGATGATCAATTAATGACTTCCATCCATAAGGATGAATAGGAGCATACATCATTGGACCCTTCCTTCAGAATATAATATGTGTCACAAATCCAAAGGTATAAGACAATATTCCAAAAGTCATAACTCATAATCAAAACATCTTTAATCCCTTCAATCAAAATCAAGAAGAGTCAAATAATCGGTCATATCCAAAAATGTCTTCTCCTAGTGAAGCCCAATATATGGTATTAGGAGACTATCAAAGTCAAAATAATCATTTATCAAGTCAAAAAATAATATCCTTTAGTGAAGACCAAAATCAGGCACCAGGGTGTAGTCAAAATCAAATCCAGTCAAATGATCAGAAACATACGACTAATTATATTTCAAATGATCAAATCAAATATGAAACACAAATTTGAAGTGTCTTGGATATTTTGAAGTCTTTTATCACTTGGCACCAATCAAATTAAGCATGTCCCCCATCTCTAAAAGTATATGTGACTTCTAGTCCTAATACTGCATCACCCATAACACTATCCTATCCTAATCCCAATCTTCCATCATCCATCACACCATCATATCTAATCCTACTATAAATTCAAGTCCCATATATCCCCATCAAGACCTAATCACACCCATACCTCTCATCACCTCCCTAGGCAACATTGTCTTTTCTAGGGGTAACAATGATACCTAGTCTAGATATCTGGAGGGGTCACCATCAAGGATGACTAAAGGCCACCAAGACATACAATCATCTATCATCCATCATAGAATTGGTGTTGGATAAATAATACATGTAACATCCACACCTTGCATCTTGTCCATCATCCAATAAATCAAGATTCCCAATATAGTCCAAAAAGTCAAAATAAAAATAAAAAATAAAATAAAACTCAATCATTCATCTAATGGTGAAAACCAGTCTTCTAGCACCTTGGGCAAGTACCATGATGAAAACTAATTTCTAACATCATGGTAGAATAATCTATTATCTGCATTGTTCCTCAATACTTGGGGGCAAATCCATCCATTTCATATCCTTAGCTATCCATCTCACTTTTCACATCCCTTATCCACGTTGTCTATATCACCCACCATCTTATCCCTTGATCCATTGTTCCTATTCATCATCATATCATGAATCCTATCTCCTTTTCCTTCCTATCTTGACCTTCATAAGGAAGTGGAAGATGTCTTGAGAACCATACCAAAACCATCTTGGCATATCCTCCAATGGACAATCAGGCAAATAACCATCTAGTTCCTTCACGATGTGGTCATTGGTTATCCCCAGTCCATTCATCCTTGGTCCTCATTATCATCATCCTTTGTCATCCCATCCATCATCCTTTCATCCTTATCTTAGTTTCTAGGCTTGGTATTCCCTTTGATAGTAACCCCATTTTTACTCTGTGTGTGTGTATCCCAAAAATCCCTAAAAAAAATTGAAATATGTCAAAAATCCTAAAAAATCAGAAAATTATGAAAAGCCAAAAATAGTCCACTGTGTCTTGTCTTATCCCCAATCCCCTAGTCACATTCATCTCCATCCATATCCTATCTTCCTATCTATCCCATATTTGATACCCATTTAGTATTGGAACCTGATCTAAGTGGTCACCCATCATTTCATCATCCTTTTGTCTAAGTATTATTAGCATACATCACCTTGTCAAAGACTTTAATTTGGCACCCATAAATTCCTATCAAGGCCTTCTCATACCTAGCACCCATTAATCATCACTTTGCTAGTGTGAAAGGTACTTGATCCCATAACTATCCTTATCATTGCCTCTTCATATCTAGCACCCATCCAATCACTCTTTGTTAGTATGAAAGGTATTTGATCTCATCATCATTTCCTAGTCTCCTTGCTAGATTGGATTCTTGCAAGGCCTTGTCTATTGGTAATCCTTGGTTATCACTTTTCTAATCACCATCCTTGGCCACTTTTCAATCTAATTTTAAGACCAAGTCAGTATTCAAATAACTTATCACCCTTATCACATCATCCATCCTTATTTCCTAAAGTAGGGGAAACATCCTAAATCCATATCCACATTCATGCCCCAGTCTTTATCCTAATCATCATCATCCTATCCAAATCCACTTCTATCCTCCATCCCCATCACATCATGATTATCCTAATCCAACCCATCACCTAGTCACTCATCTCGTCGTTAGACAAAGACATTATGACATTGCATGTAGATACTTGTATGTGTGTTACTTGTTTGATCTATTTGTCTTGTTTGCATGTAATATATATATCATCTTTGTCTCATGTTTGTCGTTTCTCTTTTTGTCTAATGGGAAATGAATGAGGATGCTACGAGGACACCCAAAATGCCCTTGAGATTGTAGAGTTCACTATTTACCCATGCACTTTGGCACAATGTCCTCTTGGTTATATTTATATCATGGTACATATTATCAAATGCAACATTTTTGGATTACTTAGACTATGATGAGTTTTATGTAACTTGTGATGGCTTGATCACCATACCCTCATCATTCCTATAATCATCTAACCATCCTTGTTTCCATTACTAATCTAATTCTCTCAATCCATCAAACTAACATTCAATCTCTCATCAACATCTCATCATTTTAATCATATCCTTTAATCACTAATAAGCCTAATCACCCTTATCATCATCATCTCCCAGTCAAAACTACATCAGCCTGAGGTCTTTTCAGACTATGTAGGCAACACTTGGCCATGTTTTAGTTACCAAGGATAGCTCAAGCACTATCTCTATCATCCATCCTCATTCCCCAATCCTTTGGTCACTCGACTCTATTTCTTATTCTCTATCATCACATACATCATATCGACCAATTTAGCTTTGATCTACACCCATCCTTAATTTAATCAAATCATCAGTCTTATCCTAGCCAATAACTCTCCCTTGTATGCGTTCTTACTTGGGAAATGTCTAAAGCTTACTAAATTTTATTTTATCATCATCCTTTTATAGTTGATTCCCATTTAGGATGTGTCTACAATCGTAAAACACATCATCTCTATTCCCTATGCATGTGTCCTTGCCAAGGGCATCATTATCAATTTGTACCTCATTGCTCAACGTCAACCTCATCTTCTTCATCTTCTATCACACATCTAACATCCTATCCCCTTATCTTTTTTCATCTTATCCCATCCATTATTTCTTCTTTTGAGTGGCCATCTGGCTCACTCTTCCCTACATATCCCCTCGAGGGGGCATCATATCCCTTAACATCATCTACTAACAATCACCCACGATATGGTTTTTCTTTGAAAGACCATTAATCGTTTCACTTCATCCACTCACAATGCCCTTTCAAAGAGGGGCAAAATGTATGCAACTAAAATTTCTAGCTTCATGATAGTTGACTAACATTATTATTAGTTGACACTAATTATGCTTATCCTATTTTATTTCACTAATTTATCCTATTTCTAACCTTAAATATAATATACTTCCTCCAATAATTCTCCATTTTACTAACCTTATCCCATCCTACTATTCCATTAATTCTTCCTAATCTCCTATTATCCTAATTTAATTCTAATAGCCATTATATGAGAATTTTAAATTCCCATAATCTCACCTACCACCTACTAACCTACACCCTAGCCTTTTCTACACCCCTATATTTATAATCCTCACTTAATCCCCATCTAATCATCCCCTAAACACCATTAGATTATCTAATGGAATCTATAAATATCCACCACCCTTCTCCTTCTTTAAAGAGTTCTCTCTCTAGAGAATTCTAAGGAATTATAAATTCCTTAGAATTCCCTCCTTTTCTAGATTCTTCTTCTCTAGAAACTCCCAATGAATTTTTAATTCATTGGATAATCCCTATCCATTAGATTTAATAATCCAAATTTAAATCCTATCCCTTGATCTTACCTCCCTTCCTCTATTTAACTAATCTCTCCCTCCACCCTCAAACCATCTCATGAAGCCATAACAAAACCATGCCAAAATTATCCTAGAATCATATAGTCAATCCATCATCCACAATCAACAGTCAACAATCAACAATCAACAATCAAAAATCCTCTAATCAAGCCATCATTTGTCTAAATATGAGTCTAAATCATATGCATTCGAGTCCTAGAAGGAGGTAATATGGAGCAAGGGAATTCAGTAAGCTTATTATCATTTTGATTTGTCTTCATAAATCCTTCCTATTGAGTAGTTGCATTTTGAGTTTGGATTTGCATTGTTGAATTCATATAGTGAGCTCAAAATACATCTACACTATGTATCGCATATGAGTACTCATCAATATATAATATTATATATAAATGTCACCAATCATTTATAACTCTAATTAATTACTCAATATGATTTAAACAATTATTATAGGCTTAACTATATCTGCATATATAAATAGTAAATATTATCTTCTGTATATAAGTGTTCTCACTATTTATAAGTATATAAATAATATAATTATTCTGTTGGTTATTTAAATACATGTAACAATCTCAGGACTAGCTATTTTTTTTCACCGCATTATAGACATGACAAGATAATTTCGTATAATCTAACTTAAAGCCTCTCATTAAACAATAATAGAATCTATATATAACACTATACAAATGAAGGAAATATGTAGTATGAATCTACATTTTTTTGTTGTGAATATGATTTCTAGATAATATATATTTATGTATATATAAGATACAATATTATCTCCATATACTTATGAATGAGTACACGTTATCAAATCTACTTTAAGTAACATCCTTTGATAAACTAACTATGTTATGAATTTTTCACATTATTTTGTAAATATATACTTCACATTTACAAGATATAATATTATCACCATGTCCATTTAATATGATTTTTATGCTTCTTTCATTTTTCAATCAAGTTAATATTCATACCAATAATACATATTCATAGTTTACATATTAAACATAATATACATTTTATATATATATATATATATATATATATATATATATATATATTATTATGTATATTATGTTTAATATGTAAACTATGAATATGTATTATATATATATATATATATATATATATATATATATATATATATATATATAATTAATATACATTAACTATATAAACAATAACATAAATATGTCATCTCCAAATATAGCAAGTGAATATCTTTATTAAACAATTTGATATAAAGATCTCAAGTATTTGTAACCTTTTGAAAAATAAGAAAACTTTTGTTTTATTTGAGAGCTCAAAATACTACTCTTAATTTCAATCCACCTAGGTAAGTTAAATTGAAGTCGGTGCTCTTTACATATGTCAATTCCCCAATTTGGAAACTAGAACGTGAGACATGATTCTCTGTCAAGGTTAATATGAGTATATATATCACTGTCTACTAGGCCATATCATGTATTATTTATATCACTAATTTTTTTTATGAAATCAATAGTATATACATCGCTCAGTCTAAAATATTTTTTTGAATTAGATCTTACAAAGAATGAAGCACCTTATATTTTCCTATTAAACATCTATGCAAGAATGGGAGATGTTGAAAAAGTAAGAAGATAAACTAATATACATATCTTAGTCATATTATATATGAATAATTGTTTTAATTGATTTAATGAATTTAGTTAGATATTTACTGATCTATTCAGGGATTTTTCAACATAAAGATAAATATGATATAAATCATAGTTTTATTGAACAAGCATCTAGCTGATTGATTTTGTTATTATTTATACTCAAGTCACTACATATATAAAATCAGCTTATCGTACTTATATAGTTCACTACCAGATCGCTATGCTATATATATTTATATATTCAATTTTCTATATAATGTTTCAAACTTAGATCTCTATACATTACAACTACGGATTTATCTACAATATTTTTAATTCAATACATAGATCTGAGTAAGCATTGATGTACATATTTTATTTCACTATATCTTAGATTTTTATGAATTCAAGACATCACCTACTGATCAAAGACATCCTCCACTTGGTTTAATCCTCCTCCTCTTCATGGAACTACCTTTTCTTCCCTTTCTTCTCTCCTCTCTTCTATGATCTATTATCTCCTCCTTCTTTCCCTCTTTTCTACGCTCTATTCTTTTTTACATGTTTCTCTTTTTTTTTTCAAATGCGTCCTCCTTTTATCTTTTTCTTCCCTTGCAAGAATATGGAACTTTTCTTAATAGCTACATTCTTTATTTCTTTTTGTGTTTTCTTTTATTCCATATATTTTTTTATGTTTTTATTTTCTTTTTCCTAAATATATACTTTTTAATTTACTTTTGTTATTTATGTATTTTTTAAATAAAATACAATTGTTTTATTTTATAATAGTATGAATTAGAAATAAATAATCTCTTAAAATAATTGATCACAATAATTTATTAATAATATGACTTGTGTAAGATCAATTACATTCTGTCATTAAAAATGGTAAATCACAAATATTATAACTAAACACAATGGTTAGGCTAGATGTGGTAGTAACTAGGTAGTAATCACTTGAATTTTTATTTTTCAAAACATTAATAGTCATAAACATATTAGCATGACATAAATGCAATCACACAAGATTAGTTTCATATAAGCATTAAATTGTGCTAACCCACAACTATTATGCATAAATAATTATCTAAATGCAAATCATCATAAAAAATATACTAATGCTAACCATTAAAACTATGCATTTAATATGTACTATTTAACATGGTGTGTGTAGGGTTCTAGCTGTTCCTCTGTCACCCCAAATAACTCCATCTACATCACCCTATTTGATTATGATTTTCATCCATAATACTCCGAGGGATGAATCTCTCCTACGTCCAACTCATGAAAAATAAGTAGTTAGTCCATAGCATCATGACATGTATATCATAAAATACTATTTAAATAATAAGTCAACATGATCACAATATAAAAAATATACACAAACTAACTCATAACAATGCAATCATGTAATCAAAACAACATACATCTATCTCATAATAACATATGACTTATTGCTAAACTAAATAATAATCAAATCAAATCACTAATAACAAATATACATGGATAATCAAGTAAGTTTTCTTAGCGAAGAATCAGGATGTAACATCCTTCCCTCTTAAAGATAATCATCATCCCTATGACACTTATTTAAACATAAGTTCTAAATTAAAAATATTTTTCAACAAAAAATTAACATAGTATGAAGTATCAAATCAAGAAAATAAATGTGAAAATCATATATAGAACTCTTTATAGTCCTCCTAAGTAGCACTATCCTTAGATTATTGGTCCCACAATACCTTACACTTTGACATCTTCTTATTATGCAAAAAGAGTTTGTGAGTATCAATTACTCTAATTATTTATACCATGACCACCCTAAGATATAGAATCTGCAAAGCTAAAAGATCAGCTACATAATTTTTGAGATAAGAAACATGAAATACATTATGCAATAGAGCTAGGTCTGATAAAAATATAAGCCTATACACTATAATATTGACCAATTCAAATACATTTAAGGGTCCCACATATCTTGATGATAATTTTACTGACTTCCCAAATTTAATCGATCTCTTTTATAGCTTAATCCATAAGAACACTTTATCACCTCCTAAAAATTGCCTATTTATTCTCTTCAAATTAATATAAATCTTATACCTATCATTGACCTCAACCAATATTTGCTTAATTAATCTAACTTGATCTTCTATTTTTGAAAGCATCTCAGATCCAAAGACTACCCTATCTTCTAACCTATCCCAATTGATTGGTATTCTACACCTTATTCCATACAATTCTTCAAAAGGTGCCATCTTAAAAAATGATTGGTATGAGTTATTTTAAGAAAATTAAACTAATGAACTATAATATTTCCACTTGTACTATTGATCCATATAATACATACAAAGAAGATCCTTTAACACCTGATTAACTTGCTCAGTCTGACCATCAGTCTTTGGGTGATATGTAGTGTTGAAGTTTAATTGCACACCCAAAGATGAATTTAGAGTTACCTAAAATATAAAATTTATATTCAAATCATGATATAAAATGATCTTCTCTAGAAATCCATGCAACTGATACACTTCCTTTATGAACCTCTTTGCAAGAGTAGGTGCATCATATATCAAATTGCCTAGTATAAAATGAGCCATCTTAGTTAGTTTGTTAACTCTAACCAAGATCATGTCATGCCTATTTTTGATAATGGTAAACCTTGGACAAACTCCATACTAATTAATTAACAGTTTCATTCTGGTATATCATGCAGATATAACAAACCAGTCAGATGCACATGTTCAACTTTCACTTGCTGATATTCCAGATAATGTGACATAAAGTACACTATATCTTTCTTGATTCCCTTTGAAAAATATAGTGGTCTGGGCTCTACCATGATCTTGGTTACTTATAGATGCCCTAAATATAGGGTATTGTGTAATTCATTTAGCATTATGATCCATAAATTCTCTCAATTTGGAACACACATCCTTTCATTATAACACAAAAGACCATCATTCTCTAATTTGAATCCTTTATACCTATAAATTTAAGCATCCTCAGATAATGCTTTTATGATCTAGTCACTAAATTCATCTCCTTTTGAAAATTCAATTACTCAATCCCTAAAAGTAATCTTGATAGTAGTCATGGCTACTATATACCTTGTATGACTTAGGGCATCAACCATTCTATTTTTATTTCCTTTAATATAGTTGATATAAAAATTATAATCAGATAAGAACTCTAGCTAGTGTCTCTAGTGAGCATTTAGAATCAGTTGGATAAAGATATACTTGAGTCCCATGTTATCAGTCTTAAGCTCAAATGATTTTACTAATAAATAATGCTGCCAAACTTACAAAGCATGCATAATTGCTACAATTTCTAGGTCATGAGGGGCATAATTCATCTCATAAGGCTTCAAATTCCTTGATTCATAGGCTACTACTACACCATCCTACATAAGGACTCCTCCTAGTCAATCCCTAGATGCATCTATGATCACTAAAAATTGACTATTGGAGTCAGGAACCATTATTACTAGTGCTTAAGTAAGCCTTCTTTTCAATTCCTAAAAATCTACTTCATACTTATGTAACTAGTTAAAAGTTTGGTTCTTCCATTATAAATAAGTAATTGGATTAACTATCTTATAAAAATTTGAAATAAACTTCTTGTAATAGCCTACTAATCCCTTGAAACTCCTTATCTCATGCACATTTATTGGCGTTATCCATTCTATAATGGATCTTATCTTTATTGGATCTCTTGAGATACCATTTGCATAGATAATATATCCCAAATATTGCACTCTCTCCTAGAAAAATGCACACTTAAATAATTTACCATACAACTTGTGCTTCTACAAACATTGTAAAACTAGTTCTAGATGTTAAAGATGTTCATCTTCATTTTTAGAGTATATAAGAATGCCATCAAGAAAGACAAAAACAAAATGATCTAGATTATCTCTAAATACAATATTCATGATATTAATGAATGTTGTCAAAGCATTTGTCAACCCAAATGGTAATACTGTGAACTCGTAGTACCCATAACGAGTTCTAAATGTTGTATTTGGAATATCCTCATCCCTTATCCTTAACTAATGGTATCCTACTCGAAAATAAATCTTAGAAAAGATCGTTGCTCCACACATTTAATCAAAAAGATCATCTATATGAGGTAGTGGATACCTATTTTTGATTGTTATCTTATTCAATATTCTATATTTAATGTAAAGTTGAAGAGTACCATCCTTCTTTTTGATGAAGACAATTGATACACCCCATGGTGACACACTTGGCCTGATGAACTCCTTTGATAATAATTCCTGGAGTTAATATTTCAATTCAAACAATTTAGTGGTTGTCATCTTGTATAGTGTCTTAGACTATTGTTCTAATATAGGTATGATATCATAGAGAAATCAAACTCACGTTTAAGAGGCAATCCTAAGAATTCTTCTAAAAACATATCATGAAAATTCCTAAGGAATAGATAATCTTTGAGAGATGGTTATTTAGATTTCTCCATCTCATTTATCTTGATGATAAATATTTTATATCCTTTTACTTGAGGCTTCTTAAGTTGTATTGAAAAAATATTCTTTAGCTTCAACTCTCTTTTCTCACCTTGAATTTGTCTCTGATTTCCAAAATCATCTAGACAATCAACCTTCTTTAGATAGAAGTTAACCTTGACCTTATGTTTTGCAAGCTAGTTGACTCATAAGATCACATCATATAACCCTAGGGTAAAACATAAAGATCCATTACTATTGTGAATTAGGGAAACCTAATCTCAACTTCAACTAAACACTTGTCAACCATGACTTTCGAATCATCCTCATATTGTACCAACCATGCATTTTCCATTACTCTAGTTCTTCTAGATAACTTACTAAGAATTTTAGAAGCTATAAAACATTTTGTATCCCTTGTATCTATCAAAATAGAAATTAGATGTTCAAACAAAATACCTAACATTTTATGGGTGAAGCTTGGAATTTGGATTGTTGATTATCAACTGCTACATGAATATGATACTAAAAGGTTCTTTGCTGGAATGTAGGACCTTTATTCATTGAATTATTCCCAATACACTCATGAGCATAATGGTCACCTCCACAAATGAAACAACATCTAGGTGGTATTTTTTTGTCAGTCTATTGGTTTCTCTTGAAACCACCTTTGAAACCATTGACTGATTTCTTTTTGCCTAAAACATTGTTAAATTTGGCATTTTAATTTTTGAACTACCTCCTGGAGTCTCCACTTCTCTATTTTCAATTCTTCTTTTTGAAAGTTGGTTTAAAAATTCTAAACTTATTCTTAAACTTGTCCTTGGCTTGTGCAAGAGATTTCAACTTTTTTTCCTATTTGATTTCCTTCTTGAAGACCTAGTCCATGGTAGGAGGTCCATGAACATCCACCTCTTCACTGATCTAGGGTTTCAATCCCATGATAATCTTCCTAATTTTGAAAATCTCATCTAACTGGTACTAAGGTATATACTTAAGAAGTTTGATGAAATAATCCCAATACTCATTCAATGATAAATCTCCCTTCTTCATATTCTATAAATTTATAAGATTATGGTTAAAATATAACTGTGGAATCCATCATAATCTTAATAACATCACAAACTACTCCCATGTAGTGGTGGTTAAATTAAAATCTATTTTTAAATTCTTGTTGACCCACCATGTAGCTTCTTCACTAGTAAATTGGTAAGCTCCATGAACTAATTTAGTGACTTCAGAGTAGTTTTTAATCTTAAAATACTTCTCCATCTTAATCAACCATGCTTCATCTCCATCACCCAAAAAAATCTATCAAACTTAGGTGGATTCAAAATTTTCATATCTCTAGATAACTTCATAGCTACTTGTGCTCTCACATCTTGAGGGTTTTCTTGATTAGTGGGATGCTCTTTAGGTTCATCCTCATGTTATTCCTCTTTATGGCCATGGAATTATTTCTCCAGATCTATAATTTGATCACTAGTCTCATTCATGGCCATGAGAATTTGATCCAACTTTGTTGCTTGTTCAATGGCAAATCGATTAGGATCAAATGGAGGCTTACTATCATTGAAATTTGAAGGACCCTCTCTGGATACTCTAACTTTAACCATATCCTTTCTATTAAATATAAATATACAAAAATGTTAGTCGACTCATTCAGTGTTAGAGTTTGAGTTGTAGCTCTGATACCACATGTAACATCCCCATTAGGATTTACCTAGAATAATGTGGTTTAAAAAAAAATCAAACACATTCTTTTATTATATTACACCATGAGAATCTAATTAATGATCTAGATAATAATCTATAAATTTGATAACTGTAAAATAAACATGTGACATCTATCTATCACTGATCACTATCATCATATGAAACAATACATAACTGAGTATAGAAGTAATTACAGATATCTAGCCATGGCTGGTATAAACATACAATAATTGCTGTCAATATATAATAAATAAATAATTACATCTCATCAAAGATAATGTTTCAATAATAATAAATACATATAATGTACTAGATACAAGATACATGGCTCCATGGAGCATGAGTTCCCTGAATTATAGTATCTATGGCAATCTCAAGTGTTGTCTCCAAAAAAATACTATTGTGAGGAGGGAGAACATCATTTGAGAACTTTTCCAATCCAACTACATACCATTGATCCCCCACATAATCTCCCGTTAGGGAATGACCCTCCCTTCACAAATTAGTAGATAGTGACGGTGCAGGAATCTAGAGAGACAAACTAATACCCATGTGCTGTATGATTTTTAACAACATGTACTGTACCATAAAGAAATCCATTATAATATGATATCACAAAAATATGTAAATCATATATATGAAATGATAATGGCTAATTAACATCACTTTGACCAAAGTTTTCAATAGTTATTGATCTCTAGGATCAGTCAATTTCATACACACCACTTGATAGGGTTACCTCTTTTGGGATTGATGATGTTAGTAAAATAGTGAAGTCCATCTCATTACTTACTCAGTATCAGTAGTGTGAGATTTGATTACCGTAAATATAACTAGTAGATTCATACATATTACTTCCTACTAGTAGGCATAAAACATGTTAAACATAGTAATAATCAAAATGCATATATTTAATCTATCAAACATATGAATGAATCTCCATAATATCATTTATCCCATAAGTAATAGGCATAACAAGTATAGTTTGTACCACTCAAGTATAATATATATTTAGACTACAATTTTTTAATTCCTATAAGTAGTTTTAAATATAATGTACTCTATTACAAATAATAATATCATAGTCCATTATTCATGAACACTACTCAGTTACAAACACCCAGTTGTAACAATTTCAAGGAATAAAATATCTCATAATCCAAATTATATTTTGTATGAACAAGATTTTTTATTTATATGTCTTGTTATGTTTTTAGGAGGCTATATTCAGGGAGACATAGTTTCTTGACTATCAGAATCCTCTGACTCATTTTTAATAGTTAATACAATTATAGGCACATGACCCAATATACCAATATATGTTATGTTCTTATAGGAATACCTACATCTTTAGATTGATGTATTTCATACACACACACACACACACACACACACACACACACACACACACACACACACACACACACACACACACACACACACACACTTTAGTACACATTAACTATATTCACACTATGTATCGTATATAAGTACTCATCAATATATAATATAAATGTCACCAGTCATCTATAACTCTAATCAATGACTTAATATGATTCAAATAATCATTATATCCTTAACTATATACACATATACAAATAATATATATTATCTTTCATATATAAGTATTCTCACCATTTATAAATATATAAATAATATTAAATATAAATAATATAATTATTCCGTTGGTTATATACATGTAACAATCCTAGGACCGGCTATTTTTTTAACCACATTTTATACATGACCAAATAATTTTGTATAATCTAACTTAAAGCCTCCCATTAAATAGTTAAACAATAATAGAATCTATATATTACACTATACAAATGAAGGAAATATGTAGTATGAATCTATTTTTTTTAAATCTTTTTATGAATATGATTTTTAGATAACATATATTTATGAATATAAAAGATACCATATTATCTCCATATACTTATGAATTAGTACACATAATCAAAGCTTCTTTATATAACATCCTTTGATAAACTACTTGTGTTATGAATTTTTCATGTTATTTTGTAAATATATACCTCATATTTACAAGATACAAAATTAATGCCATATCCAGTTAATATGATTTTTATGCTTCCTTCATTTTTCAATCAAGTTAATATTCATATCCATTGTACATATTCAGACTATACATATTAAATATAAAATCTATATAGTTAATAAACATTAACAATATAAAGAGTAACATAAATATGTCATCTCCAAATATAGAAAGCAAATATCTTTATTAAACAACTTGATATAAAGATCTCAAGTATTCACAACCTTTTGAAAAATAAGAAAACTTTTTTTTAATTTGAGAGATCAAAATGCTACTCTTAATTTCAATCCACTTAGTAAGTTAGATTGAAGTCAATGCTCTTTACATATGTTAATTCCCTAGCTGGGAAACTAGAATGTGAAACATGATTCTCTTTCAGGGTTAATATGAGCACATATATCATTGTATACTGTGTCATATCATGCATTATTTATATCATTTTTAAAAATAAATGCAATAGTATATACATTGCTCAGTCCAAACACTTTAAAAAAAAATTAGATCCTAGAAAAAATGAAGTGCCTTATGTTTTTTCTATCAGACATCTATGCAAGAGTGAGTGCTGTTAGAAAGGTAAGAAGATAAACTAATATACATATCTTAGTCATATTATATATGAATCACTATTTTAATTGATCTAATGCATTTAGTTAGATATTTAGTCATCTATTCAAGCATTTTCCATCATATAGAGAAGTATGATTTAAGTCAGTTTTATTGAACACGTATATAGCTGATTGAGTTTGATGTTCTTTATACTCACGTCACTACATATACAAAATCAGATCATCATAACTATATAGTTCACTACTAGATCGCTATACTATATATTTATATATTCAAGTTGCTATATAACTTTTCAAACTTAGATCACTATATACATTACTCCTATGGATTTTTATTTTCAATATTTTTAATTCAATACATAGATCTGAGTAATCATTGATATACATATTTTATTTCACTATATCCTCAATTTTTACAAATTCAAGACACCACCTACCTGTCAAAGATGTCATCCACTTGGTTTAATCCTCCTCCTCTTCATAGCACTACCTTTTCTTCTCTTTCTTCTCTCCTCTCTTCTATGCTTTGTTATCTTCTCCTCCTTTCCCTCTCTTATACACTCCATTATTCTTCACATGATTCTCCCTTTTTTCCAAATGTGCCCTCCTTTTATCTTTTTCTTCCCTTGTAAGAATATGGTGTTTTATTAATAGTTGCCTTCTTCTTTTTTTTGTGTGTGTTCTTTTATTCCATGTTTCATTTCTTTTATGTTTTTCTTTTTTTCCCTAAATATATAATTTCTAATTCACTTTTATTATTTATGCAATTTTTAAAAATAAAATACAATTACTTTATTTTATAATAGTATGACTTAAAAATAAATAACCTCTTAAAATAAATGATCACAATGATTTACTAATAATATGGCTAAAGTAAGATTAATTACATTCCTTCATTAAAAATGATAAATCACAAATATTATAACTAAATATGATGGTTAGGCTAGATGTAGTAGTTACTAAGTACTAATCACATGAATTTTTATTTAAAAAAATATTAATAGTAATGAACATATTAGCATGACATATGCACAATCACACAAGATTAATTTCAAATAAGAATTAAACTACGCTAACCCACAATTATTAGGCATAAACAATTCTTTAAATGCAAACAATCATAAAAAACATACAAATACTAACCATTCAAACTATGAATTTAATATGTACTATTTAATGTAGTGTGTGTGGGGTTCCAACAATTCCTGTATCATCTCCCAACACTTCCATCTATGTCACCCTCTCTGATGATGCTCTCTATCTATCATGCTCTGAGGGATGAATCTCTCATGTCTCTAACTCATGAAAAGTAAGTAGTTAGTCCATAAAATCATGACATGTATATCATAAAATATTGTTGAAATAACAAGTCAACATGATAATAATATAAAAAATATATACTACAACTAACTCATAGAAATGTAATCATGTAATTAAAGCAATATATATCTATCCCATAACATCACATGACTTATAGATAAACTAAATAATAATCAAATAAGATCACCAACTATAAATATCCATTGATAATCAAGTAAGTCTTTTTAGTGAGGAATTAAGATGTAACAAGATATTAGTGATATCTTTATTTTTTCCTAGATGTGCTTACAATTTGATTATACTTTAAATGCAGGCCATGTTTTTGCAGTCATTCCACCTAAGGATAATGATGAGGGAATATACTACTACTTGTATCATTGAGTATAGGCTAAAAAAAAAATTAACCATAAATGTTGTGGATGGAGAAAAGCTAATTTATCCCACTGGATCCATAGTGGTTACAAAAAACTAGCTTCATACATAATATCATAAAAAAATAAAAAAATAGTTATTTGAGAACTTTGAAACACACAAGGTGGTGGTTCACTATTCAAATATGGTTATTGCTACAAATATTTAAATGATCAAATATCATGGAAATCCTCATAATATAATTTTTTGAAAAATAATGAATTGGACTACGAAGTAATTCTCGAAACACTTACAAACAAAGATGATCCTAAAGGTACATTATATTGAATTGGTAAGTTTATCTTATATTTTAATTTTTAATTATTTTATCATTATGTATTTATTTCTATTTAAATTTTTTACTAATAATTTTAATGTAGGTTAATAGGACTAGATGAGATTCCACCTTGACATGGTTGGTGTCATGAGTAGAGAAGATTATCTTCTTGAAACAAAGATAAACCAAAAACCAATTCATATTAATGTTATCTGCCTCAAGAAAATAACTTTTCACCTTCTATCTATTTGTCCTTTCAAAAAAATAAGAAATCATTCTTATCTAGGCCTTAATTATGGTATCAAGTTAGAGAGAATCCTCTTAGGATTTACTAGAGGGCTCTTTCATGCAAGTGTTAGAGATAATGTTTCATCTCTATACCTCATGATTATCTTGCAATGTGTGATGAAAGTTTGCTCAATTTTCACACTCAAGGATGAGGAGATTCTCTTAAGAGATGTGTCTAATGAACTATAACCTTCACTCTTAAGGCATGACCAAGACTAGACAATGGCCATTGTAGCTTTAAAATTACCATATGGACATGTTTGCATAGATGGTTCATCAACTGGGCTAACAAGTTAGAATACATGGCCTCCACTAAGCAACTTTTAGCCCATTCTAATATATTTGGTTGTGAGAGAAAACTCATTGTCACATCTTGCCCATCTTGAGTTAGAGAGAATCCTCTTAATATTTCTTAGAGGAATCATCCATGAAATTATGGGAGTTGACTAATCATAACTATCCCTCACAGTTTTCCTACATTGTGTGATGGAAGTTCCCTTTACATGCTCAAAGATAAGGATATTCTCTTAAGGGATGTGTCTGATCAACTAAAAACTTTGATCTTGAGGCCTGACTGAGATTGGACAATGAATGTTCTAGTCTTAAAAAACCCTTTAGGACATGTTTGAGTAGATGTTTCATAAATTGGGATAATAAGTCACAATATATGACCCCCACAGACCAACTTTGGCCTATCAGAGATTTAGTTGTGAGAAAAAACTCTTTTTTGTGTCTTGCCTATATTGAGTTAGAGAGAATCCTCTTCGGCTTTCTTAGAGGTATCATCCATTCAAGTGTGAAAATTGATATCTCATCTCTAACCCTCATGATTCTTATGCAATTTATGATGTAATTTCACTTAGTTTCAACACTCAGCTATGAGGAGATTCTCTTAAGAGATGCATCTAATCAACTACAAACTTCCCTTCCAGGGTATGACTGAGATTAGACAATTGTCATTCTAGCCTTAAAATTCCCATCTAAATATGTCCACATAGATGATTATTCAATTGGGCTTACAATATAGAATGTATGCCCCTACTGACCAATTTTTGGCCTATTTTGAGAGATTTAGCTATGAGAGAAACCTCATTGTCATGTCTTGCCCATCTCAATTCAAAGAGAAATCTCCCATGATTTATTAAAGGAATAGTTTGTGTAAAGGCGAAAGTTTATGACTCATGTCTAGCCATCTTGGTTCTACTGCAACATATGATATAAGTTCACTTAGTTTTCACATGCAAGGATGAGAAGATTCTCTTAAGAGATGCATCTGATCAACTATAACCTTCATTCCTATGACATGATCAAGACTAAATAATAATTGTTCTAGCCTTAAAATGTACATCTAGATGTGTCTGCATAGATGGTTTATCAATTAGGCTAATGATTCAAAATATAAACCCCCATTGACCAAATTTTGGCAAGTTTTAAGAGATTTAGCTATGAGAGAAAATTCATTATTACATCTCACTCATATCAAATTAGAGAATCTTCTTAGGATTTCTTATAGGGCTTATCCATGCAAGTATGAGAGATGATGAATTGTCTCTATCCCTCATGGTTATCTTAAAATGTACAACTAAAGTTCACTCAATTTACACACTCAAGGATGAGGAAATTATCTTAAGGCATGTATTTGATCAACTATAACCTTCATTCCCAAGGTGCGACTGAGACTAGACAAATACCATCATAGCCTTAAAATAGCCATCTAGATGTGTTTGCATAGATGGTTTATAAATTGGGCTAATTCACAATATAAAGACCCCACTGACTAGTTTTTACACCATTTTGAGAGATTTGGTTGTGAAATAAAACATGTTTTCTTGTCTCATTCATCTCGAGTTAGAGAGAATCCTCTTAGGATTTCTTATAAGACTCATCTATGAAAGTGTGGGAATTGATAGTTCATTTTTATCCCTCATATTTCTCTTGTAACATAAAATTAAATTTATCTTAGTTTGCACACTTAAGGATGAGGATATTCTCTCAAGGGATGCATCTGATCAACTTCAATCTTCTCTCTTAGGGTATGATCAAGACTAGACAATGATTGTTCTATTCATAAAATTCCCATTCATATGTGTACATATAGATGGGTTGTCGATTAGGCTAACGAGTCAAAATATATGGCCCTCATTGGCCAAATTTTAGCCCACTTATAGATATTTGGAAGTGAGAGAAATATCATTTCCCCATCTCACCCATCTTGAGTTAGATAAAATCCTCTAGTTATTTCTTAGAGGAATCATTCATGCAAGTGTGGGATCTGATGGCTTGTCTCTATATCTCATAGTTCTCTTGAAATGTGTGATTGAAGTTTTCTCAATTTGTATACTCAGGGATGAGGAGATTATCTTAATGGATGCATCCAATAAACTATAACCTTTACTCCTAGGGCATGGCTAAGACCAAAAAATGACTGTTCTAACCTTAAAATTTACATTTGGACATGTTTATGTAGATGGTTTGTCAATTGGGCTAACGAGTCATATTATACATCCCCACTAACCAATTTTTAGCTTGTTTTGAGAGATTTAACTATGAGAAAAAATTTATTTCCATGTCTCACCTATTTTGAATTAGAGAAAATCATCCTAAGATTTATTAAAGGACTCATTTGTGAAAGTGTGGGAGCTAATGTCTCATATCTAACCCCCATGATTTTTTTGTAATGCATGATTGAAGTTCGCTCAGTTTTCATGCTCATGGATGAGGAGATTTTCTTAAGGGATGCATCCAATCAACTGAAACCTTTACTACCATGGCATGACTAAGACCATAAAAGGGAAGTTATAGCTTAAAATTTTCATTTGGACATGTCCACATAATTTTTTTTTTGATTGGGTTAATGAGTCACATTATATGACCCCCACTAATCAATTTTTGGCTTGTTTTAAGAGATTTATATGTGAGAGAAAACTCATTACCATGACTCACCCATATCAAGTTAAAGATATTAATATCAATATTTCTTAGAGGACTTATCTATGCAATTTGAGGAGTTAACAACTCATCTTTAGCCCTCATAGTTCTTCCACAACACACAATCAAAGTTCACTATGTTTTCACACTCAGGGATGAAGAGATTCTCTTAAGGGATGCATTTGATAAAATATAAACTTCACTCTAAGGGCACAAATAAGACCAAAAAATGGTCACTATATCCTTAAAATACACATCTAGACATGTCTGCATAGATAGTTTATTGATTTGTATAACAAGTTAGAATATATGGCTCCTAGTGACCAACTTTTGACCCATTTTGAGAGATTTAGTTATGAGATAAAATTCATTTCCATGCCTTGCCCATCTTGAATTAGAGATAATGCTCCCAATATTTATTATAGGATTTGTTCATAAAATTATGGGAGTTGATGGCTTGTCTCTAGCCCTCACAGTTCTCTTGAAATACATAATCAAAGTTCACTCAATTTTCACACTCGAAGATGAGGAGATTATCTTAAGGGATGCATCTAATCAACTGTAACCTTCACTCTTAGGGTCTAACCGAGATTGGACAATGACTGTTCTAATCTTAAAATTTTTATTCAAATGTTTTTACATAGAAAATTTATCTATTAAGCTAACAAGTCATAATATATAACCCATACTAACCAATTTTTGGATTGTTCTAAGAGATTTGGCTGCAAGAGAATCCTAATTGCCACATCTCATCCATCTCAAGTTATAGATAATACTCTTAGGATTTCTTAGAGGAATTATCTATGAAAGTGTGAGAGCTGACATCTCATCTCTATCCCTCATAGATATCCTATAACGCGTGATAATTTTATGATCAAGAAGGAGGTCTAGAACTAGAGACCTAGATCAAAGTAAATTAAGCATAAGGGTAGGCCTAGAGGAGCTTGAGAGTGTAGAGTTGATCATAAGAGGAGAGAGTGCAGAGGGATACAAGGGTGATATGTCTTATAGATAAAGAGGAGGACTATGTCGGCAATAAGTTTATGAACCTCATGAAGTTGAGAATGATCAAGGGTGTTTAAGGTAAAAGTAAAGGACCTACTATTTGTGTAAAGGATCAGACCAAGTAAAGAGGAGATTCAAATCAGAGATTAGAGCTAGGTGAATGTCTAATGTAAGTGTATTCTCCATTTACATCATGTATTTTTTTCATTTCCATCATAAAACCTTAAACAAAATCAATTTAATGCTAAGTCATGCATTACAATACATCGCTATGAATTTTGATACCAAAAGATCATAAATGAGCCTTTCTAATAGTCATGCACCTTTAATAGGCAATGAATTTATCTAAGAACATCAAAGACTCCTTATTACAAATTCGAATTCATGATAGGCTATTTATTACCAAAAACACACTATATACACCTTGATGGATGATGCTTCTCAATCATTGGACCTCCTAACAACCATGATCAAGCACAACTTATAATATTGACATCCTTGAAATTGATCACAAGTCTACTTACATCACAATTTTAAATTGATATGCAATTAAATGTAAATGAAACAAGTAAATAGTAAATATCACATATAAATGTAAACTATACATAATGATGAAGCACCTAACTTAGAGAAAAATGTGAATTTTTTAGCCCCATATGAAGTAATAATGATTATTAATGAATAATATGTGTAAACATTAAATGATCAAAATTGAAAATACGCATAGGTAAAGCAATCCTATTTTTGAATAGTATATATGTGTATATGCAAAGTTCTATGTCATAATTCAACATAAATAATAGGATATATATCAAGAAAAAATGTAAACCATAACATGTACATAGATAAAATGTGCCATATAAGTATATAATGTCAGGCCATATTAGCATACAAAATCGATTGTGCCTTCAACTAAACTCTTAACACAATAACTAGCTCTCTTGCTCCTTATTGCCTTCAAATAAATTGTGCTTTGTTGTCATAGATGTAGAGTTAGGGGTTTTAGATGCCTCAATATGAGGAGAGACTCTCCTTTTAGCATGTGAGTCATCCCTTATTTCATCCACAACCTCTAAAAATTATGGTAGCTACACAACATATGAAATATAAAAAATAATGCATTAAAATTATATATTAAAAATGATAAAATTTTTAAGAACAAAATTTTGTAAAATGATTCTAGACTTATCATATTCTATATAAATGGCTATTTAGGGATGCAATAACACATATACACCTGTGATGGGGAATCCTATGGAGGATACGTATATCATTAGATCTAGATATGCATACATTTATGTAAATATGACATAGAATATCATTGCTTGAAGGTAAAAAACAATTTTACTATGTGTTATCACTAGTCTCCATCCATGAATCATGACATACTATAGAGATAGTGGATCCTTAGATGTATTTGTAACATCAGACAAACCTTCTTGTCATCCATGAGGGGTGCCCATAACATCTATCATCATCTATAAAATCAATAAATGAATAATATGTGAATCTAATAAACATGATAAAAATCTATGACTATAATATATATCTAAAAATATAGTTTTTTGTTTAAAGGACAATAAACATACATGAATAAATATATAATTTATAAGTTTTTAGACCTACATATAAGGTACACCCATGCTAATTGTGGCCTCTACAATAGGGTTAAGGTTTGTTGAGCTACCCAAAATATCACCACGCATAAGTTTTTTGAAATAGCCTCTCCCGCTCCTCTTCCCACCAATGTGTCTGGTTTGAAGGGTTTGGCTAATAGTATGTCACCTAGATATGCTACTAGTGAGCCTACTGTAGGTTATTCTATAACTCCTAGTGTGTTGTCTGGTGTTGCTATTAGAGCATCGTCTAAGTCAAGGGGTTTTGATATTGAAGATGCATCACATGGTAGATTCATTGCTGGGATACTACCTACTACTACGGATGTGATGTATTCTTCTATTCTAGGTTTTTCCTTTGTTGATCCTAACTTTTTTGCTAATGTAGTTCATGCTGGAGTCTCATCTCCCCAAAAGAAGATTGCTTGTTCTACTCCTGTGACTGGGGGTAAGCTAAAACCTTCTTTAGTATCCCCATCTGTTGTGATTTTAGGGAATAAAGTATTAAAAAATAAAGAATATTTTGCTCAAAAGGGATTGATATGTAGATTTGATAGATTCTAGCACGGCTCTAGGATCTAAACACCTAGATCTTTGAACAATGGTCTCCCATTATAGAGGGAAAAATAGAAATATACCCATGTGCTAAAAGATTCTCTGTAGTTGGTTTTTTATTCAGTCATTGATCAAAATTTTATTTTTAATGGTTGATCTTAGTTTTGGGGATAACATGCACTATTGCAAAATCCCTAGGTTTCTACCTTTAACCCTCTCACTGAATATTTCAATAGGCTATCAGTTTGGATTCGTCTTTCAAATCTACCTCTTCATTTTTGGTGTGATTCTTGCTATAAAGACATTGGCAACTCAGTGGGCCATTTCATCATGGTGGATTAGGCCACTACTTTCTTCTCTTACACCACATATGCTCATATTTTAGTGGATTTAGATTTGTCTATGCCTCTCCTGGCAGAGGTTATGTTACAAGTTGTTGATCGCTCTTAGTGTTAGCCTTTAGATTATGTAGGTATCATGTTTCATTGTCAGAGGTGCTGTAATATGGGATATTTGGCTTTCAAATGCCCTCGCTTGAAGGTTCCTCATGATTTATCTTAGTGGAAGGATGCTCTTCAAGAACACCTTATGGTAAGTGTTTATGTCAATGATTCTAACTCAAATGCTTTTGAGCCTCCTTCTGATGATGGGAAGGATCCCCTTCCCCCACTGCATGACTCTTCTACTACTAAGACTACTACATGGTCCTCCCCTATTATTTTTGATGATTATGAGACTAATTTTGGGACCTCCCTTGTTGTTGTAGCTGTTGGGATTGCTACATGGACTTTTCCTACTACCACTAGAACTGTAACAGGGTCCTCCCCTGCTATCTCCCATGATATTATTTGTACTACTATTGTAGCTGAAATTAGGACTATTATTCTTAATGCATTATTTATTGCTAGGGATGTTGTTGTGTCCTCCCCCCAGGCTTTGCCCCCTTATGAGGAATTGGTGAGTTTTTTACCTCCTTCATCTCCTAATTTTGCGAATAGAGATAATACTTCTTATTAGACTATTGTCCAAATGAGGAAGTGAAGTTTTCCTAAGCATGTTTCATAGACTCACTTTCAGGATAAGGGTGTTTAACTTGATAGATCAGATTCAATTATTGTTTAGTCTGTTGTATGTTATTAATGTGTTGTTTCTGGCATGTTTGAGACCTTTTTGCCCTGGGGGATGCTGTGTATAGGGTTCAAGACCTTTTTTCTGCTGATTTAATGAAAAGCAAATAACAAATTTAGTCAAATAAATTAGTCAATTAAGTAATAATATACTATAAAATAAACTTAATATTATTTTACAAACATAAATAAATTATAATTAAAATTAAACTTGTGTACCAAATATAGATGGTAAATTTGATAACTCCTGCACAATAGGTTGATATTTTTTGAGAGAAATTGGTGAATCTAGTACATCTAGCATAATGTTTGACATGTTACTAACATGTTTTGCTAAAGCATATATAGGTGTTGTATGATCTATCATGCTAATCTCATAGGCTCTTGAAGCATCTATAAGTGGCATAAGCTTTGACATGCTAGTCTTAATAGATATACTTTGTGTATGTTGCACCTAAACAACAGGTCTTGTACACTTCCTCCCACATGATGTGTAATGATGCATAGGAACTGTAACATGAGCAGGAGGAGGGACACTAACACCACCAATATTACTAACACCACTACCACTACCACCAATACCACTACCACCAACACCACTAGTGCCACTACCTCTAGAACCACCTATAGGATGAGTATAAGTCTTCAATATGTGTATACCATGCTCAACTATAACTTGTGTCAGATTCATAACCACCTCAAGGGTGTTTATCTATATGTTACAATATAAAATTTTAAGAATAGAGGCATGTGATATTGTCCTTCTATTTCTCTAAACTTGATTATGATGGTTTTAGTTTCATCTGACACCAGGTCTATCAAATGAAGACCCATTTCCCCCACTTTAGGAGACCTTCATGTCAAAATAGTTTAGAAGTTATTACAACACAAACTCATAATAAAATTTTATCAAAAAGTATAACACAACCTCATTATTGTTGCATGAAGGCTCATCAAACACCATCTATCACCTATCAAAAAAGTTATTTTTCATCTCCTCATGAACATACCAATCAATACTAATATGTTTGTAATTCACCAGTGGAGGTTGGTTAGTTCTAGGCTTAATAAACAAAATGCAATAACTTCTTTTATTATTATTTTTCTTAACATTTTCATATGATAATTTATAAGAATAAAATTATTTCATGGTCTCTCTTTGATGTAACATTGTATCAAGTTGCAAAGTTACATTTCTCACTTTATTAAACACAGTCTCTAGTGTATTATCAAGTGAAATGTGTGCACTATCAGCTAAGGAGTGTTGCAAACCATTGATGATTATTTGTAATTATTGATGTTTTGAATTATATTGTTTATACAATTAAACTTTTTCTTATACAAAATCAAATTGTTTAGGATTTTGTCTAACATTTTATTCACATAATGGATCCATCATTCAATTGTGTGTCTATATTCAAATAGAAATACATATTTTTAAAAAATAAATGTAAGAAAATCTAAACTCAAAACCTTAATTACATAAATAAAAATGAAAAAAAATAAATTTAAAAATCAACATATCTGAGGTAGCAACTCGAAGGTTGAATCTTGTTGGGGAGATGCAAGTCCAAAGCACACAAGTGGGAAAAAGGGAAATGTAAAGGCAAATAAAAATGCTATTTAACTCTAGTTGTGGGTTTGAGTTCTAAACAATAAATGAAATGAAAAAAAATAGGGTGCATGCCCTTTATGTTTTGCAAAGGGCATATGCCCTTATAGCTCAGGCACAAACTAGAGCCTCAACAATTAAAAAAAAGGCATATATCCTTTGTAAAAAAAAATTAAAGTTGGGGGAATGTCATATTTTTTGTCCCCCAACTTTGTGCATCGATTCAAAAGAGGAAAATATTAAAGTTACAACAACAAATATTAGAGAAAATATCATGATGAGAAGAATAATGATTGTTCCAAGGAAAGAACATGTGCAAAATAGAAAAGGTGGTGATGCATGACTACAAACAAATATCTTTAGAACAAGGTGTACTTCAAGAGGTAAGATATGCAAAGTAATAATAGATGGTGGTAGTTGTAAAAATATTGTTTCTAAAGACATGATTGAGAAACTAGGTTTACGATGTGAAAAACATCATAATCTTTATCAAATTTTATGGTTTAAGAAAGGGAATGAAGTTATAGTAGATAAAATATGCTTAAACAAGTTTTCAATAGGTAAAACTTACAAGTATGAAATATGATGTGATGTCATACCAATAGATGAATGCCATATATTATTGGGAAGGCCATGACAGTTTGATAGAAAAAAATTCATGATGGATCAAAGAACATATATAGTTTCTAAAAAGGTGGTATGAATTTAGTTTTGTTACTTTTTAAAGAAGGGTAGGCTGAAAGCATGCTGACTATAAAAGAATTTATTAAAGATATGAAGATGATAGGTTGTTGTTATACATTAGTACCATTAGAAGTAATAGTAATGTTGAAAGAATATGTAGATGTTATACCTAGTAAGTTACTAAATGGTTTACCACTAAAGAGAGATATTCAATATCATATTAATTTAATTCTAGAATCAGCTCTACCTAATCAAGTAGTTTATAGGATAAGTCCAATAGATCATGCAAACTTGTGAAGAAAAATAATGACAATGCTTATGAGTTGAATTTGCCACATAATTTTGATATCTCTATAGTATTTAATATTTCAGATTTATCTGATTTCCATGGAGAAGATAATGAAGATGAAGAAGATGAATAAGTAGATTAGAAACAATAGGTGCCAAAGATGAAGAAAGAAAAGATAGTGTAGGTCTAGAGAAGAAGATGGTAAACACAAGGTAATAAAGTTATGATAGGGATTAGGTATAGTGGAAAGGATTATAGCAAGAAGACAACACTTGGATTATATAATGTGATATGAAGAAGATTGCTAAGAAAAAATAGTAGCAGTACAATCAGAGCAACTCTCAAAAGCTGAGTTGTTTTCAATTAGAGGAGAATGATATAGAAAAAGAGGTCAAACTTCTAGAGCCCATAAATTTTGATTCGTAGCTCTGTTTATGCTACTGATCAAACCGATCGTATCAAAAAGCCAAAATGACCATCTCGAAAAGTTTAGTGTAGCTATAACTTAGCCTATTCGGTTATGGACTTTTTTGATTTTTTTCAAAGGCCATACATATCCATTTGAGGGTCCAAAATTATAATTTAATATTATTTTTGGTATTTTTCTAAATTTAGAAATTATATATTTTTGTAACTGAAATTGAACTTCAGTGAATATTTGTTTGATAGGTTAATTTTAGTGTTTAGTTTATTTTTAGGGATTTTTAGAGTTGTGCTTGCTTACATACGAAACTTACTATAAATAACTACTGATAAAAAAAGCACGATGAGTTTTATTGTTTTTAGAGATTTGAATTTTGCATGTTAATTACAATTTTGAGTTGAGGCTTATTTATATATGGTTTGTAATTATTTGAAAGAGTCAATAGAAGTCAATATAGGGTAGTGTTTCAAAAAATTGACTTATTGGTATTTTTGTCTTGATAGTAATCAGGGTCACAAATTATAAATAAAAGATGTAAATTTTTTAAAATAAATATGATAATGTATATGTGAATGAGATAATATTTTTAAACATATCTTAATTAAATGATTTATTATAATATTTTAATATAAATAATTTTATTTTACTATTTAATTGCAATTTTAATATTAAAATTATATATTTAAAAATCTTTATTAATAATTAAAATTTTATGAAATGATATTTATATGAAAATAAATATTCAATAATTTTGTTTCATAAAAGATACAAATAAAAAAATTATTATAGTTTAAAAATAAAAATTATATAATCTATAATTTAATTTAATCCAAAATGAAAGAAACCGAGAAAATTTATCAATCATTATGGTGTTTCCATTTTTAAAGTTGTTAACATAAATAAATAATCCCATATGGATGTAAAGCCCATGTATGTGTTGATCAAATGTTCATTAATCAATCTATATTAAAAAATAATTAAGAAAATGTTTTATATTAAGAGTATTTTTTATATTGCAACTTTTTAAATTTAATGAAATTGTGAAAATTTAAGGAATTAGAAGACGATGTAGTAAATTTACATAACCAAGGTGTTTATTAGTAGAATTTAAATCTACAAAGACATCCGTTTTATCGTTACACCACAATTCAAAAGAATTTGCTTCCTAACATTCATTTAAAAAAAAAAACAAAAATCTACCTCGTTTTATGCGAGTAATGTTATTATAATTATTTTTAATAAAAATAAAATAAGCATTCTAATTATTTTTGTTAATGAAACACTCTTCTCACATTTTTATTAATTTGATGTTCTCACTTGTTAAAAAAAACAAATATGTTTCAAATATTTTAATATTATATAAGAGGTATAGGAGAAATGAATGTCGGATAATTAAAATATGAAACAGAAACCAATAAAAAACATGAACTTCCTTACTTCCTTCCTTACAATATAATGGAACGCTTGGTTTGCTTTGAGGAAGATGTGCAAGCTTTCAAGGATGGAGTGATGGAATGCGAGCAAGGTTAGTAATATAGGTGTTAATTTAGTATTGTTGAGTATTAATTTTAGATTAGATAAAAGATGTGCAAGTTTTCAAGAATGGAGTGATGGAATGCGAGTAAGGTTAGCAATATAGATGTTAATTTAGTATTGTTGAGCATTAATTTTAGATTAGATAAAAGATGTGCAAGCTTTTAGGTATGGAGTGATGGAATGTGAGTAAGGCTACTAACATAGATGTTAGTTTACTACTGTTGAACACTAATTTTAGATTAGATAAAAGATGTGAAAGCTTTCATGCATGGAACGATGGAATGTGATTAAGGCTACCAACATAGGTGTTAGTTTAGTTATGTTAAATATTTGTAATCTTTTAAACATGGAGAGATGGAATTTGACTAAGATTACCCACATAAGTGTTAGTTAAGCATTGTTGAACACTAATTTTAGATTAGATAAATCTATATGTTTTAGTTAAATCTTGTTCGGCGCTAATGTGGTGTTAATTAAAAATTAAAAGTAAGACTACTTTTGTTTCAATGTAAATGAAACTAGCTTTCTAAATATATGATTACACATTATAATTATTAAATTTATATAATATAATTTTACAATTAACAATATTAATTAATTTTAATATGTGCAAGATGGGCAAGCTTTCAGGAATGGAGACATGGAATGCAAGTAAGCGGAGATGGATTGACATAGTTTTCTTATATGATACTGAAAAAGAGGTCAAATTTTCGAATGCCATAACTTTTGATTCGTAGCTTTGTTTGAGCCAATCTTCATCTCAAAATGACTGTCTCAAAAATTTAGGTGCAACATAACCCGACTTATCCATTTATGGATATATTTGATATTTTTTAGAGGCCATACATGACCATTTGAGGGTTCAAAATTATAGTTTAATACTATTTTCAATTTTTTTCTAATTTTAAAAATTATACATTTTTGTAGCCGGACTTGAACTTCAATTTGTATTCGTTCGATATGTTAATTTTAGTGTTTAGTTTATTTTTGGATATTTTTAGAGTTGCACATACTTTCATAGAAAACTTACTAAAAATAATAGTTGTTTAAAATAATAGGTCGAGTTTTATTATTTTTAAATTTCTTAACTTTACATGTCAACTCCAATTCTAAGTTGAGGCTTATTTATGTATGGTTTGTAATTATTTGAATCATTCAATACGAATCAATATAGGGTATTATTTCAAAAGCTTTGCCTATTGATATTTTTTTGTCTTGATAGTAATCAGGGTCATTATTGGTATCACAGTAAGTTCAAATCTTGGAGGTGTAAGAGATGGTGAGAGAACAAGGAGGAATCACTCAAATGAACTAGACTATGCAAGAGATGCAGAGGCAAGTAAAACAATTAACCGAGACCATTGTGGATCAAAGACAAAGGAGATGAGAAGATGATGTCGAGGATGACATAGATCATGAACATAAAATTTTGAAAGAGGAGGATCAACAGGAACCATCACCATCAATGAAAGAGAGGATGATTAGAGATTTATAAGGAAGGAATGAAGGAATCAAGGTTGATGTTCCATATTATGGAGGAAGTTTAAAACCAGAGGAGTTGATAGTTTGGATGAACAATATGGAGAAGTTTTTTGAATGGAGAACTATGTGAGAAGACAAGAAGGTAAAGTTTGCATGTAGGAAATTGAAGGGTCATGTGATGATTTGGTGGGATCACCTACCAAAAAAAAAAAAGATAAAAAAAGGTAAAGATAAGATCAACTCATGGAAAAAAATGGAGAAGAATCTAAGGGAGAAATTTATTCATGTGTATTATGCATAAACCCTATACAAAAGATTCTAAAATTAGATGCAGAAGGATCATAGTATACAAGTGTATGCAAATGAGTTTTAAAAACTTTTCATACGAGTGGATCATGATGAAATAGAAGAATAGATGGCCGCAAGGTATATAAATGGTTTAAATTTTTCTATTCAAGATGAATTAAGCATGCATAGAATATTTTTCATGGATGAAGATTATCAATTAGCTTTGAAGATAGAATAAAATCAATATAAACAAAATTTTAGAAGAATATCTATTGGGCCAAGAGGAGGACAATCCCCTCCAATAAGGGGATGATGTGGATTTGATATAAATAGAGGTGAGTTGAATACTACTAGAGGAGAATCATCACGTGGTAATAAAAAATAAGAAGATAATAGATAAGGGTTTCAATACCAACCAAGAGGTAGAGAATTTAAGAGAGGAAGAAGCTAAGGTGATGGTAAAGGATATTTTCCAAATCAATGCATGCCTTATGATTATTATAGATGTGGAGAAGAAGGCCATAGAGAATTTGAGTGTCCACACTACCAAGATAAAGAAAGGAGGTAAGAGGATTGTCCAAGAGTGAGTTTATTGAAACTAAAATAGAAGAGTCAAATACTAAAGTTGCATTAGTAAATATTGGAGAATATCTCATGATGAAAAGAATAATGATTTCTCAAAGAAAATAAAGTGTGTAGAATAAAGAAGGTGGTGATGCATGACTATGAATGAATAATTTTTAAACAAAGTGTACTTTAGGATGTAAGATATGCAAAGTAATTATAGATGGTGGTAGTTATGAAAATATAGTTTTTAAGGACATGATTGAGAAATTGAGTTTGCAGTGTGAAAAACATCTTAATCCTTATTGGATTTCACAGTTTAAGAAAGTGAATGAAGTTTTAGTAGATAAAATGTGCTTAATCAAGTGTTTTATAGGTAAAAATTACAAAGATGAAATATGGTGTGATGTTATACTAATGGATACTTGTCATGTGTTATTTGGAAGGCCATGGCAGTTTGATATAAAAATAGTTAATGATGGAGCAAAGAACACATATAGTTTCTAAAAATGTGGTATAAAGGTAGTTTTTATACCACTTAAATAAGAAGGGTAGGTTGAAATCATGTTGACTTCAAAAGAATTTATCAAATACATGAATATAAAAAGACATAAAAGTGGTGCAAGTACCAATAAAATAAACAATAGTGTTAAAATAATATGTAGATATTATACTTGAGGAGTTACTAGATGGTTTACCACCAAAGAGAGATATTCAACACGATATTGATTTAATTCTATAATCAAGTCTACTTAATCAAACAACTTATAGAATGAGTCCAATAGAACATGCATAATTAAATAAAAAAGTTATTGAATTGGTAAGGGTGTAGTAAGGGAGAACATGAGTCCATGTGCAACACAAGCATTGTTAACTCCAAAGAAAGATGGAGGGTGGGGATGTGTGTGGCTAATAGAACAATTGATAAAATTACAATCAAGTACAAGTTTTCTAGACCTCATTTAGATGATATAATGAATGTTCTTGATGGAGAAAAATATTTTACCAAGATTGATCTAAGAAGTGGATACTATCAAATTTGGATTCATGAAGGAGATGAATGGAAAAAAACATCATGATTAGAAATGGTTTATATGAGTGGATGGTGATGCCATTCAGATTGTCTAATGCACCTAGTAAATTTATGACAGTGATGAACATAGTGCTACGAGAATACAAAGTTAAGTTCAAGGTAGTTTATTTTGATGATATTTTAATATTCAGTAAAACTAAAGAATAACACTTACAAATTTTGATAATGGTATTAGAATTATTAAGAAAAGAGAAGCTCTATGCAAATTTGAAAAAGTGCAAGTTTATGCAGAACTTGTTTGATATTTTTGGGATTTGTTGTTTTAATAAATGGTGTAAGAATGGATGGAAAAAAAGTAAAGGAAATTGTTGAGTAGCATATTCCAAAGACCATTAGAGAGGTAAGAATTTTACATGGTTTAGAAATTTTTACAAAAAGTTTATTAAATATTTTAGTAGTCTTATTGCACCAATCATAAATTGTATGAGAGGAAAATAAATTACATGGATAAGGGAAACAACATAAAGCTTTGAGTTGTTCAAGAATAAAGTTATAGAAAAGCCTATTTTAGTATGACCAGATTTTAGCAAAGTGTTTGAGGTTGATTGTGATGCTTCATTTATGGGAATTGGTGTTGTGTTGAATCAAGAAGTAAAACCAATAGCATATTTCAATGAGAAATTGATTGATTTAAGAAAAAAGTATTCTACATATGATGTTGAATTTTATATCATTGTACAAACATTAAGACATTGGAGGCATTGTCTAGTGCCGAAGGAGTTTATCCTATTTACTGATCATGAGGCTTTGAAGTATGTGAACACTCAAAAAAAGTTAAATAGTAGACATGCAAATTGAGTGTCTTTCTTGTAGAATTGTAATTTTCTGTTGAAGCACAAATCAAGAAAATAGAATCAGGTAGATGATGATTTGAGTAAGCGAGTAGAGTTGATAACTACAATGGTGAGTGAAGTAGTTGGATTTGAATTTATTAATAAAGTATATGGTATTGATCCATATTTTATCAAGATAGTTGAACAGTGCAAGAATCCATTGACAAGTGATACAATTAATGTTTATGATGAATATATTATGCAGGATGGTTATCTCTTCAAAAGGAAATAATTATGTATTCCAATTAGGTCTTTTAAGAGATAATATTATAAGATAATTGCATAGTGGTGGTTTGCCTGGTCAGTTTGGTAAGACAAAGACAATAGCTTTGGTAGAGGAGAAGTATTTTTGGTCAAAGATGAAGATAAATGTGACAAGATATGTTTCAAGGTGTAGGTTATGTCAGGTGGTAAAAGGACATGCACAAAATACAAAGTTATACATGCCATTATCGATTCTAAGAGGACCATGGACAAATTTGAGCGTGGATTTTGTGTTGGGATTACCAAACAAAAACAAAGGTAATGATTCAATTTTTATTTTTATAGACATGTTTTCTAAGATGGTTCATTTTATTGCATGTAATAAAACTAATGATGTCACTAGAGTTACAGAACTATTTTTTAAGGATATTATGAGATTGCATAGTTTTATAAAGACCATTACATTAGATAGGGACACATAATTTTTAATCCATTTGTGAAAGGCTTTTTGGAAGCAGATGGGGACTAAACTATAATTCAGTAGTGTATACCACCCCAAAATGGATGGATAGATAGAAGTTGTAAATAGGAGTTTGAAAATTTTATTGAGATGCATAGTTAGAGAGAAGCCAATCAATGCGACTTGGCTTTACCACAAACTAAGTTTTCATATAATAGTTTAGTGAAAAGATCAATAGGAAAATAAATATTTCATATTATTTATGGGAATAATCCTATGAGTGTTTTAGATTTATTACAATTACTAATTGTAGAATGAGTTAGTGATGATACATAAGTGTTTGCAGAACATATACAATAGTTATAAGAAAAAGTAAGAGGAAAGTTATAGGAAAGTAATGAGTAGTATAAATAAATAGCATATGTTATAAGAAGGTCAAAAATATTTAAATAAATAGATTTAGTGATGGTTTACTTGAGCAAAGAGAGATTTCTAAAAGATACATATACAAATTGAAGTACAAAAAAATTGGATTATGCAAAATTGTGACGAAAATCATCAATAATGATTATGAGGTGAATTTATCACATAATTTTGATATCTCTCCAGTATTTAATGTTTCATATTTATATTATTTATATGGAGAATATGGTGAAGGTGAATAAGATGAAGAAGTAAATTGGCACAATAGGTGCCAAAGAAGAAGAAAGAAAAGATAGTGTAGGTTTTGGATAAGAAGATAGTAAACACAAGACAAATAAGTTATGATAGGTTATTTGTACAATGGGAAGGATCAAAATAGGAAGACAATACTTGGTTTACATAATGGGAGTTAAATAATATTTATAAGAATAAACGGTAGCAATACAATGAGATCAAATTGCAGGAATTGAGTTGTTTTCAACTCGAGGAGAATGATGCAGAAAAAGGGGCCAAAATTTTGGAGGCTATAACTTTTGATTTGTAGCTCTGTTTGAGCTCATCTTCATGCCAAAATGTCTATATTGAAAATTTTAGTGTGGCCATAATCTAGCCTATCTGATTATGAATGTTTTTGATATTTTTTGGAGGCCATACATGACCATCTAAGGGTTCAAAATTATAGTTTAATATTATTTACGATATTTTTCTAAATTTTACAAAATTGTATATTTTTTATAACTAGACTTTAACTTCAATTAATATTCATCCAATAGGTTAATTTAGTGTTTAGTTTATTTTTGGAGATTTCTAGATCTACACATACTTTCATGTGAATCTTACTAAAAATAACATGTACTAAAAATAATAGGTCAAGTTTATTACTTTTAGAGTTTCAAAATTTGCATATCAACTCCAATTCTAAGTTGAGGCTTATTTATGCATGGTTTATAATTATTTGAAACATTCAATACAAATGAATGTAGGTTATTATTTCATAATCTTTGCCTATTGGTATTTTATTGTCTTGATAGTAATTGGGTTCATTATTATACTAAATATAAATCAGGTCTGACCTTGCAAAAATAGTAATCATTATCCTTTTTTTCTTGATGGGTATTGTTTCCATCTTCCTTTTGCCTATTATCATATTATTTTTGTCTATTATCATTTATGGTCTATCTTGGGAGTGTTTCTTTTCAATAAAATAGTTATTGAAAATGTGACAGAGTTATTCATTGATAACCCTAAAACTCATAAAAAAAATATTGCCCCATAAAGAGATCCTTAACCAATAACTAACACATTTTCAAGGTCCACCCCAATGGAAAGGGTAGGGGACCTCCTTTCCCTTTGGTAAAAAAATGGAAAGTTGAGTCCACTATGATGCACCATTAATGGCCTCCCAAGATTCCATTTATAATTTTTTCACCTCTGATTTTTAGCCTCTGTATTTAGGATCACCTTCATTTAGGTTGGGTAAAATGGTCATAATTGGATGGATTCCTAGAGGTTGATATGAGGCAATGCCATCCTATGAATGAGACTCAATCTCTCCCAAACCTATTAGCACCCCTAGGTGGAGTTGCCTATCATGTTGAATTGGGACTAAGTGTGACTATATCTTGTCTTCTAAATTAAAAGTCAACTCATTCATATCATCCTCTTTGTATTGAATATTTTCAGCCACCTTTCCCAAAGACATAGTCTTACTCTTCAACTCAAAATGAGAACCAATCTCTATTGAATTTGAGAGTCATGGTTTACATTCTTCTAGAGTTGCACATTCACCTTCAACAATATAAAAGATGCCCAAATATATCATTCTCGACATGCCTATGTTATATTGGATCATATTTGATGGTAGATACATCCCATGATATTGATAAAGAGGAAAAAAGGAAAATTGAGTTGTAGTGTAAATTGAGGTATTGTGCTTTGTTATCTCAAATTCTTTCTATTTTTGGTGGAATTAAATTTGAAATAAATGTTTATTTTTAATTTTAGGATAATTATGTTAATAGATGTGTTTTTTTCAATAGTCACTGATGTTAATAATGAATGGTTGACTTTAAATTTTAAATTTGTTTGAATGATATAGGGAAATTTAAACTTTGACTTTGATGTTAATTTGACCATTATATGAAATAATTTTTCTTCTTGCTTAAAAAATTCGATCAAAAAATTATAATATCTTGAGTAAAACTACTGAAATATTTTAGCACTAACATAAAAAATGTTTTTTGAAACCATGAGGAGATGAAATCCCCTCCTCTATTATAAGAGGAGGTTCCTTTATTGAAAAAAATAAAATATTAGAATATTTTCAAAACTTAAATGTTCATTGAATGAATTTTATTATGAATGAATTTTAAATTATCCTCATGGATATTGTTATAAAGGATAGATAAAATCCCTATATATTGTTGTCATGTGCCATTGTATATAGGATAAAAATGTGTGTAATAGAGAAAATATGAACTAAAATAAACAATTCAATTAAAAATTTATAATTTGAATATTATTGTAGTTAATCTTATTCTTTTTTCACGTATTATTTTTTGTATTTTAAATTAATAATTAACTAACATACATATCTTAGATAAATCTATCTAAAAGATACTGAGAAATATCATTCTCATGACGTTAATATGATTTTAGTTTTGTGAAATAAATGGAGTGGGGAACCTCGAGAATGATATATTTTGACATATTTTACATAGAGTTATCTAAGATATATAAGCTAGTTATTTCCCATAATAAACATTCTCTTTTGATTTTCTAAATTAAAATATCATCAATTATTATATATTTCATTTTGTATCAGGATGAGGATTATGATGAACTTCTCCAATCTTGAGATAAGGACTACATCCATACTTAAGAATATCCTTCTCTACAAAAGGAAATAAAAACTAATGAATTCCAACCAAAACATATACAATGTTTAATTTGTAAGTAAAGTATATTTTCATATTATATATAATATATAGTCTAATATTGTTTTTTTTTTTTTTTTTTTGATTATGATTTCATTTTATAATATCTATAATATTTTTGTTTTGTTGCATTTTATTTTAAGGGAAGCGTGAATTGTCCTAGATTGTAAGTTGAAAAACACTCTAAACTATGAATGGGGTGATCATGATTATTTGGATTCTCCTCATTCAAGTGGTTATTATAGACCCCAACCAACATCATATGATGGTTCTTGGGTCCAAATGACTTCATGAAATAAGAGTGTTGATGTTAGGGATAATTGTAGAGGTGTAAGCAAAATTAATGGTACTCAAGGTTGGGATAATATAGTTGAGCATCAATCATGACTAGAGGACATGGGTCTTGTCCTTGGTGAGTCACATGGGCTTGTATGAAAGTGTATGATTTTAGGGTCATAGTGCAGGGTGTCATGTTTAGTGGATCCATGATTCACATGTGTGAAAAAGTAAAAAGGTGATTGGAATCCCTTTTGGACTCTTGTGTGCACATGGGAAGGAGACAAGATGTTCACTATTACTGATTTCCCTCACATGTTTGAGTGGGGCATAATACTAGGAATCACATGGGGTGGCTTGATCTTGTCTAAAGTAATGGACCTACTTTGTTGACTTTTGCATATGGAGACAAACATCTTTAATATTTGTCATTATTCCTCCACTTAAGTATGGCACTTTTTTATCCAAAGCACATGGGTTATATTTTGACTTATACACATGAGTGCATGTGAGGCTCTAGTTGTTACTATTGAGTACATGTGGAATGTGGTGCCACATTTTATATCTCTTCTCTTCTTTCTCTTTGTAAATTTTATAAATCATTGTGTATGTTTTTAAAATATTAATCCATGTTGTGGATCACTTGGATCCTTGAAAGCTTGAGATTACATTATATGAGGTTGGAGTTTAGAAGGCTTGTAAGCCTAGCTCACCTAGATGCTTGGATTGTAAGCATCATATGCATAGTTAGAGGTTAGATCCTGGAAGTTTGTTATGTTTGACTCACGTAGATGCATGGTATGGATCCTTAGAAATGGAGTTTAGAGGCTTGTTAGTTTAGCTTATGGAGATAGAGGTAGATGCTTAGAGCTCCCTTGGATGTTATGGATATTATAATTATAAGAGATTCATATTGTATCCTAGAAGTAAAAGGATATAAAGCTTGGTTGTAATCTTTGCTCACCTAAGTGCTCAATTTTTTAGCACTAAAAAGGAGTTGATGAGAGGAGTTGTTGTAGAGAGAGATTTATTGATGGAGTATGAAGTTTAGATGCTACCTTTGCCTCATGGTTTTTTCTTAAATGATTTTTTAGGGGTTCCATGTATATCTTGTGTAATGTGTTTTCTCTCCTATTTTGTGTATTACTATAGCTTGTTTTAATTTTTGTATTTGATTTAATTGCACATGTAAGATGTTTATTTCCTAATAAGTGGTATCATAGCCATGATTGTCAACTATTTTTATGAAAGTGGGAGCTAGAGGTAGAGATACCAAGATGTGAAACAAAAAAAAGTTTTTATGGTAGGTATTTCTCTCTATATGAGATGCAGATGGAGAATAGAGGAGAAGATAGACAAACTTTCCCAGATGGATCAACACCAACACATTGTTCCTGATGAAGAAGTAATTATATAGCTTGAGGAGAAAGTTGGTCTCCATTAGTGAAGATGGAGGGTGATAACAAAGAAGTTACTGTATGTCCAATAATCTAAATGGAACCACTAGTGTTTAGCAAGTGGGTACACATGGTACTTAAACAAATAACTAGAAGGCTAGAAGGATCAAGGCTTCTATAGGCTATATGAGATCTATAGTGGCTATCTAGTTTACCAGCTTGCACCAATATATAGATAAAATTGTAAACCAAGTTAGGGATAAAACGATAAAGTGCATAAAGTACATAGGTATCTCTAGGGGATCTAACCATAATAAATCAAGTAGCTAAGACTAGACAACTAATTGCATACAAATTATGGAAATAACAATGATAGTTAAAGAGAGATAACATATAATTCATAAACTTAGAAGCACAGGCACTTTTAAACCAAATGAAATATGTTTTAATCAATAAAGACATTTTAAAGCAAGGGTTAAGGAGTAGGCCTAATATAATTTTTAGCTATCACTTTACTTTCAACACTATTGTTTTTTAACAATGCAATTGTCTAGTTTATCAAGAGAGAAAGATTGTTTAATCAAGTTGTATAGATTGATTTGAGTATGTAGGATCATACTATGTAATGAGAAACATTTCCAATGTAAGAATAATGTATAAAATAAGATATTTCAAGCAAAGAAGATAATATTTAACCACATAAAAATTCATAAACTTTGAAAACTATCTTAGATAATGTCCTAAGCAAGCTAACTCACTAAAACAAATTAAACCCTAACATGTATACTATTACAAAAAAATAAAAATTTCACTTTGTAAAGAAAAGTGCCCTCATATCAAAATAAAAAGGAATGTGAAAAATATCTACCAACCAATTATCAAAGATAGGAAGAAAGAGAGGAAGAGGATCATGTTGTGTGTGAGCTGAGTCCAGACCAAGAGCCAAAAGTTGTGGAAGAGGTGAAGGAAAAACTGCCAAGCTATGAGAGAGCCAATGCAAAGAGAAAAATAATAGGTGTAATGGAGTCTTAAATGAGCAAGGATAAACCCACAAGCATTATAAACACTATAGAGAGAAATTTGAATCACCAAGATAAGATACATGATAGTAGGGCATATCCTATCACAATAAAAGTTATTATGCCAAGCAAGAACCAAGAGAGATTTAAGAAGGCACCAAAGCTTTGAGTGTGATGATCAAGTGGGAAGATAAAAGCAAGAATGTAGGAGAGAATCAAGAGAGAGGATCAAAATAAATGAGAAAAGCCATATATCTCAAACCTAATCCACCAAAAGACAAAAAACTAGCCATTTTTAATCATTTGGGCCCAAACAGGGACCTTTTTCATGCCTTCTACCTACGCCATCAACTAGGCCATGGTTTTTATGAAGGAAACATGTGGCCTAGGTCATAATTTTCCTTCCTAAGCCATGAAATAGGTTAAAAGGCTACCTAAGGTGGTTAACAAGTCTCTGAACGGGCCTTGAGAAGTGCTTAGAGAGCCTATCTAGCACGTAAAATGTTTAAGATGTGCTAAGGATGTATTGGGGATGAGAGTATGATGTGGGAAAGGTCCAAGAAAATGGAAATATATCTAAGTAGGATAACCAGGGTCAGTAGTCTACATGTGATTCGATGTATAATCATAAGGAGGAGTAGGGTCATGGGAAGTATGATTACATGTGCCCCCGAGATATAAGCAGAAGGTGTTTGAATGAATAAGGAGTGTTGTGTAGTACTTGGTATCAAAACAAAAGTAAAAGAAAGAAAGAATTGATAGATAAAAGAGAACATTACTTATACTTACCAGATAAGGATGGTAGTGGAAGAAGTTAATGGTATGTTCTATAGGTGAGAGTGCAAATGTTGCGTAATCTAAAAATCAACTCTAGCTCTTACGAAGAAGGGACACAAGTGATATCAAATAAAATCAGAAAATATAGAATGACATTCACTAAGGCATCAGCCCTAATGTTCTCCATATGAGGGATATGAGTGACCTAGATGTCCCAAAAGAAGTAAATCATCTCGAAGAGGGGGGACAACTTAGAACTAAGGATGGCCTAGGCACCAATGAGCTAAAACATGGCTAAAAGTGAGTTAAATAAAAAATGCACATAGCACATTCCTAACACATGAGAATTAGTCAAATAAATTATGATTATGTGATACTCGACTACATTATTCATCTCACTGGTAAGGAGGTAACTAACTATAAAAAGCTCATAGCTCCATTAGTCATTGATAATCCAAGCAATAATGGTGGGTCTTGAGTTGCCTTGACCACTACCATCCATGTGAATCACCACTAAGAGGTATAACATAATGGGGTTTGGGGATGCAATAGGGTGATACAAAAATATTGTCTTGACATAGAGTAAGAAAAACAAGTTGTACAAGGGAGACAAAGAATATAATCAAATCATAATCAAGGGGTGAAGACCAACATTGATTTTGGGGTGAGGTGATGAAGGGTGGTAAGATGTCCATGAAGGGATGAAGAATGGTTGGTGAAGGATAGATTAAGTCTTGGAGTAACCACAACCATGAACCCACACATACAAGAACCATAGTGAAATAGGGATAGGAAGTTAGTAGGTATCATCTATGAATGAGCTAAGAAACTATAATGGTCCCAAAACACACCCAAAGAGGCCTCAAAGAGAGAAATGAACCCTGACATTGCATTTGGAATGGGCCAAAACCCCTAAGATAAAGGTTTGGTATTTCTAGGAGCAATAATGAGATGAAATGGAGGCTAGGAGAGGGAAAAAAGAAGGCTCCGAGCCTAGGCCATGGCCTACATAGGAAAACCCATGGCCTAGACCATTTCCAAGACATGGGGGCTATAGCCTAGCCCATTTTTAGGCCATAAATTAGCCCAGAAACCTACAAACTAGGCCAAAAATTTGGCTTGGGGAGCCTGATAGGGCTCATAACCTACCTAAAAAAGAATGAGAGGGGGAGGGTACAATAAAAACATATTGGTTGAACATGTTTATCTCATCCCACCATATACATGATTTATTTAAGGTTATGTTTCTCTCTCATGCATATTCAAGGAGTTAGGGTGCTAATGTACGAAAGGCATCTCAGTTGATAGAGCCACCACCACTGTGCGGTGGCCAACCATGAAAGAATGCCTCAATGCCAACTACAATGAGAGGTGAGGAGGAGTGGTAGGAGGCCCATGATAGATGAATACCAACCAAGGAAGGTTGAACCAAGTTATAAATAACCATAAATACTAATGTACACCACCTATAGGACTATAAAAAATGAGAGAGGGAGTCGGTAGAGGGATAACTACTAGCACACAATGGCCCAACCAAATAAAAGAAGAAAAATACTCTAATTCTATATTGAGGTGCATCAAAGGAGGAGTGCATAATATAAGTAACCATGGATGCCATGAGAAGGGAAATCCACCAAATAGGGCTTAGGGAGGGTGTTTTGATAAGCTTTGAGGCTCACCAAAGCACCACAGACCTAGGCCTAGGCTTGCCCTAAAGGGAAAGCCACCACTTCACCCTAACTAGAGGCGTACCCCTGAAGAAAGCCAATGCTTAGCCTATAAAGGGGATAAACAATAGGAGAAAGGTAGGAAGAAGGATATGGAACATCTATATCCTTAGGTCCACCATTCACCAGTCATGACTCGAAACATAAGAGTGCCAAAATTAGGGTCATTGTTGGTAAACATGACCTCTAAAATTAAACCAGTAAGAGGATGGCAACACGTATGATGTACGAGCATGAATTTTTTTGATCTCTCCTCTTATTGATTAGGTTACATGTTATACCATGGATGGCATAACACTCAAGATTATACTAAAAAACTCTAGCAATCTATATAGGAGATGCATTGAGAGAGATGCTACTCTGATGGGAGAATCACAAAGAGAGGGGAATCTTGACATTCAGGGAGACATCTCTAAAGAGGTCTCTAAGAAGGGAAGATCTACCCTAGCATTGGAAAGCTAGAGAAGTTTGCTAATGCCTGATAAACTCTGAAGGAGTGAATGTTTTTTGATACTCAACTAGATCAAAATATTCATCCTTGAGAAAAGTAGACTCAAAAGCTAGGGTTGTGTGGGAGTCTATTGAGCCTTGTGAGGAGACAACCAAATCCTTACCTGAGGGCTTTATCTTTGTGTAAATTAATGCCTAAAGGTTTGGGTCAACCTCTATGGTATGAACCTCACCTTCATGCATGAACTAAACCATGTGAAACATAGTCAACATGATGGATTACATGGAAATAGTCCAAGGATAACCAAGAATCATATTATATGAAAGATCCATGTCTAACACATAAAACTCAATCTTGACTATCTTGGGGCCAAAGTTGACCTAGATATTTACATTTCCCATTGGCATAATTGTGTCATTATTAAAACCAACATAGTTGTGGAAAGAGTCTAAGAGCTTCTTCTAATTGATCCCAAGTTTGTTAAACATAAGTAGGGGCATGCTATTCAATCTAGCTCCTTTATCAATGATGCATCTCTTGACATGATAGTCATTGACAAATGTCCTAATACAGAAAGGGAACTGAGCCCTCTTGACAAGAACTAAAACATATAGTAAAGAAGTAGGGTCAAAAGAGAGGATGAGAGGGTGAGGGTGATCAAATGCATTGGATTTGAATAAAACTTCAACATCATCCTATAGTGGATCCTCATTAGAGAGACCAAACTAGTCAATAATGAGGCCCTTTTGATCAAGAAAAAGTTGAAGAAGGTCCTAAATGTAGATCCCAGCTGAGATGCCCTATAACTCCTCTATGATAGATTAAGGATGTTGTCTATATTGGGGAGGGATGTTATGTCAAAATTTAAATCTAACTTTGGGATTCCCTGCCCCCATGGGTTGGACAAGAGGCCCAACACCACTAATTTATCCAATAGGGTCGATAATTTGACCTGACCACATGTTGACAAATCACTCATACCTAATAGAGGATATGTTAATAGTATAAATGACCTTGATAATCTTGTGCTTGGTCTTTCCTCTCAGGTCATCATAGGAAGAGGAGTTAGATGAGGTGGAAGAGAAAGAAAGGGAATGAGGGGCACTAGCCTTTCATTTCTTCTTCTTCTTCTTCTTCTTGTCATGGTCAGGCAGAGGCTCCTTAAACACATTCAATTTATAGTTGGGTTTTAAAAGTGGATAAATTTGAAATGAAAGCAAGGCTTGTGCACCAAAATTTTAGGTAGCATAATTGGCATTATTTTTCTCCTAATAGAGGATATGTTAATAGTATAAATGACCTTGATAATCTTGTGCTTGGTATTTTCTCTTAGGTCATCCTAGGAAGAGGAGTTAGAAGAGGTGGAAGAGAAAGAAAGGGAATGAGGGGCACTGGCCTTTGATTTCTTGATTTTCTTCTTCTTCTTCTTCTTCTTCTTCTCCTTGTCATGTTCAGGCAGAGGCTCCTTAAACACATTCAATTTATAGTTGGGTTTTAAAAGTGGAGAAATTTGAAATGAAAGCAAGGCTTGTGCACCAAAATTTTGGGTAGCATAATTGGCATTATTTTTCTCATTCATCCAATGGAAATTTTAAAACATGGAAGGGTCATAAGGGAACACCATCCATTATTTTATTATGCTTGAGTTAGAAGCCTTCTTTTTAGCTGGGTTCTTGCTCAAAGCATTCACCTCATGGCTACCCTTCTTATCCTTCTTCTCAAGAGGATAATTAGTGACACCATAATCAATCACATTTCAGTTGTGGTCACATGAAGAGGATGAATTTTGGGTTGATACAGGTCACATGCCCACACACACCTCAAATAATTCAATATTTAGACATTTGTTAACAAATTCATCATACTAGGTGGGCTCATGCTTAAGGACCTCAAGGTGAGCCTCTTTCCTCAGTGCTCATGTGAACATGTCATAAAGTTGATCATCTAATAGCCTTGTTCTATATGTATGGATGGTAGAATGCCACCTAAGCATAAAAGCAAAGTTTGACTCATCCGTGGCCTATGATATGGAGGAGAGTGGTTGGATGTTTAAGTTGAAAGGTCTATATATATGAAAATACTGGAGGAAGTCATCTAGAAGGAAATGGAAACTAGAGAGAGAATCTGGAGGCATATTATAAAACAAAATGAGAACTTTAGCTCATAGATAACAAGTGAAGAGCTTGAACATCATGTCTTCATCCTATTCCCAATCTACACCATAATAAATGCCATGATATACTTTGTCGGAATGGAGTCCTGAGTCCCATTAAACTTAGGCAATTTAAGGATAAGAGTAAGAAACGGAATAACATGTACCCAAGGGGCTAGAGGATTCCTATGAAGATCCTTATAGGAATGATTGATAGTGGTTTGGTGATGAGCTTTAGGATGGGGATCATGATGGTGATGATGTTTTTTATGACAATAAACATCATCATAACCATGATCATGGAGAGGATGATGTCAAGGTAACTCATAGTATGGGAGATGCTCATGCTATAAATCATCTCTACCATGAGGTGGAAAATGCCCATGAGAAGGATACTGATCCCCATAGGGATGATTGGACAATGTGGCATACTCATAGAAATGGTTGTGATGATCTAAGTCTCTATGATGATTTTCACGTGCTATTAGATGAGGGTTAATTAGAGGGCACTGATGCTTAGGATAAGAATCCCATGGATCTTGAGTCCATAGATGGTGATCAAAATCAACATGTTCATTAGAGACTTTAAAGGAAGGGCTATTAAGATGGGAGGAATCTTCATGATATAAATAAATCATTGAATTAGAATACCTATGATCCATAACATAGATATGAGGGGGTTATTAATGTAGAGTCTCCTATCAAGAAAGAGGTGGGAAATCATGTGAGAACTAGCCAAGGCACTCAAAATTGAATGGGTATGAGCTCTATTTTTAGAGGAAACATGTCATTGACTCCTAGGGAGAGAAGGATGTAGTTTATTCACCTGAAGGCATCTAATGCAATCATCAATGACCACACATAGCTCATCAGGTCCCAGTCACATAAGGGGATCCTCGTCACCTCAAATAGGTGAATGAGAAGTGGCATGAGGCTAAGAAAAAACATTCGTAAATGAATGAATCTTAGATTGGTGAAAAGGAGACTAAGTCTATTGGTTATAGTCCTTCCAATCTTATTCCCTTTAGAATGCGAGAGAGTGTAGACCACCATGCTAGGTCTAGGGGACCTCCTGGATCCTACGATGTCTATATAATTCCATTGAAGTTGTGGCTTACTCATGAGTGAGATCAAGGATAAATCCATAAATATGATAAGATTAGCATCCTAAAGGTGGGATACCAACCATGGATACAGTGAAACAAGATTAACATGGGAGATAATAAGAAAGGCAAGACACAAAACTAGATCAGGAGAAAATAACTAAGGTAAGAGCTAAAACACAAATGAAAGCAAGTCCTAATAGCTAATAGAGGGGAGTTGGCTAAGAGAGCTATAAATAGGATAAAACTATCATGAGACTATATGTGAGGTCCCAATAGGCATGCCATAATATAGCTCCAAGAATTTGAACAAAACCACTAGTGTTTAGTAGGGGGTACACAAGGTACTTGAAAAGATAACTAAAAGGATAGAAGTCTCAAGGCTTCTGTAGGCTACAGGAGATCTATAGTGGCTATCCAATTTCTTGGCTTGTACCAGGCTATAGATAAAATTGTAAACAAGGTTAAGGCTAGCATAATCAAGTGCATAAAGGATTCATGTATCTCTAGTGGATCTAACCATAGTAAAACAAGTAGCTAAGACTAGATAATTGATTGCATACAAATTATGGAAATAACAATGTTGAGTCAAGAGAGCTAATAAATAATGCATAAAATTAGAAGAAAAGGCACTTTATGTAATGTCCCCATTATCATGAGCGTCACTTCGTAGGAGGATTAGCCTATTATGTGACCTTCGTAGGCTAATAGGATGAATAGAGGGTCATGATGGAGCTTGGCTTGGCTTCGACTAGTAGAATTTTTTTTCCAATTGGCTTTCATTTGGGTTCTTTCAGACACCGTTTGCATGGGTTCCTATTTTTTAGGGATATTTGACACGCAGCAGATCACCCCTATTTTGGTATGATCATGTGCATAATCACTTCCTTGTTCACCAGCTTCAGACGGTTTGAGGATCAGACATATATTGAGGGAGATATTAATATTTGATTGATTTAATTAAATATTAATTATTTAGCATATTTTAATTATGAAACCCTAATTCTTAGTTATGAAACCCTAATTACGGAAAGCATACCTTTTAGAGGATATAAGGGTTTCTACAATGGAGGGAGGCCATATGAATATGATTATGATTATTGATTATTGATATTGAAGAGAAGAATTTTGCTAAGGTTTTTTCTGAGAAGACTGAGCCAAGGGTTCTAGTATTCCATTTGCATTGGAGAATGTACACTCTTCAGTGTGTGAAATTTAGAGGTTGTGAGATATCAGCTGATCTATTGCCAATTTGAGAGATAACTTCACATAGAAGTTATTACAGAGGTTCACAGGTATTTATTTAATTAGGTTTTGTTTGAGAAATTATCTAGATAAAGATTTTTTGTATTAGCACCCTATTTCTTCAGATCAGGTGTCCAGCATACAAGCCACACTATATTCTATTTACTACTATATGGAATTTGTATAGATCCGTATCATTCTGCACCAAGCCATACCAGTCGAATCGTAGATTGAAGAAGTCTATCATCAGCAGTCACAGGCCACAGGGAGTGCAGAGACCGACATCGGCCGACTTTATATCAACGTTGGTAGAGTAGACCGACTGACAGAGACTGATGTCGATAGGATATCGACTGATGATGACAGAATAACCGATGTTGACGACTGTGTTTTTGACACAACAACCTGAGCCATGCCAGATCTAGGGTTATTCTTAGATTTGGTAAGAAAATTAGGTTTGTTTTAAGAGACAATATTTATATTATTTTTTTGCATGACAGAGATTCATTATTGTAATCATTTGAAATGAACAATAAGATATTAGATTAGCCAGTTATAAGTCATACTGCTATTTGTTATTTATTTGAGATTATTTTGCAAAAATCACAATTTTTCTTATTCCATGCAAAAACACCAAAAAAATTAGAATACACAAAAAAACAAAAAAGAAATATTCAGTTCTAGAATTTAGGGGAAACAAGGGTTTCTACAGTGGTATTAGAGCTAAATTCTACCATCTTGTTGGGTAGATTGGTCATTGAATCAACTAAGTAACCATGATTACTTCAAGGACTCAGAAATAGTGGGATAAGGATATGGAGATGCTTAAACAAGGTTTGAACAAGTTGGTTGAAAACTAGAGAAAGATGAATGAATTTCTTTCACATCCTACAATAGAAGACAAATTAACAGGATATATGGCATTCATTGTTAAAGGGTCCACATCACAAAACAAGAAGGAAGAAGAGGTTAACTGGCTTTCTCATGAGCTGGAGGATACTTGAAATTCCTTGGTGTGTACTTAGTTGGCTCTCCAAGATTCTGAGAGACATGTGGACGAGCTTTATCTTGAGGTGAGTTCAGTTCAGGAGTTAGCGCATGTGGTAGGGACTTAGCTTTTTTTTACAGTCAGGTCACATGTTGATGATGATATGAGTATGTCCAGCATTCACACTCTAAATTTAGAGGTTGTAGGAGAGTCCCAGGATCTGATTATTGTAGATGACACCCAGGAGAATGTAGTGGACAGTTTTGAGGACTTAGTTTTCTCAGTAGTTTCTTTCAGTACAGAGGAGTTGGACAGTGATGCTACAGTTTTTGATACTCTGTATGTTGATATGAGCTTTGGAGTTAATTTATAGAGTATGGATGGTAGTACTTCAGAGATCAGTTGTGATGTTGGTGAGCCAATAGTTGGTTTGGTTCTTGTTTGTGATACTACTCTTTTGGAGGTGTTTTTAGAGGTAGTAGTTGGTTTGGGCTTGGTTAGTGATCAGTTGCAGTTAGTTTCTTCTAGATTGCAGTCTGAGCCACTGATTGAGAGTGGTGCATTTTATCGACATTACACTATATGTGCTTGTCATCAGTTATGGGATGGTTTGACACCATGGGATGAGAGTTGTGATAGACATGGTATGGTGATAGGTGCTGGGGTTGATAGTTTATTGGTGCATGACTTAGAGCAGGGGTTGATGGCAAGCAGGTTTGGTTTGTGTTATTGCTATCTAGCATGTGATGTCTCTTCATTATCAACAATGCATAAGAGTTTGGGTGATGAGACCATGGCTGGTGATCTATAGAGATATGTTGATTATGGATTCCTCTTAGTTATATTCTAGAGGATATTGCAGGAGCTTGTGTTTATTGACAGCAATTTAGATCATGACTATATTTGGGATCCAGGTGGAGTAGAGTTTTCTTGGCGGCTGAGATTGCTTGGGGACAAGCAATTTTAGGGAGGGTGGACTGTAATGTCTCCATTATCATGAGCATCACTTCATAGGAGGATTAGCCTATTATGCAACCTTCATAGGCTAATAGGATGGATAGAGGGTCATGATGGAGCTTGGCTTGGCTTCGACTAGTAGAATTTTTTTTCCAGTTGGCTTTCTTTCGGGTTCTTTCAGACACCATTTGCTTGGGTTCCTATTTTTTAGGGGTATTTGACATGCAGTGGAGCACCCTTGTTTTGGTATGATCATGTGCGGAATCACTTCCTTGTTCACCAGCTTCAGACAGTTTGAGGATCGAACATATATTGAGGGAGATATTAATATTTGATTGATTTAATTAAATATTAATTATTTAGCATATTTTAATTATGAAACCCTAATTCTTAGTTATGAAACCCTAATTAGGGAAAACACACCTTTTAGAGGATATAAGGGTTTATACAATGGAAGGAGGCCATATGAATATGATTATGATTATTGATTATTGATATTGAAGAGAAGAATTTTGCTAAGGTTTTTTCTGAGAAGACTGAGCCAAGGGTTCCAGTATTCCATTTGCATTGGAGAACGTACACTCTTCAGTGTGTGAAATTTAGAGGTTGTGAGATATCAGCTGATCTATTGCCAATTTGAGAGATAACTTCACACAGAAGTTATTACAGAGGTTCACAGGTATTTATTTCATTAGGTTTTGTTTGAGAAATTATCCAGATAAATATTTTTCGTATTAGCACCCTATTTCTTTAGATCAGGTGTCCAACATACAAGCCACACTATATTCTATTTGCTACTATATAAAATCTATACAGATTTGTATCATTGTGCACCAGGCCATACCAGCCAAATCATAGATTGAAGAAGTCTACCGTCAGTAGTCGCAGGTTGTAGGGAGTGCAGAGACTGACATCGATCGACTTTATACCAATGTCGACAGAGTAGATCGACTGACAGAGATCGACATCGATAGGATATCGACCAATGATGATAGAATAATTGACGTCGATGACTATGTTTTTGACATAACAACTTGAGCCGTGTCAGATCTAGGGTTATTCTCAGATTTGTTAGGAAAATCAAGTTTTTTTAAGAGACAATATTTATATTATTTTGTTGCATGATAGAGATTCATTATTGTAATCATTTGAAATGAACAATAAGATATTAGATTAGCTAGTTATAAGTCATACTACTATTTGTTATTTATTTGAGATTATTTTGCAAAAATCGCAATTTTTCTTATTCCATGCAAAAACACCAAAAAAATCAGAATACACAAAAAAATAAAAAAGAAATATTCAGTTCCAAAATTCAGGGGAAACGGGGGTTTCTACACTTTAAGTCCAAATGAAAGATGTTTTAAGAAATAAATATTTATTTAGGCAAGGGTTCCATAACTTGCCTAATCTAAGTTTGAGCTATCACTTTACTTTCAATAATATTATTTTCTACCAATGCTATTTTCTAGTTTAGAAGGAGAGAAAAATTATTTAATCAAGTTATAATGATTGTTTTGATCATGTAAGATCCTACTATGTAATGAGAAATGTTTCCAATACAAGCATAACATATAATGGAAAATATTTTAAGCAATGAAGATAATCTTTAACCTCATAAAAATGTATAAACTTTAGAAACAATCCTATATAATGCCCTAAGCAAGCTAACTCACTAAAACATATCAAACCCTAACATGTATACTATTACAAACAAACAATAATTTCACTTTTAAAAGCAAAGTTACCTCATATCAAACTCAAAAGGAATGTGTAGACTTTATACCAATTGATTATCCAATCTAGGAAATAAGCAAGCAAGAGGATCAGGCTGTGTGTGAATTGAGTCCGGCCTAAGAGCCAAAAGCTATGGAAAAGAGGAAGGGGAAACTACCAATATATGAGAGATCCAATGTAAAGGACATAAAGATAGGTGAAATGGAGTCTTAAAGGAGCAATAAGAAACCCAAAATCTTCAAGAAAATTGTAGAGAGAAATGTGAATCACCAAGATAAGTTGTAAGATAGTAGGGCATCCTCTATCATAATTAAAGCTATTATGCCAAGCAAGAACTAAGAGAGATTCAAAAAGGTAGCCAAGATTTGAGTGTGATGATCAAGTGGAAAGATCAGAGAAAGAATGTAAGAGAGAATCAAGAGAGAGGCTCAAAATGAATGAGAAAAAGGCATATATCTCAAACCTAGTATGCCAAAAGACCAAAAACTAGTTGTTTTTAGTCATTTGGGCCCAAACAAGGACCTTTGTCATGCGATCTACCTAGGACACAACCTTTGTGAAGGAAACATGTGGCATTGACTATGGGTTTAATCCCTAATCCATGTCTTGGGTCAAAATTCCACCTAGTATGGTAAAAAAATCTCTAAACGAGCCCCGAGAGGTGGATAGAGAGATTATCTAGTGCATAAAAGGTCCAAGATGTGATAAGGATGTATAGGGGATGAGAGTATGATGTAAAAAAGGTCCAAGTGAATGGTGAATGTCTCCAAGTGAGATAAATGAACTCATTAATTTGCATGTGAGCTGATGTGTAATCATAGGGAGGAGAAGGGTCATAAGAAGTATGATTATAGTTACCTTGTTGTGGTTTCTCATCTAGTGAAGGGATACAAGTTATGGTATCCTACTACCATAATGTGTGAGATGAGAAGATTTTGAAATTACATGTAAAGGAGGTATCACAAACTTGAATCTGAACTTAATGGAATATTTGATGGATGAAGGAGAAAAAATTGATACCTTAGGTTCTATGGAAGAAGAAAACCAAATTTGAATCTTTTAGAGACTCAGAGATGCATTGAGTGAAGTGCTCAATGGTTATAATGTAGTAGAAGTGAGTATCCAATAATGATGTGGTGTAGCTAATATGAGTATCTAGGTGGATCAATACATGAAGTAACTATACACATTATTTGGTTTGACATGTATTAGATCATAATGTAGTTCATCTGTGGGCTTAAAAACTCAGTAGGTGCAGTGATGCACTGAGTAGTGTAACTACTTCTCAAGAACTATTGATGGGTAACATGTTGATCATGGTGGGTAGCATTTTGCTACATGTAAAAGTTAGGGTTTAACTTATGTGGGTTCTTCTCTTTGGTTATAGACTACTATTAAGAGTACGGTGTGAAATTATTGTTGTTTATGGTTTATAAGTGGGATATAAAAGCATCATTCCTACATGGTGATCTCATGATGAGATAGACTAGCCATAGGGATATGAGGAAGAGGCAAAAAGATTTGTTGGTTTGTGGTTTGAAAACTATATGGCTTTTAGTAGGCATGCTGATGTGGTATATGAATACCTTCATGGAGAGCCAAGGTTTAACATAGGTTATTGATGTGTAAATAGCATGTTAGTTGTAGGCCCTAACATGATCACTGGTGATACAACTCAAGTGATTAGGATGAGATGAATGATCAAACCAAGGATGGAGATGCATATGGATGGTAAAATAAATGAATTAAAGTATCCCACTTCTTGTGATATATTTTTGGAGTTATCTTCAAAAGTGTCCTACCTTGTGAAGAGAAGACATGGTTTCCCCATGTATTCTATTCATCTAGAGTAGGAGAAGCCTCATGAAGCCATGTGTGTACTAAACTAGATACTTCCAAGTAGTGGGAGTAGTGAGTCGTTCATGGTAGAATCCTGAAGAAGGATGGGTCTATGGTGAAGTGGGAGTTACTTCAAGTTGCTGCAATTTGTTTTAGAGGAGCAAATGTTGGCAAAGTCAATTAAGGCATTGAAGTTTTAGTAGTGCACAAAACTTCTATTGGGCTTGTTGTGTAAGTATTAGTGGGCATTGATGATAACATTAATATCAGTTGGGTGGAAAATACTTGGTATACTATGTAGGTATTTAAATGTCTTATGTATATGACTTCAAGTGGGAGATTGTTACAGTGTGAATCCACTATTCATGGACACTATTCATAATCACTATTCATGGTGATATGGCATCTTAGTGATGTGGCATGTGGGTATGGAATGTAGATGATGTGGTTAGTGGTCTATAGGTAATGAAAATGATGTGGCATATTGGTGATGTGGCATGCAAGTGATGTAGAAGGAAGGTGATGTGGTGGTGGGCCCATGGAAGGTAACAAGTGTGATCATGTTGATGTGATAAGAGTGGGTTGTAGCACTCCACTAGAAGACATTTTTATTATCTTTAGTGAGTCACATGGGCTCATCTTGAAGTGCATTATTTCAAATTCATAGTGTGGGGTGCCATGTTTGGTAGATTCATGATTCACATGCATGAAAAATTCAAAAGGTGATTAGAATCCCTTTTGAAATCTTATGTGCACATGGGAAGGAGACAAGATGTTCACTATTGTTTATTACCCTTATATGTGTGAGTAGGGAAAAATTCCAGGAGTCACATGGGGTGGCTTGGTCATGTCTAAAGTAGTAGACCTACTTTGTTAACTTTTGCACATGGAGACAATCATCTTTACTATTGGTCACTATTCATCTACTTAAGTATGGTGCATTTTTATCCAAGGCACATGGGTTGCCTTTTGACTTATGCACATGGGTGCATGTGAGGCTCTAGTGGTTATTATTGAGCCCATGTGGAATGTGGTGCCACATTTTATCTTTATTCTCTTCTTTATCTTTTTAAATGATATAAATCATTGTGCTCTCTCATTTTAATGTTAATTCATGTAGTGGATCACTTGGGTCCTTGAAATCTTGAGCTTTCATGAAAGGAGATTGGAGTTTGGAAGGCTTGTAAGCCTATCTCACTTAGATTATTAGGTTGTAAGCATCAAATGCATGGTTAGACGTTAGATCTTGGAAGGATGTTATGCTTGGCTAACCTAGATGCATGGTATGGATCCTTGGAGATGGAGCTTGGAGGCTTGTTATCTCAACTCATGGAGATAGAGGTAGATGCTTGGATCTCCCATGGATGCTATAAATATTAGCATTATAAGAGCTACATGTTATAGACTGAAGGTTACAACATGGAAGGCTTGGTTGTAATCTTTGCTCACTTGATCACTCAATTTTTTAGCACTGGAAAGGAGTTGCTGAGAGGAGATGTAGTTGTAGAGAGAGATTTACTGATGGAAAATGAAGTATGGATGTTGCCTTTGCCCTGTGGTTTTTCCCTAGTTGGTTTAGCAGGGTTTCCACATATATCTTATGTAATGTGTTTTCTCTCCTATTTTATGTTTTATTGTAGCTTGTTTTAATTTTCATAGTTGATTTACTTGCACATGTTAGATGCTTATTTCCTAATATCAGGGAACACTGATGGGAACCAAAGTATCCATGGAACCAAAATAATATCAAAAGTTTGTCCTGGAAGTTTACCATGGGGTATATGCATGGATTTGGGGGATAATTCTATGGATATTTCCCATAACACAATCTCATTATGTCAATAAAAGGATCACATTATTTACATTATGGTCATTAATTACCGAGCCATAACATTATTTTATTAATAAATAATGTGATCACATTACTTAAAACCAATAATGTGATCACGTTAATAATGTTATTAGTGTGATCCATATGTTTACTACAAAAAATAAAAAAGTGAACCCAAACGTAAAATTTATTCATTTTGCATTAAATTTATATATTACCCTCACTCTTCTCTACTTTGTGATCATGTTTTTCCGTAGTGAGGCCAAACCTTATTGGAAATCATCCCCGGAAGCTTGACACATTGACTAGTTGACAATACCACCATGTAGAAGAGGTAGGTGCTAAAAATCTAAACCTATTAACCCTAATTTTGTGATTTTTTTAAATTTTCATTATTTAATTGGTAATTTATTTGTTTTGAATAGACCATCCTATTAACCCTCTCATTTATTAGCCTAATCCTCATCCTAACCCTCCACCTAACCCTCTTATAGTTCCAAAAAATCCCCCAGGAAGTCAAGAGAGTCTAGTTGACCACATTGTGAAAAATAAAATTGAAATTAAAGAATCAAGTAGGATAATGAAGGATACCACTTCCACCAACACCCACCACACCTATCTAGCCAATTCCCTAGAGTTATTATTAAGTCAAATTGACTCTATAATGAGTCAAATTGATAGATGGGCTTCATATTGGGATAATTGTATGGCTTATTATGATGATAAATTATCAGCACATGAGGTCAAGAACAAAGATGTATCAAAATCCTCCATTTGTGCCTTATTCATTGATACAATCACCAATGCACCATTTCCAATAATTGATAAAAAAATTTCCAATCCATTATTTCTAATGCAATTTAATCCAAGCCAATTTTTAGGACTGATAGTGGATGGTGTTTGATTATCCATTGTGTAACAACCATGGGGTGCCATTATAGTTTTTGAGGAAACTCTACTATGAGTTTATCCTCAATGAAATTATAAACTATTTTGATTATAGTGAATTTTAGGGATGAGAGAAAGGATCTACTTGGTGCACATCATGCACCTAATTGACTTGCAAATATTCATATCTAAAAGCGAATTTAACCCGAGATCCCCACAACAATTTAGTAGGTCATGGATATTGATACTCTACATGAAATTAGTTCACTCACTAATACAATTATTTAACATATGAATAGGCTCTTAGCGCTTTATGCTAGAGATACTCCAACTAGTGTGCATACCCAACCCCACCCTTGTAGATCTTATGGAGCTATATGCACTAGACCTTATGATGATGATAATTTTGGTGGTTTAAAGGGATAAGATAATATACTTATAAATGATGAGTTTTTGGCATGTACATTTGGTTTGTAGACATCAACCACTTCACAAATGTAGGTATATTTTTGTATAAGGAAATTTCAAGCAATATGGAGTTGAGATCATGTAATTAATCTAAATCTACTCAAAACATCAAATTAACTAAGTAAGATCTAGATTTAGGATCATATGTAACTAGATGAATGCACAATTCAAACCAACGCTTTAATCTTAAATCTAATTTCTCTAAACCATGATTAAACAGATACAAAAATAAGGAGATTAGATTGAGATTACCTTAGACTCATAATTTTGACATTATGTTTCTTGATCATGGATGTTGATGATGGACTCATGGATTATTTAATCACGGATTTGGTATATTTATTCCTCATGGTTTTTCCATGGAGGAGGGGTCTTGTTTATATAAGTTATGGAGGGAAGAATCAATGGCTAAAATTTAAAGTTGGCTTATGGAGATCTATGGTGGAGAATTAAAAAGAATTAAAAATTCCTTGGAAACCTCTATATTTAGAGGCTTCTAGAGAGGAAGGGTGAGAATAAAGAGGATCCTAGACTTGGAGGATTCTAGAATTGTCTTAAAGGTTAAATATGATTAGTTAGGGGATTAGATAGGGATTAGGTAGGTGATTAGGGACTAGGGGTGTAGAAGAACCTAGGAATAGGTTTAGTAGGTGGGTAGGTGGGTCATGGGAATGTAAAATTCCCAAATAATGGATAAGATAGATCAAGAAATGATTAGAGAATTAATAGATTGGTGGGGTAGAATAAATGTTAGTGAATAAATGATGAGGGGGATATTAGACAAATGATTAGAAGGGTGATATTATATAAATTTATAGAGGATAAATTAAAGAAGAGAAATTAGTGTTGACTAATAGTATTATTAGTGACAATAAATGAGGTGAGAAAATTTAGGTGCATACATTTTATCCATGTTTAAAAGGGCATTATGAGTGGAGTGAAGTGTATAAGGACTAATGGTATTTTAAAGAAAAAACATTTCATAGATGAATGTTAGTAAATGATGTTAGAGGATATGATGATGCCCCATCGAGGGGACATGCGAGGAAGAATGAGACAAATGGCCATTCAAAATAAGAAATGAGGGGTGGAATGCAATGAATAGATAAGGGGATAAGATGTAAGATGTGGGATAGAATATGAGTTCAAATTAAGTAATGAGTTATAGATTGATGATGCCCATGGCAAAGACATATGCATAGGGAGTAGAGATGAATGTGTCATGGTTATCAACACATTCCAAGGGGGAATATACCATAATATGATGATGATAGGATTAAAAGGACAAAAACTTTAGACATATCCCAAGAAAGGATGTATGTAAGGGAGAGCTATAGGATAGGATAGACAAGGATTAGATAATATTAAATATGGGTGTATGTCAAAGCTAAATTCAATTGAGATGATGAATGTGATACTAGAGAATGATATGGTAGGATCAAGTGACCAAAATATTGAAGGGGAAGAATTAGATTGCAGTGCATCAAATCAATGAGACACAATATGATTAATAGTGATGATGCCCCTAGTAAAGACACACACAAAGGAGAGATAGATGATAAATTAACCAATTAAGGATGATAAATGGAAGAAAGGATGGATGGTGGGATTTTTTGGGCCCAAGCAACAGGTGTGGGTGATTGATGCAAGACTAGAGGATCATGGGGGACATGAAAGATGTGATGATGATGAAAGAGGAGATAATGGATGAACTATCCTTGAGCATTTAAAAGTGACCAAGTGCTACCTACATAGTCTAAAAAGTCCTTAGGCTAATGTAATTTTGACTAGATGATAAATGACAATGATTTATTAGAGGTTGAATATGATGATGATTAGTGAATAGGGGATAATGTTAGTCATTATAGGATATGATTCAAATGATGAGATACGGATAAAATATTGGATGTTAGTCAGATGAGTCAAGAAGATTGGATTAGTGATGCAAAATAAGGATGACTAGATAAATTATGAGGGTGTAGATGATCAAGCCATCACAACTATCATAAATATCATCATAGTCTAAGCAATCCAATAAATATGGAACTTGGGAGTATGTACCATGATATAATTATGACCAAGAGGACATTATGACAAAGTGCATGGGTAAATAGTGAACTCTACATCATCAAGGGCCTTTATAAGCATTATTGTAACTTTGGTAACCTTATAACATCCTCATTCATTGCCCAATAGAAAAAAATAGACACAATGCAAATAGAACATAAGAAAAATAAGATATATACATGATTCAAATAAGTCAAACAACACAGAGCATACAAGTAGCACACATAAGTATCTACATGTAGTGTGATTGTGTCTTGTCTAATGATGAGATGAGTGATTGGGTGATGGACTAGACTAGGATGACTAGGATGTGACTATAGAATTTGATGTAGGACGTAGGTAAGGATACAAATGTGGATGGAGGATTTGACTATGGATTTAGGATAAGGAGTAATGATAATAATTAGGATTGAATAAGGATTTAGATAAAAATATGTTTTGGACATGGATTATGATATGGGATTGGAAAAGGTATGGATGGGGTTGAAAAAGTGATGAGGTATTACATACTAATTTGGTCTATAAATCAAATCCAAGGGTAGTCAAAGAAGGTGATGTGGTGATTTGTAAAAGGTGGTGAAGATTAATATGACCAAGGGTTTCCAAAATATAAAACCTTTCAAGAGTCCAATCTAACAAGAAGATTAGGAGATGATGGGATCAAATACCTTTCACACTAGTAAAATAGTGATTGGATGGGTGCTAGGTATGAAGAGGAAATGATAGAGAAGTGATGGGTGCTAGACCAAATTATTTGAGAAGGTTATGTATGTCAATAATACCTAATCAAAATATGATGAAGATATGAAAGGATGGATGACGACTAAGATTTTGTTCCAAGATAAAATATAGTATCCAAGGATGATGAAGGGGAAAATAGGATATGGATATTAGACATTTGTTTAGGATAGTGGTATGGACAATGGGATATATGGGATGTGTAATAGATGTGTTTTGGGATGGTAAGGTGAATCTTAGGATGTGATGGAGAGGTTTAGGCATAAGACAAGACACCATAGACTATTTTTGGCTTTTTCAAATTTTATGATTTTTAGGGTTTTTAACATATTTCAATTTTTAGAGATTTTTGGGATATGTATTTACACTATACAAATGGGGTTACTAGAAAAGGGAATGCCAAGCCAAGAAATTAGGATGATAATGAATGAAATGATGAGGTTGATGTGGAAAATGGTATGAGAATTAAGGGAGAAGGGATTAGGAATTGCCATTGACCACATCATGAAAGAACCAGATGTTTAGTTACCTAAGTGTCCATGGGAGATATGCCAAGATGATTCCAAAAAATCTCTCAATACACCTTACTCATCCTTATGAAGTTCAAGGTAGGAAGAAAGGAGGGATATAATAGGATGGATGCTATGATGATGGGTAAAACTAAAATGGATGGATTTTGCCTGCAAGTACTAAGGCACAATGTAGATAATAGATTATTTTATCATGATGCCAAAAATTAGTTTTCATCATAGTACTTGTCCAAGGCACTAAAAGACTAGTTTTCACCATTGGACAAATGATTTTTTTTCACTTTCTTTTTTGATTTAACATCTCAATTTATTAGAGAGAGGTGAGATGCAGGATTGATAATACTATCTAGATATTCATCCAACACCCATTCTAAAGATATGTGATGCTAGGACCATGTGACGGATGCTAGATTCCTAAATGTGTTGGTGACCTTTATTGATACTTGATTTAATGCATTCAAGACATTTTAATGAGGTGTCTTTATAACCCATACAAGGGACAATGCTACCCAGGGATTTGAGATATGGTATGTATGGATGATGTCATGATTTTGATGATGGGATATAGGGTGTGAATGAGGGATATGATCATGATGACAATATGATGGGATGGGGAGAAGAAATGGGGTTAAATAGTTGCATATACCATTAGATATGGTGAAGGGGATTTTTTATAATGGTGATATGAGATTAAGGGCTCCAAGACCTTTTGATTCCCTAATTCTTTGATCTAAATATTAAGAGGATGGTTGACCTTATGATTATTAATTTGGACATTATTTTGATTTGCTAATCAGGTTTGACTTTGATTACCACCTAGTGCCTGATTATTGGATTAACCATAAGAAATTGATTTATGATTTGATAGATGATGAATATTTTGACTTTAATAGTCCTTTAGTGCCTAATTTTGGGCTTCACTAGGAGAAGACATTTCTTGATTAGGCCAATGAGTTGACTTTTCTTGATTTGGACATATGGGATAAAAGATGATTTGATCATGATTTATGAATTTTGAAATATGGTCTTAGAACTTTGTATTTGTGGCACACAATGTTGAATACAAAGGGGAACCCAATGATGCATGATCCTATTGAGTCCCTTTATGGAGTGTAATATAGAAATTATGGAGGCAAGGTGGATGATTAATGTTGTGTGATAGATTAAGGGGATAATGGGAAACATAGTCCTCATAAATATTACTAGGATCCCTAGAATCAGTGTTAGAGGAAGTGTCCTCAAGAATATCAAAAGGATCACTAAGACTTGATGAAAGACATGCATATGAGGTAGTATTATATCCAATCTAAAAATATTCGATGGATAGAGCATGTAAAACCTTGGTTATGACTTCATCATACTAATTGGGATCAAAAGGTATGCTTGGTGATGTTTTGGAGGTATATGGATTAGAGGTATCCTAAAAAATATAGACATTATCATTAGTTGCTACAATATCTATGAGGGATGATGTTTCTGATGAGGAATCTAATTCAGATATGAGTGGTAAACATGACCCTAATGCAGATAACATTTGTATTGGCTTTGATGCTAACTCTGATGTGATGTTGTTAGTAGAAGAGTGATTGTATGTAAGTCACCTCTCAATGTGGGGTTTATGATATGATGGATGAGATGGAGATGGAGGAAAAATGGATGTGATAAAAAAAGGCCCATAGAAGGTCTCATAAGATATGGGAGGACTTGGCATATGGGGAATAGTCTCTTTTTTTATGGATGATTTGTCAAAGATAGGGAAATCATGAAAGATGGATGTGGTGTCTTGACCTTGGCTTAGAAGGGGTAGGGATTGATCATGATTAGGAATAAAATCTTGGCATTCCTCTTCTTGTTCACATAGGGACATACACTCATTTGGTTCATCCTCAATTTTTATGTCACCACGGTCGATGAGATCTTGGACATAGTCTTGGAAATCATGACATTAATTAATAGTATGACCTAGGTTCAGTGATACATACACTATTGATTAACTTTATACTAATAGAGCTTAGGCTTGGTGGGATCAAGATGTTGTATGGGTGGATAGACCATCATGTTAGCAATGACAAGTTGTTGTAAAAGGGCTTCTAAGGACATAAGAAGGGGAGTATAAGGACCCAATTCACTTTGTGATTTAGATACAAAAACATTGGATGTTAGATCAGATGGTTGTTGATGTGACAGGGTAGAGGATGTGGTCAAGAGAGTATTCCTTTTGCTAGTAGAGGAAGGGGTAGATGACCGACTATGACTAATAAATGGGGGATTGGAAAGAGTCTAATAAGGATGGGTTTGGACTAGGGGTAAGGTGAATTGACTAGGGTTAAGGCATTCAAGAAACTTGACACCTAACTCAAGAAGCTTGAAGAAGCCTCAAGTAGACTACTTGTAGATGTTCATCAAGATACTTATTCAATAAGGAAATTTATGAACTGGGAAGGCCATGACTAAGACAAGGACTAGTGGATGGTGGAAAGGAATGGGATGGGGATGAGGATTGATGAGGGACTTGTTTAGGAGATGAAATTAAGCTTGTGGAATTAAAGTTATTGGGAAGGTGGGAATCCATCTCTAATAGCCATAAGAGGAATTTTTCTTTATTGTCTATGATGTATTGATTGATGAAGGTGATCACACTAAGAAATGATGAGATCAATCCTGATGAGTTAGGTGGTTATGGATGTGGAAGGATGTGGGATGTTGGTTTGGGGAGAATAGGATCAAGGTCAGAGGGTAGGTGAGCATGTATTTCTAGAGATCACAAAAGGACATCATCCTTATTGGCCAAAATGCATTTATCTATGAGAACTGGGTCCAAATCCATGGGGATGAATGATAAAATATGGATGGGTCGATGTGGAGGTAGACTAAGGATTAGATATGGTTCCTTGAACAAAGTAGGTCCGAATGAACAAGCTAGTATGATAGATGATGATGAGGATGAGATGGATGAAATGTGATTGAGATGATGTAAGCCTAGGATTAAATTTTAGACTGATAGTATAATAAGTGCTAATGACCTATCAATAATCCCTAGTTTTTAAGCTAGCAAAAGGATTAAGGATTTGATGGGTGCCTAGATTCAAACTAGCAAGATGATGTTTGGATGGGTGTTAGTTGTGAGTAGGCAAGATGACTAGATGATAGAGACTAGATTGTTGATTAGATGCTAGATTGAAAATTAAAAAGTGATAGGATTCTAGAAGGACACTGACTATGTATGAGATCTGACCAAATGATGAGCAATGATATGAAAAAATAAAAGGACTAGCTTAATTCTTAGACCAATTTTCTCAAGGTTGGATGGGATGGGATTATGTGATGAAGGCAATAGGATAATGGGATTAAAATAAGGACAAGAATATATAGATGATGATGATGAAATGATAAGGGGTTATGTAAATGAGATGGGGATGATTTGGACATGGGTGTGACCTAAAGAGCCAACTATTATAAGATATGATGAGGTTAGAATAGATGGGGGATGAGGTGACTAAGCAAAGGCAAAGTAAAGACAAATGAGTTATTATGGATAGAGTTAACCTAGGAAAAGATGTGGATAACAAGATGTGATTAGGATATGTGAGTGATGGGGTATGACTAATAACTGGTGAGACTAGGATAGGCTATGACTAGAAGGATGTATAAGAGAATAAAATATGTATAAGAGGGTAAGACATGGATATACAACATGATATATGTATAAGAGGATGATGAGCATACATAGGTTTGCGTAAAAAGTTAAATTAATTCATAAACAACATGGGTCTAACACAACACACATCTAAACAAACAAACCACAATCCTAAGATTAGTAAACTCAAGGGTGTGTAAATCGATGACCACACCATCTAACAACTTCATGGGTGAGGCTATACGTTGGTGAACTATTATGAAATCTCTTGAAGCCTCTCAACCCACCTACAAATTATGGTCACTTGGGAGCTAACACTGACTTCTGTAGTGGATCGCCTATTACGATTGAAAGGTATTATGCTAGGATATACAAGTTTTCTAAGGGAATCCTTGATATACATGAAGGTATAGTAGGGCCCAAGTTTGTGTAGTATGATATCTAACTACTTTGTATATTGGAGATTAAAATACCCTCAATCCATAGAACCCTTTATAGGGAATTTTTCTTTAGCATCTATTGACAACTCTTTTGATATTTATACTCCGTCAGAACATAGAGTTTGGTCTAGTGTGTGGTGATGAAATCCACATCACAGACCCCTAAAATGAAAATGGGTGGGGGGGTTTATTGGTGGTTTTTGATCCTCTAGAAATTGTCCAAGGATGTGATGAGGAGATCATACACCATTATATCCCTCAGGTGACAAACATGTAGACAAAAAGGATTAATTAATCAATTATTAAGTGTGATATATTTACAAGAAGTAAGAATATACAAGACAAAATGATTAAAGAGATATTTAAAAGACAAAAATGATTAAAATGTTGCAAAAAATGATTTTTTTAAATTCCAAAAGGAGTCTTTGATAGGAAACCTACAAGCAAAGATTAGTACCTTGAATTTTAGCACTCAAAAAAGGTAACCTACAAGACAAGGATTAGTAATTTGACTTATTTATTGCAAAATTACCAATTGCTTGTAAAACTAGAAATGCACAGTTAGTGTAAAGCAAAAACATCAACTAGAGAGCATAACATCATGAATTTGAAGTAAAATCATTGATTACAAATCATGATATTGCTTTAGATGGAGAATCGTGATAGGGACCTGCACAACCATGATCAATAGTGCAAAATCATGAATGGAAAGGCAAAATCGCTACTAACTAAAATTTGAGTAATGATTTTGATCTAAAGTACAAAAAAATGACTTTGGACCAATAATATATGCCTATATAGGTTATGATAAGTTATCCAAATGCCTAAAAATTACTATAAACACCTAAATCTGGCCATTAATAACCTCTAATCAGACCTTTGGCCAATTTCCATCTAAAAAGCACAATTTGGCCTAAAAACACTAAAACATGCTACATGATGTGAAACTGACATATTCAAGTGCTGGTTATGGCTAAATTATCATTAAATGAGGTAATACAATTTATGGACCAATTAAATTTGATCAAATCATTTCATGTCAAAATGCCAATTTTACACCTGGGTGCTCTGGATTGCTCTTTCCTATCAAATCTCTTGCATGAGACACATGCCTTTGTTATCTGATGTTGGTAACATCCTGAATGGGAATATAGTTCCAATGCATCTGATATTGAGTTCCAATTCCAACCCAATCAAATTTTGGACCAATAATAAGGCATTCTAATCAATTTGAGTAATTTATGCACAAAGTGCTTAAACATGCTTAAGAGCTAATTAGTCCAAGTTAGAGCCTAATTAATAATTCCATGGAACTTGTTGAATAATTGTTTTTAGAAATGAATATTGAATATCTCCATCATTAGGTGACCTCATTTCTTAGAAAGACATCCCTAAGACATAAATGCAATAAATATGAGGATTCATACCCTCCATGCCTCATCAATGCCTTCCATGATGCCCTCCATGCCTCTTAATTTCCCCTTATTCCAATGTCATGATGAGGATGATTATAAACTTAATTCAAAAAATTGAATTAATCATCAACTACACATTTTAATCTCAAGATGGATAGTTCATGTTGATTCTAGACATTCTAAAAAAATTATAGATAGAGAGGCCATGAACATCATTTCTAAGTTTAATTTGTGCAAAGTAATAATGCAGGATTGGTTCCAAAAGCTTCAAGAAACTAGTGTTACCATGCCAAATTGATTCCAAGCCAAGACAAGACACAAGCCAAATGTGCCAAGGAGAGAAGGAGGTAGATAAGCTTCCATTGCCAAGGACTTCATGAGCACAAAACTGATCAAGCCACTACTATAAAGGCATTTGGAGCATCAAGGGAAGGAGAATGAATTCTTGTATTTTATTCCTTACTTTTTAGTTGTGTTTGTCATTTCTTTTTTGTTACCAAGGTCTCCCTAGTGTCTAGGCCTAAAGGTGTTATGCTAGTTAGTGGGTTTCTTTCATTTTGTTTTCATTTTGGAACTAACACAATACCAACCATCCTTTCTTGAGTCAAATTCCTAGTTCACATCTGGCATGCCTAGTGGGACCTAATGCATTCCAAACTTGAAGAAGATCATTTTACAAATTTAAAATCTTGATTTGGATCATTAAAAATCTTGCAATTTGATTTTTTAACTTTGTTTTGCTATTTTTCTTTATCACAGGTTTACACAGTAACAAACATTGGTTAGTAAAACCGTCATCACTTAGATATCCATAATTGGTAACTATTGGTATAATCAATGTCAGTTAGATAACTATCATCGGTTAGTAAGTGTAACCATCGTTGGTTATAGAATGACATCAATCACTATGTTTTTCTTAAAACACAAACTTGGGAGCTCTTTTTTTGAATTTCATTATTTCAAACCCAAAATAGCTTCAAGGCTAAAAGACATGCTAACATTTTTTTTGTATGAACAAGCTTGACATTTACTAAAAACATGCTTAAAAATGAATTAAGAACATTATTTTGGTGCTTAAAGTAACATTTAAGGTGCTTAAGTAAGTGTTTTTAGAATTAGTTTTCAAAGTTACAACTAAGACCAAGGGGTCAAATGAACACCACCTCATTTTTTGAATTTGGGCTTAAAAATGAAGTCACCTTTCCAAGCTTTTTGTATTCACTTAGTTGTTTAAATTAGATTTTTGTTTGGCAAAAAGAGGGATGTTGCATGTATGCTCTTCCATTTTTCCCCTTTAGGGAACCCTTTAAATAAAAAGCATCATTAATATTGAAAATAGCCTATTCCAAGGCTTAAAAATAAAGTCATCTAAAGCACTCCCTCAAAACTCATCAAAATTTGGAGACCTTGAAAATGACCCTAAAGTCTTTCTATTTCATGCTTTCTTTATTTTTATGCAAAATTTCTTGTGAGGGGGACTTAATCACCTCCCATGAGTTATTTAGGGAAGATTTGACTCAAGGTTTCCCCTCTTAGCATTGAATTCATTTATCTCCTTATTGGAGTTACACACAGGACGTTGTGGTACTTTGGAAATTACACTACATTGAGTGAACAATAGGATGTAGTAGTTGCATAAAGGATTAGACATTTTAGCAACAAGACAAGTGATATGAACCCAAAATCAATGATTTTATTTTTCATTGTTTGGCATGAAAGTCATTGTGCAATTTGTTCCCCTAGAACATTCATAAACTTGTATATCTTAGACAAAACCCCACTTGTTGTATAAGTATTGCTGGTGCAAGTTGCTCCTCAAGGTTCATGTCATAGTACTATCATTTGAGAGAAGGGGGGGTGTAAAAATCCTAATATATAATGCACATGTACTTTTGTATGAACACTTAAAATCCTCTCAAATGATGTATATAGATAGATTCCAATAATACCATGTAACCTTGTCAGTTTAGAGTTTAAGAGCAATTAATAAATTGAGTTTTATCCTAGATTAAAGTCTTGTTTGAAGTCAAAAATTGGTGTAAACAAATGATACAAACCAAAACTCATGGTCCTCATTATCCTTTGAACAAAGAGGTGTTATGTTTCCCATGTGAAGTCATCAAATTTGCCTTGTTCAAAGTCCATCAAAACTTGGGAGCCATATCGTCCACTTTGGCATAGTTATGCTGCCCAATTGAGTCTAGACCTTTGCCAAAGTTGTTTAAGTCCTTAATTTATAATCTAAATTATAAATTACACCTTTATAAGTTCATAAGGTTTATGTTTTAAGTGGATTTGCCATTTGAACTAAACTTGAGGGAACTTAAGTTTAATTTCCAATTTGGTTTGATTAGACTCAAGATCATTATCACCACTTGATAGACTTAAGCCATTTTATGCTAAACACTTTCACTTTGAGTCTATAGACCACAACATTTTGAGTCAAGAAAAGTAATGTTGTGATATCAAAATTGTGGGAAACTATCTTTGCCTTAAATATTTTTTGAAACAAACATTTAGCCACACCTTTTGGGTAGTTTAGCATCATTACGTTGACAAAAACATTTCAAATATTATTTTATAGACCCTCTTTCATAGAGTTCAAAATTGTATTTGCATTTTCAGACCAATCTAAGTGTACTTTTGTGATCCTTTATCTAGAAAAATTATAACATTCACTTTTATCTAGCTTATTTTTCAAAAGAATCAAGTTTTATTCCATTATTTGTGAGAAAATAAACTATCTTTAAAGTGCCTTTTGTTTCATACCTTATACCTAGTTGATTGAGTTCATTTTAAAGAATCAAATGCCTAGTGTTTGTTAGAAGTGTTTAAAATCCATTAGATTAATACTTTCATCTATTTCAAAGTATAGCTTTTGACACCATTTGGTGAAGAGTCCTAGCACATGCCTTGTTTGAGCCTAGCTTTTAACACTGCATTTGGCCAAAAGACCTAGTAACTTTTAATTTCTTAGATTAGACTAATTTGAAACACTTTAACCTTAGAGTTTGGCATTTATATTTTTGGCCTATTTACTTGCTCATCTTTGTGTCAATAGTGAAACATTGGACATTTAATGCTAGCTTGTTTCCTCATAAATCTTTGCATAAATCTTTTTGATCCTTTTGACAAATCCACACCAAGTTTGAACATCATCTATTTTAGAAATTGTCCCTTCTAGAGTTTGTAGAACTCTCCTTCTATCACAAAGCATTTAATATGGATCCCAACATGTATTACTACACTCATAGTGGACTCATGTACAATCCATGGATTAGTAATGTGGTTGTCAAAGAAGAAATGGTGCAAGACCCCTATGTAGTTAATATTGCTTATGAGATGAATTCTTATCCCTCTTATAATACTCAATTAGTGGCACAAATCCAAGATCCATTAGCTAATTATTTGGTTAATACACCACCTTATTTAAAACAAAAACAAGAACAAACCACACAATACCTAGTTACCATACCCACATCTGACAAGTCAGTTCTCTAATAGTCATATTCTACTAATACATCTTCTACATATGATCCATTTTTGTTTGAGCGATATTTATTAGAGAACAAAGATGAGATTTTGGTTAGAGCCATAGAGGTGGGGGCCAAGTTTCAAGTAGACTTTCCCCATGAAAATTTACCAAGCCCAATAAGAGTGCCCCACAACATAACTTACAATCAATAGGCTTCTTCTAAAAATCCTTTGGCTTTAGTCCAAATAACATATTAGGACCCTAATCTACCTAATAGAGGCAAAAACATCATGGAAGACAACTTTAATTAAATGTAGACATCATATCAAACCTACTTGAATCTAGCACATAATTTTAATCAAATGAACTTGATGAGAAAACCTCTTATTGACTTAATTCCTTCAATAATGGTTTTGATCAAGTCAACTGGTCAAGAGAATCAGAGTTTAGACCCATTTGTAAAAAATACTTCTATAGACAATTTTCTGCATATGTCCATTATTGAAGAAGTGTCTTTTGCTTCTACATAGAATAGTGAGCCAAATATAGTGGACAATGTGCAAACAATGTCCAATCCCAATCAATGTGGTACTAACACATAAACAACTAGTCAACAACATGTGCCCATAGTTAATACCATGAGTGGATCACCATACCAAGGAATAAGAGCCTCTAACCCCAACCATCACCACTTATTTCCCAACCTCAACCTGTTGCTTCCTCAAGTTCGCAACCTACAGGATTAGGTAGTCAACCAACAACCAATGTCATGCCTCAATGATAAAATGTGATGAATCCTACTCTTCCTCAATAAGTAACAAGTAGTATTCCACAACAGTAGGAAAAATTTAGTGTGCCAATACAATAGAGGACAAATACATTACCACCTTAATCAGGGGCAACTAATGTTCCACCTCAGTAGATAATGACAAACATACCTCTTTAGGTGCTAACTAATATGCCAATCCAAAACCAAGCAATGACTAGTCAACAATGTGAAAATATTATTTAGTGATAGATACTGAATCTTCAACCTGCTTTCACTTACCCATAGGGATTCATCCAATAAGAAGGCTCTTATGTATCTCAAGTACCTACTAGACAACCATTTCTTCAAAATGTGCCACAAATTTAGAGACAGGGTCTTGGTCCACAAGTTCACTCATCATCAAGGTCTGATTAGTTGGAAGCATGTCCCTTTTCAACCATAATAGGCACAATATAGTTATATCCCTCCATCCCAACCACAAAATCCTCCAAGTCAAACCTTTATTACCAACCCAAACCAAAATATCACACAACCAAATATGCAATTTTAAGTACATCTTAATCCATGTATGCATATTCCTGGTCTATTTCCCAACCAAACCAATATACCCCAATAGATATCTCCATCATACCCTAGTCAAAGTGTCTTACTTGTGACCTCCCAACCATTTACCCAAACCAATATTGTCCCTCAAACTATTATTTCTTCCAGTTTCCTATCCCAAGAATTGCAATAGATGAAGGATGCAATTATTTCCATTCAAGCTAGGAAATAGACTAAAAAGTTTAAGTTGGATTATGTGTGTTCTTATCATTCAACATGGAGTATTTGCAAATAACATTTCCTCCAAGATATGAATTACTGAAATTTGACAAATCCAAAGGGAAAGGTGACCCTAAGGCTCATTTGATTGAGTTCTTTATTGCATGTCAACCAGTGGCATATAATGACATATATCTTTTGTTGTTGTTTTCCAGGAGCTTGGCTAGATAAGCCTTGGAGTGGTTTTTAAAGTTTCCCAAAAATTTAGTAACAAAATTTGATGATCTTTTTGATAAGTTTGTACAACACTTTTCCTATAATCTTGAACATGAGATTTCATTAGTGGATTTAACACAAGCAAATCAAAAAGTTGGTGAGAGTTTTTAAAGTTATCTACAGTGATGGAGAGCCCTTGCAATCCATTTCATCCAAAATTTACTAGATAAATAATTAGCCACTATGTTTACTAAAAAATTGCATAATGAGATAGCTTATCATCTAAAACTACAATGTGAACATACTTTCAAAGAGATCATTGACAAAGGTTTATTGATCAAGTGAGCACTCATCAATAAAGGAGTCATCAAGCTTAATTCAACTAATTAAAATCAAGGTAATAATTAGGGAAATAGCCAAAATAAACATTCCATTCAAGCGCAAGCATCACAACCAACACAAGCCAATAACCAAGAAAGATTGAAGCAATTCAACCATAATAGTAATGTTGTGTGAAATGAAGTAATTGAATCACATCATGTCCAAATGGTGAAAACATCATCCACACCACCTTTTCAACTTACTCTTACTCAACAACCTCTCTAACAAATATCTCAAGCACAATAACCAAGACCTGTGAAACAAATACAGTAACCTTTACCATTGCAAACCCCTCCTCCAAGAAGAACTGTGCCTACACATCATATCTTTAGTAACCTAGGAGAGACTATTGAATATGTATTTAACAAACTTGCCACCGCTAATCTGATTAGTTGGCCTATACCAAAGCATTATTCATAAGGCATTTTGTATTCTAATTGGTACCATGAAAATGAATTCTATGAATATCATAGGGTTAATGGGAATAATCTATGAAGATGTGTTCAAATCAAGCATTTGATTTAGAATATGTTGGAGAATGGGGAGATAATATTAGATAATGGTACTTCCACTTCCAATCAAACTCTTTGGATTTATCAAAACCTCTTTCCCTAATATAATAATCAACAAAAACAACAACATTAGACAGTGCAACAATAAAATCAGTAGTATCAAAATCAAAGGCCGAACCAAGAAAATCAGTAGAATCAACAAAATCAACAATAAAACACACAACGATAGAACAATGGAAAAAACCAAGGTCAAAATAGTAACAACCAACAAACCTACTATGTAGTTGCACATGACTACAATAGGGTTGTAGGTCATATTGTAGAGGGTAGCATTAACACCATCTCCATTAATCCTAGACCAAGTGTTAATTAATATAGACCATTTCTAAATAATAACACTTAGTCAAATTACATGAATAATCCTTATTTGACTTGGGATTGCATACAGGCAAGCCAACAAACTCAAACTTCCACTTTATACCTTATATCAACAACCCATCCTTGCCACGTGACCACATATAAGTGCACCAATAATTGAGACTTGTTTTATTTGACCCCACACCATTACCAACATTTGTTAGTGATCATGGTCCAGTATCTAATCTTGATTATACAATCATAATTTAGAGGTCAAAGATTACTATCCTAGGCCCATAACCATCTGCCACTTTACCTATTATCCAACCAACCATTTAGCCTCAAAATAAACAATTCAATACTGACCAAGACAAGAAGTTTGATATTGTGGAATAATTATAGAAGACACTAACACAAATTTCTATTTTATATTTATTGTGAACGTCACTAATCCATAAGAACATCTTGAATGAGTTTTTGACCTAGTCCACTATTTCTAGTGACATATCCTCTAATAAATTTCAAGCTTTGGTTAAACACCTAGGTCCAGCCCAACAAGTCACATTTAATCAAAGTGATATGTCTTCCCTTGGCCCACTCCATAATAACCCATTATACATAGAAGTTTATATAAAGCAACATAAAGTGAAACATGTCCTTATAGACAATGGATCAAGCCTCAACATAGTGTCTCTAAAGCTCATTAAGCTTCTTGGGTACACAATGGTAGATCTCCAACCAGAAACAATACCCATCAAAGCCTATGATAATTAGGAAAGAGAATTACAAGGCACCATTAAATTGCTAGTTATCATTGGGACTTTGAACCATGATACACTTTTACAGGTGCTTGATCTTGATTTGTCATATAATATCTTTCTAGGTAGGCCTTGGTTACATGAGATTCATGCAATCTCGTCAACACTACATCAATGTCTCAAGTTTTCCCACTCAGGGATGGAAGTGAATATTCTAAAAGATTTACACCCATATGAACATAACAAACATCTTGATGCTGAATTTAAAATCTATAATTATCAATATGACATGAATCCAAGTTTTAAGTAGGATAAAGGAAAGGCTATACTTATTGATCCTTCATCGAATAATTGCATAGATCATAATACCTTGGATTCCCTTTCCCACATGCCACCTCCTAAAGCTTCTAATCATTTCACTATTTCAGATAATGGACTGAGAGAGTATTGGACCCATGATACATTTTATATTGCCAATATTCCTCAGAATCTGAAAACCTTTGGGTGACCTAAAGTCACCCCACATATGTATTGGAAACAAAAGAACAAAGATAAAGAACCTATCACATTTGTAATAGCATCTAGTCTAGAACCTAACCCTCTTGATGGGGTTGAATCATGGTTATACAATGATGACCAAACTGATTTTTAAAAAAGTGCAAAGTATCCTATTCCCAATAGGATCATGGAGCATCACAATTATGAAGGAAGAGGCCTCAGACCGAATCAACAAGGAAACATCAAGCCAATTTCCATGATTAAGTATAAAAGACCTTATAGACTTGGATTTAAACCACCTAGGGGTGACCCCACATCTTATTCAAATTCCATCACTTACGCCTAATGAGGATGATGTCAACAGTGAAGTAGATTCTGATCTCAAACTCACCTTTGATGACCTAGCTGAGACTAACCTATTCGATACCAATGCCATTTGTACCCTTACCCTAGTCATTCATCGCAACCCATTACCATTAGACTATCCCTAATTCATATATTGGCACCAACAAAAATCCAATTTCTTGATTGATGAGTTTAGAAATGATGAGGCATTTTGTGAATTTTTAGGCCTTAAAGACAAAGTTCCATTGCAAGATCACAATTTAGGATTCTCAATCAGATTAGATCCTGAAGCCTATTTTGGAGAATGGGTGAACACCTTTAGCCAAAAAAAAAAAGTAAACCATTGAAGTCCTAAAGTAAAAACCACTTTGAGGTGCTTTTTGACTAGGGAAAAAGTAAAGATAAAGACTAGTCTAGTGGTGAAAACCTATTTTAGACACCATTAGATGGGGATGTTCTTTCTTCTTCAAATATAGTCTAGGAGACCACCAACCATGAACTTGCCTATGGATTTGAGTTTAGTTTTGCACAAAAACAAGTATTTGATCAAATTTTTAAATAATTTTGTATTATTTTTGTCACATGGCTAGATCTCCTATTAGGGGACATAGACTCATCATGCCTAGGAGAATTTGAAGAGCAAGTCCTAATAGAGGACCCTAACATAGTCCAATAGTTCAAGTCAATGTCTACTATCCTAGAAGATAGTTCCACCCTTCTATTTGAAGATACAATAGATGTAAACATCAAGATTCCATTAGACCCAAAATGGATAAAATAAAGTGCATCCCTCACTGAGGAGGAACGTAAAGTCTTTACAACTCTATTGAGAGAATTTGTAGATATCTTTGCATGGGCTTATTCTGACATTCTATGTTTAGACCCCACCTTGGTTTCGTACCACCCTGTGGTTAATCCTAATGCCAAAATGGTAAAACAAAAGCTACGTAAGATACATTCTCACATTGCTATATTGGTAAAGAAAGAGTTGGAAAAAATCTTAGAAATAGGATGTATCTGGTCCATTGACTACCTATAATGGATATCTAATGTTGTACTTATTAACAAAAAGCTTGAAGGAATCAAAATCTATACTAATTTTCAAGACATAAACAAAGCTTATCTTAAAGATAATTTTCTTTTGCATAATATTGACATAATCTTTGACTCCATGGTAGGTTATGAAATGTTTTCACTTATGGATGGCTCTTCAGGATATAACTAAATTAGAATAGCACTAAAAGACCAACATAAAAAAATATTCACCACTCCATGGGGAACATTTTATTATCAGGTAATACCATTTGGCCTTAAAAATTCTAGAGCTACATATCAAGGGGCCATGACTATCATATTCTATGATATGATGCATGATATTGTTGAAGACTATGTCAATGACATATTAAGAAAATCCAAAACTAGGGCAGACCATCCAATAGTGTTGTGTAAGATATTTGAAAGATTACGAGAGTATAAAGTTAGACTCAATCCAAAGAAATGTGTGTTTGGCATAACCTCAGGTAAATTATTTGGCTTCATCATGTCTCATAGAGGTATTGAAGTCGATCTGACTAAAGTCTATGCTATAACTAAGATGCCACCATCAACCAATTTAAAGAAACTCCATAATTTATAGGATAAGATCTTATCAATCTACCACTTCATCTCTCAATTAGCAGACAAGTGTCATTTATTTACACATATTCTGAAGAAGGGAGTTTCATTTCACTGGGATGATCATTTCCAAACATCTTTTCAACAACTCAAAGACTATCTTGTTAATCTGCTTGTTTTTTTACCTCCTCTGCCAAGAAAGCCATTCTTATTATACCTATTAGATACCGACAATGCTCTAGGGGCACTCTTGGCTCAACATGATGATGATGTAAAAGATCATGCCATATACTACCTAAGTTGTACCTTGGTCACATATGAACATAACTATGCACCTATTGAAAAAGCTTATCTAGCCATGGTCTTCATAGCTTAGAAACTATGCCATTACATGTTGAATAATAAGACCATAGTCATTTCAAGAGTAGACCCACTCAAGTATCTACTAAATAAAATTGTTTTACAAGGTAGAATGGCTAAATGGATCATGCTTCTCAGTGAGTTTGACATAGAGTATGTCAATCAGAAGGCAATCAAGGGACAAGTTCTTGTAGATCAACTTACTAAAGTACCTCTCGCAGACACACAACCACTCACATTTCAATTTTTTGATAAATCCATAATTACCATCATTAACACACCCCTTGAGGAACAACCCTAGAAGCTATATTTTGATGGTTTATTTACTACACATGGATTAGAGGCAGGCCTATTATATATTACACCATAGGGGGATCTAATCCCTAAATCATTCAGAATTAGCTTTCTTTGTACAAAAAACATGATTGAGTATGAATCACTTGTTGTAAGAATTTGATAGGCCATGCGTTGGAACATATCTCATCTCTAAGTTTATAGTGATTCTCAATTAATCATCAATTAGGTCACAGAGCATTTTTAGACAAAAGATGACAAAATGGTTCCATATAAAGCCATTGTCGATACTCTTAAGCAACAATTTAACAACATTTAGTTTGAACACATACCAAGGGATAGTAATAGAACTATAGATGACATGGCTACTATTGGCTCTCTTATTTTACAAATAGATAAAGCTAGAGAGTATTAGTTCTTCATCAAGAATTTATCAACACTAGCTCATAAAATTTCAACCATTACACTGATTTTTAATATTATTGGTCCTAATTCTATCTGGTACTCAAACCTTTACAACTATCTTCATGACCAATTTATACCACCTAACCTATCTCAAAAACAAACCAAAGCCTTTATTCATCATTCCACTCATTATAATTTACTAAGATCCACCCTTTACCACCATAGTTTTGATGGAACTCTGCTTCATTGTTTAACTTTGGTAGAGTCTACACTAGCGTTAAGAGGAGTTCACAAAGGGGTATGTGGAACTCATTCTAGTGGGGTAGTCCTATCCAAAAATATATGGTGTACTAGTTATTATTTTCCCATGATAGATGTAGATGCAGCTACATATGTAAAAAAGTGTGACAAATGTCAATGGTATGCTAATCTGATTCATGCCCCAACCTAAACTTTGAAACTGATGTTGATAACATGGAAATTTTCCACATGGGGACTTGACCTCATTGGGAAGATCAACCCCACTTCATCTAATGACCATAAATATATCCTTATCACCACTGAGTACTTCACTAAGTAGGTTGAAGCTACACCCCTCACTTACGTGACTGGAAAGCAAATTTACAAATTCATCTTCAACCATCTCATTTGCTGCTATGGTATCCCATCTAAAATTATATCTGATAATGGAAGATCATTCAAGAATAAAGATGTAGACCAGCTATGTACCGAATATAACATCACACAATTTGTTTTACAATATATTACCCTCAAGGTAATGGCCAAGTTAAAGCATCGAACAAAACCATTATCAATATTCTCAAAAAGATTGTTAATGATGTTGGTTTTGATTGGCACCTATAAATATTCCCTACCCTTTGGGCATACCGTACCAATCATTGTACCCCCACAAAAGCCACTCCATACTCACTTGTTTATGGTACTAAAGCCATCTTTCCCATTGAGGTTGAATTGTCTTCATTGTGCATCTCTTTCAATTATGTCCTGGATGATCATGACTATCAAATATCTTGCCTAAAAGAGCTAGACCTACTTAATGACAAATGCATAGCTATGCTCAACAATCTTCAAGCATATTAGAACCAACTCAAAGGCCACTATAATCAACATGTTAAGTATAGGACATTTGAACTTGGTGATCTTGTTCTTAAAGAAAAAGAAAAGAATACTATGGTTGAGAAGAGGCATAAAGGAAAATTCAAACCAAACTAGATAGGGCCTTTCATCATTACTATAGATTATGAATCAAGAGCATACAGGCTTGCCACACTAAAAAGAGATGAACTTCTTGAGTCAATGAATATTATTCATCTCAAGTGGTACTATGCTTGAGTGCTAAGGTGTATTGTTTGTAAGGACCATTTTAGTTATGCCATTTTACCAGTATACTTTTTTGTACGAATATCATTCTTAACTATTATATTAACCATATCCATTTTACCATTCCGTTCTATCGCCCTAGTGTGTTCTAAAGTCTAGCCTATTTGACCTTGGTTTTTACCATTCGTTACACATTTTTAGCATAAAAGAATCTAATTAGTTTCATCATTTGGTTCAAGTAATTCAGATAGAAATCATATTTTAGAGTAGTGTGATAGAAGTTTTGGCAGTTGCATCCTTCATTTGTTATTCCTTTCTTATCACTGGTCTTGTTACTAATTATGACTGCCTTTGGGCAAATTAGTACCATTGATCTATGGCATTGCATCCTAGGTATAACCACCTCTAGGAAAACTCAGGACAACATTTGTTTATTAATCCTTGATGTACCAACATGCCACTTCCTATGCCATGCTATGCCTTTTTACCAACTATGCTTGTTTTATTTGAATTGATTGCTACACTAGTCAAATTCATCCATTGCAGGGAAGAACTATAGTGACTTGAGGTCCTACTCTGTGACTATGTAAGCAATGCTCAATACTTGTTGAGTTCAGCTCAGTCACCATTTTCCCCATGCTATCACCATTTTGTGAGCAACCTAAGACATGCTCTCACCATTTTGTGAGTAACTTAAGCCATGATCTCACCATTTTGTGAGCAACCTACACCACGCTCTTACCATTTTGTGAGTGACCTAAGTTTGAATGCTCTTACTATTTTATGATCGTGAACCATTTAGTGTCTCATCATTCTTGATTGAGTTGAGACACTCTAAAAAAATTCCAAAAACATTTATAAAATCGTTACAAAAAACCAAAAACATTTGACCACTTCTTTGCCTTAAGGATTCTGGGAACCCTTACTAAGTTTCAAGAAAATCACTTGTCACTTAGTTTCCCCATCCTTTTTGACCTTTTCTCTCATGCACTTACCATTTTGTAAGACCATTCCTCTTATTCTATCACATCCATTCTATTTGTTTTCCTCAGTTATCATATTCTTCCCATTCTTTGGGAGAACTACATTTGGCCTAATGTTTTTTAATTAGATATTACATTAATATAACTATGTATGCAATGTCTACTTGCCTAGTGCATATGGATAGCTCAACCACCCCCTTCATTTTTTTATATTCCCTCATTTTGTTTATTTGTTCAATTGTCACCTATTTTCTAGGGGCAATGTTTGTATGGTTTTTATTGCATTATTTATTTATTTATTTTTGGTTTTTTTGTTTTGTTTGTCTACCTGTTTGTTTGATTTTAACATTGTTACTTTGATTTAGTTTATGTGTGTTCATTGGGTGATTCTTTTCCCACACACTTAAATCCATCCATATTCATATGTTTACATTGTCATCATGGTTTCTATCATTGGTGTATTATTTTCTATTGAGTATTAGATTATCGAAGTCAGTCCTTATGTAGATTTCAGCCAAGTCCTCATGATGATATACCATGATGCCTACCAACACATGCTACAACAAACCTCAGATTCAAGAAGTCCATTCAATAATGGTGGCATCATCTCTTTGGCACTGACATCTTGATTCACTCCGAATCATATCCCGAACAGAGTAATTAACCACAAAATAATTTCAACCTTTATTAGTTTGGATGAACATCTCCTTACTAGTAGGTTATTCCAATTCATCATTACCCTATATGTTAAGTTATCATCATCCTCAACCAAGTCTATAATGTTTTCCATAATTGGGGTCTAATGATTATAACTGCCTATGGGCAAATCATTGTACACCATCCCACCTGCATTTCTCAATGATTATAACCACCTTTGGGAAAATCATTGTGTTGTCACCACTTTAATTTTTCTATCCATACAGGGGCTTGTTATTATCTTGTTTGTCTATCCTAACTAGGGCAGCTCCATCTTCTCAATGACTATAACTGTCTTTGGGCAAATCATTGTGTTATCATACCATGTTGCCACAATCAGGGTATAATGCTTATAGCCACCTTTGGGAAACCATTGTACACCATCCCACTTACATGCTCAATGACTTTGAATACTTTTTCAATATCATTGTGTTTTCATCCCATCATCTATCCTTTCTTTTTTCCCGTCATTTTGCTTCTTTCTTTTTGAGGGACTGTTTGCTAATCTGCTTATGCTTACTGTTCCCTCGAGGGAGCATCATATAGTTAGTTTATCATCATTATAGTTGTAGGCATATAAGACATTTTAATTATTTGATAATATGTTAATGTTCTTATAGCTTACAATGCCTTCTCAAATAGAGGCAAACTATAGACACTTAAATTTAGCCACCGATAACCTTCAATAACGGTTTTGGATAATTTCCACCCAAAATGCACAATTTGGCCTAAAAACACTAAAACATGCTAAATGATGTGAAATTGACATATTTAAGTGTTTGTTTTGTTTAAGGTATCATTAAATGGGCAATGCAATTTATGGGCTAGCTAACTTTGATCAAATCATTTTGAGTCAAAATGTTAATTTTGTACCTAGCTGCTCTGGATTGCTCTTTTCTATCAAATCTCTTGCACAAGACACATGCCTTTGTTATTTTATGTTGATAACATCCTAAATGGGAATATGGTTCTAATGCATCTGACATTGACTTCTAATTCTAATCCAGTCAAATTTTGGACCAATAACAAGGCATTCTGATCAATTTGAGTAATTTGTGCACAAAGTGCTTAAACATACTTAAGAGATAATTAATCCAAGTTAGAGCCTAATTAAGAATTCCATGGAAACTTGTTGAATACTTGTTTTTAGAAATGAATATTGAATATTTTCATCATTAGGTGACCTCATTTCTTAGAAAGACATCCCTAGGCCATAAATGACACAAATATCAAGATTCATGCCCTCCATGCCTCATCAATGCCTTCCATGATGCCCTCCATGCCTCTTAATTTCCCCTTATTCCAATGTCATGATGAGGATAATTATAAAATCAATTCCAAAAATTGAATTAATCTTCAACCACACATCCCAATCTCGAGATGGATGGTTTAGGTTGATTCTAGACATTCTTAAAAATCTATAAATAGAGAGGCCATGAACATCATTTCTAAGCTTAATTTGTGCAAAGTTATAATGCAAGATTGGCTCCAAAAGCTTTAATAAACTAGTGTTACCATGCCAAATTGATTTCAAGCCAAGACAAACCATAAGCCAAAGGTGCCAAGGAGAGATGAAGGTAGACAAGCTTCCATTACTAAGGACTTCATGAGCACAAAACTGAGCAAGCCACTACTATAAAGGCAATTAGAGCATCCAAGGAAGGTGAAAGAATTCTTGTGTTTTATTACTTACTTTTTAGTTGTGTTTGTCTTTTTTTTAATTACCAAGCTCTCCCTAGTGTCTACGCCTAGAGGTGTTATGCTAGTTAGTGTGTTTCTTTCATTTTATTTTCATTTTGGAACTAACACAATACTAACCATCCTCTCTTGAGTCAAATTATTAGTTCAAAATGCCTTTTTATAGACAATCATGACATGTTTAAGATTGATTATGATGTAGCAAAATTTTACAAACAAATATTGAGATGTTTATCAAGATGAACATAATCCTAAATAATCTAAAAAATAGCAAGATTATCTATCCTAAATTTGTGTTATGGATCTAAAAATGAAAAATAGTAGACAAATTAAAAGTCTAGAATAGAAAAATTTGCAAAATCACTACTGTAGATGTAATACCATGAGTCTTAGAGTAAAATTGTGATTTCATGATTCGTGGTTTTGCAAAAGTTAGGAAAAAGGTTAAAGTCTTGTGTTTTGTCCTCCCTTCCTCTACCTCTCTTATGTTGAACCTATTAATTATTCACACAATATATCACACAAATATAAATCCCTATACAGAGTATGGTTAGTGATAACTATTTATTTTAATATTAAATGTTCTTAGATAAAAAAATAGGTGTTATATGCCAAACCATGTGATGATGAGTCCCTACAAGATAGAGAATGTCAAAATAAAACCTGTAGGTTAGAAGATAATAGACAAATATTAGTGATTTTATCAAATATCACAATATCAAAACTCTCATCACAATATGGTGATTCTCAAGCCAAAATTGTAATTTGAGGATTAGTGATATTACAGCTTGAAGATTATTGACTAGATTCCTTTTTGATGTTGTTTTCTGCATGAATCCTGCACATAGAGGGCAAAAAATTGGGTTTTTATAACAATAAATGTTTAATGCAAGCACGAAGGGGGTTAGGAAATGATAGTCAATAGATAAAACAAGTGATTTTATGATTTTCCTAGAGACCTATAAAACCACAGTTATCAGTACAATATCACAATTACTAGGGCAATATCGTGATTCTAGGAATAACGATATTGCATCTTGAGAATGAAGTGTTAGAATCTTGATTTGTCCTATTTATTTCACATAATAAGATGTAACACCCAATTTAAATCTTAAAAACATATAATTTGGTCACATAGGGATTAGAAAATAATATTTAATAAAAAAAATTAATGATTTTAAACTTGTCATGAGACCCTTGCAAAATCATAAATCATAGTTGCAATATCATGATTACTAGTATGATATCACTATTTTCAAAATCATGGTATTACACTAGTGTAACAACCTAGCAAGAAAAATATTAGTGGTTAAAATTTAGTGGTTAGTGTAATACCATGACTCTCAGGGCAAAATTACAAATGTAATACCATGAATACCAGTGCAAAACTACAAGTTTCACCTGTGTGTGCAAAAAATAAAAAATCTAGCACTTGTTCTTATCTAATTAGATTTGTAAACTTCCAAATCACTTCTATAAGGATTAAAAGGTTAGATTAGGGAGTACTCCCACTCTATTTACCAAAATGAAGTAGGAAATTTTGAACAATATGGATTTTAGATCATGTAATTAATCTAACTCTATTCAAAACATCAAACTACCTAAGCAAGATATAGAGCCATTATGATCAGATGCAACTAGATAAATGTGCAATTCAAACCAACAATTTAATCTTAAAGATAATTGCTCTAAACCATGATTAAATGGTTACAAAAATAAGGAGATTAGATTGAGATTACCTTAGAATCAGAATATTGACATTATGTTACTTGATCATGGATGTTGATGATGGATTCATGGATTGTTTGATCATAGATTTTGTATATTTATTCCTCATTATTTTTTCATGGAGGGGGGGTATTGTTTATATAGAATATGGAGGGAAGAATCAATGGCTGAAACTCAAAATTGGATTATGGAGATCTATGGTTGAGAATCAAAAGGAATTAAAAAATCCTTGGAAGCCTCTAGATTTAGAGGCTTCTAGAGATGAAGGGTGAGAATAGAGCGGATTCTAAAATTGGAGGATTATAGAATCCTCCTAGAGGTTAATTATGATTAGGTAGGGGATTATATAGGGATTAGGTAGGTGATTAGGGACTAGGGGTGTAAGAGAACATAAGAAAAGGCTTAGTAGGTGGGTATGTGGGTTATAGGAATTTAAAATTCGCAAATAATGGATAAAATAGATTAGGATAAGATTAAGAAATGATTAGAGGAATTAATAGATTGTTGGGGTGGAATAAAGGCTAGTGAATAAATGATGAGGGTAATATTAGACAAATGATTAGAAGGGGTGATATTATGATGGAATTAGAGGGAATAAAATAAATAAATAGAATTAGTGCTGACTAATAGTATTATTAGTGATGATAAATGAAACGAGTGAATTTAGATGCATACAATTTTATATAAATATCATGTTAAATTTAATTTATATTTGTAAATTTAATTTAACTAACAATTAATTTACATAAAAATTAAATAATATGTTGTAATTTTTTATGTCCCAGGAGTAGATGGTGACTTCATTATCACAGTCCACATTTACAGGTTTTGATTTAATGTAGTCATTATTTACATATATGTATCTAGTTACTTGCCCATCTACTAATGTAGTTTGTGTTAGGACAACACCTTTTACTTATATAGAGGTAAAAGTTTGAGTTAATGTTATGCTCTATGTACATTTAGTCTATGTATATTTACCTTATGAATTTAAGTTAAATTTATCTATCAAGGATCTAAAAATTCAAGTATAGTGCTATTAAATACACTCTTGGTTTAATAAAGGAGAAAAACTTACCATATATATCTTTGATACTTTATAGAAATTAAGTGAGAGCTTGTTTACATTTAGTGGATGGATCAAGTAGACACTCCTCCATCATTGTGAGCCAAGATAAACATAGGCATTATTGTTGAAATGTCATCCACATGGGCATTGACAAAGGTATATATTAACTTGTTGAGGTGTGGAGTTAAAAGCTACACCAGATGAGCAAATGCAGAGGTTGCTAGACTATACAGTTGCCGACATCGGTCAGGATCGACCAGAGGCTACCAATGTTGGTTATGGATCGGCCGACATCGGTCATATGTAGGCAGACAGGGACTGATGTCGGTCACTTGTGCATTCCAAAAGTCTATTTTCATGGATGAACAGATTGTTTGCATGATAATTTTAACTGTTAGTGTTGAGTCTGCATTTCTATTTTTGGCAGGACTGATTTGAACATTTGATTAAGAGGTGTATCTAACGGTGGAGAATGCATAGCTCATGATCCCTAATTCTATATAATAGGGATAGATCTTCATAGCTTGTGTAATAGATGGGTATGAGAAAAAAGGTGAATCAATTCAAGTAGCTGAATTGTGTTTGTAATTGTGAGAGATAACTCTTGAGGGAAAGAGATCTGTACATCTGAGAGGTGTGGAAGAAAGAGAGATTTCTTCATTGTATTTCCTTCTAGAAGAGTTTAATACAAGTTTTAATTATTTCTTGTATCTCTTATTCTTTATTGATTCTGATTTCTAGTTACTTATTATTCTGGTTTAATTCTGTGTTTAGTTGCTTACACAAAAGTAATCAATTGTATCTGTAAGATCCCAACATAACTTGTAATTTTGAACTGTAAAAATAGACTTGTTTTAATAATTTTATTAAATACTTGGGGAAAATATAACTTATATGAATTTATTGTGTATGCAGGGTTGTTCCATGACATCTGATAGCCCCAATCAGATGATTAGTAGGGCAACTTAAAATTTTTATTCCATATTTTAGATGCCTATTCAAATAACTTAACTTGCCACTGACACATTTGAGCATCAAAAGTAAATTGAGCAGGATAGTGAGCTTGAAGTAAGTACATGTTGAAATGATTTTTTATTATGGTTTAAAATTAATTTCTTAACAAGTAGTTGAATATATTTTATGTTAATTTTGTAATAATACTTAAATTTAAATAGGTTTAACTACAAGTGAGCTATGAGTGTAGGACTCACAGTCAAATATTGAAGCAATCGAAGGCATTCGAGGGATCTCCATCTACCAGAAGGGTATCCCAAGAAGAGTATTATTCAAGGAAGGTAAAGAGAGGGAGGCTATTTAATGATTAGGATGTCTTACATGAGATGCTTTTTTTTGTATGCCTATATGATAATGTATGCATTTTTGGCATTGTATATGTGTATATGACATTCACCCAACATTAGATACTATGTTGGTAGATGGTATAATTTTTTTGTATGCCTATCATGACAATCTATGTATTATTGACATTGTATAAGTGCATGTATGATGTTTTTTAAGTCTTCATCTAAAATATGTTAATCTATCCAATTTATATTTAGTTTTAATTTAAATGTTATTGTATGGTGTTGTTTTGATCTTCCAAACTAATATATTTTGGATCTCATATTTAGTGTTGTACACAAATGAGGATTAAAAATTTGTTATTTTAGATGTTATAAATATATAATCTCTCATATTTTTTTAAATTAATGTTTTTGTTTGATTGTGTGTAGTGAAAATAACTAATGACACTCTTATCTATTTTGTATTTGTCATCACCCATTTACAAAATTTCAATTAATCATTAGCACAATTTTATTTCACTTAAGTCCCATTCCCAATCATGTTCATACTTTTATAATGAAAAGACATAAAATCATTCATAAATCAACACAAATTTCTCACTCTAATACCTATACCTACAAACTAGGCCTACTAGTGCCTTTTTGGCTAGCTTTTCTTGAAACTAGGCATACTACTTGTATGGACTCTATGATTCTTGTTCCTTTATATTTTCCCTCACCTCTTGAGTAATCTCTATCATCACCCATTATTCACTAAACTCTTTTACTATCCTCTAACCTACCCCTTTTATCATTCACTCTTCACACTCTCTCACTATAATTCCCTAAGCTTGGCTATGCCTAGATTCCTTCCTCTTCTTTAATACTTTCAATAAAATTTCCTCTATCTTTTATATCCTAATATCCAACCTTAATTAAACCCACTCAATATAACTTCAAAGTCATATACACTCATTTACACTTTCTTGAACTTTTTCCTTTCAAAGGCTATTTGTCCTCATAGGCCTAATGCATGTTCTTGAGACTAGTTTTTGACCATTCAAAACCTCACTCCTTTAGAACCTTCAACACCTCACTCCTAATTTACTTAAACTCCCCATTGAGGTCTCTAGACCCAAATCAATGCCCATTAATATTTATATTGATTTCTAGGCCTTTGCCTTAAGGGTGTTAGGCCTCCTACAACTGATCTTTGACAATATCACTAACTTATTATAGCCTCCAAATCACCTTGAACACTTAAAATAAACTTTCATGCAAAAGTGGGTGAGAAAAGGAAGGGAGAGAGGGAGAGAGAGATATATATTTTCATGGGTATGTGTGGTTTATAAGAGTATGTTGAAGTAGTATGAGTTAGTAGAGTAGGTAGGAGGTTTAGGAAAGAGGGATCAATGGAGCAAGAATATGGAAAATTGTGTTGTCCATGAGGAGAAGGAAATGACAATGGATCACATTTTAAATGTTTATGAAGATCATTAAAAGATGTGTTATCTAGTGGAATAACCTCCTTATCATTTTGTTTTGAATTTAGTTGAATGAACTTTGATGTTTGATGGTGTCATTGAATCTTAGAGATAAAATCCCATGCTAATTTACATATGTGTGGAGGATTGAGTGGTTGTAGGCAAACAAAGGGGTAGTTTCAACCTCAAGTAAAGATGGTTTGAGGAATAATAATCATGGAGATATAGTTTACTACAATACTATGGAAAGATATTGATTATGTTTTTAGAATTTATAACTTTTATATATGCTTGTAACTAACAAATTTAATATTCTACCACATATTCCTTGCATTGTTTGAAAAAAAACAACTAACTTTTGTTCATCCATATAAGGATTAACAATAAGTGCAAATAGAAAATATTAGTTCCATGTAAACTATCAATATGCAAAGACCTCATCTTGAACAAAAACTATAACTGCCAAAACTTCCGAGGGAAGGGGGTAGATAACATCCAAGACTAGGTTCTTGGCCTCCCATCAAGCCTAATCGACAAACCCATCACCCATTTAAACCTCAATAAAGCCCTTTCAAATACAAGATAAATGTAGTTTTTTATCCTAAGTTCAAATATGCATAAAATTAAACCTATAAGTCATTTATGTCAACTGTCAAATCCAGTCCATGCCTATTTAATCCCTATAATCTCACCCTAGATAAGTCATGTAGAACCTTTGAGAGAAATCCATGGCACAAGTTGCAGTGATGGGTCCTAAAATATAAATTTTAGGCATTGAATAGGAAACTTCTTGAGTTCCAACTACCATTTATACCTTTGGTACCTCCAATTGAGAATATATCACCTTGATCACATTTATATAGTAATATTATATGTTCTCACTCTGCCACGACATTCAAATCCACTTGAAAGAACATTTTCATTACTATTTAGGAGTGCAAATATACTAATAACAAATGTTATCAAAGTTGAAGTTATGATTGAAATTTTTTGATTCTAATGCTTCCTAAAAAAAATGACACTTAAAAATGATTGGGTAGGTGGATAACATATAATACTAGGTTCTTGGCCTCCTATCACACCTAATCAACAAATTCACCACCCATTTCAGCCTCAAGAATGCCCTTCCCAATACAAAAATATAATTCTTAGCTTAAGTTAAAACATGCATAAAATGAAATTTGTAAGTAATTTATATAAATATTTAGATCATTCACCTATATCATTAATCCTTCTAATCACACCCTATATAGCTCAGGTGGAACCTTCAAGAGCAATCTATGGCATAAGTTGTAGTGATATGTCTTAATATGCAACTTTTTATCATTGAATAGGTAACTTCTTGAGCTCCAACTGCCATTTCTACATTTGGGAGATCCAGTTGAGAATATATAACTTATATCACATCCATATAGGTAAATTACACATTCTTACATTTCCATAAATTTCAAATCCACTCAGAAGTGCATTTTCACTACCATTCAGGAGCATGGAAACACTAACAATAAATGCTATCAAAGTTGAAGTTGTGTTTGTATAACTCTAATTTTGATGCTACATGACTAAAAATAGGAACTAAAAACATATATATTGTGGTTAATAATGTTTAATATGAGGTTATTTTCCTCCCGTCATGCTTGATCGATAAACCCACCACCCATTTCTGCCTCAAGAATGTTATTCCCAATACAAGAAAAATGTAGTTTTTAACCTAAGTTCAAACATGCATAAAATGATATCTATAAGTCATTTACATGAAAAATTATATCCTTCCCATGAATATTTAATCCATATAATCACACCAAAAATCACCTAGATATAATCTTCAAGATTAATATGTAGCACAATTTGAAATGACGAGTCCTAAAATAGAACTTTTTGACATTGAATTTGCAACTTCTTGAGCTCTAATTGGCATTTATACATCTGAGACATCTAATTGAGAATATATCAATTTAATCACATATAAATATTAAATTTACACATTCTCACACCACCAAAACTTTCAAATCCACCAATAAGTGCATTTTCACTATCATTTAGGAGTGCAGAAACATTGACAACAATTGTTGTCAAAGTTGAATTTGTGGTTGTAAAACTCTGATTTTGATGCTTTCTGACCAAAAATTATAAATTATAACATGTATAAGGGGGAATATAATCTCCATTACCAGATTATTATCCTCCCATAATGAATAATAGACAAACCCACCACCTATTCCATCCTCAAGAATGCCCTTCGCAATACAAGAAAAATACAATCTTTTAGCCTGAATTCAAACACATGTAAAACAAAACTTGTAAGTCATTTATAAAAAATATTAGATCCATCCCATAAATATTTAATCCCTCTAACCTCACCCTAGAGAACTTAGTTGGAACCTTTGAGAATAATCCATGGCACAAGTTGCAGTGATGAGTCCTAAAATGCAACCTTTTGGCATTGAATAGTCAACTTCTTAAGCTCCAACTGTCATTTATACCTCTGAGACCTCTAGTTGAGAATATATGACTTAAATAACATTTATATAGGTAAATGACATGTGTTCACATTTTAATTAATTTAAAATCCACCTAGAAGTGTATTTTCACTACCATTTACGAGTGCAAAAACACTAACAAATGTTATCAAATTTGGAGTTGTGGTTACAAAACTTTGATTCCAATGCTTCCTAACCAAAAATTAGAATTAACAACACATCTAGGGGGATAATAATTTATATTAATAGGTTATTATCATACCATCATTCTTGATCGATAAACCCACCACCCATTTCAACCTCAAGAATGCCCTTCCCAATACAAGAAAAATGCAATTTTCTAGCCTAACTTCAAACATCCATAAAAAAAACTTGTAACTCATTTTTTGGAAATGTCATATCCCTCCACTACCTATTTAATACCTATAATCACACTATAAATAACTAAGGTGTAACCTTCAAGATCAATCTGTGACATAAGTTACGGTGATGTGTCCTAAAATATAACTTTTTAACATTGAATAGACAACTTATTGAGCTCCTATTACTATTTCTAACTCCAAGACCTCCAGTTGAGAAACTATCACTTAAATCATATATATATATATATATATATATATATATATATATATATATATGAAAATTACACATTCTAACATCTCCATGACTTCAAAATACACCTATAAGTGCATTTTCATTACCATTCAAGAGCGTAGAAATATTGACAATAAATGTTGTCAGAGTTGAACTTATGGTTATAGAACTCTAATTCTAATGCTTCCTGACTAAAAATTGGAATTAATAACACTTATAAGGGGTGGATAATGTATAGGACAAGGTTATTATCCTCCCATCATGCCCGATTAATAAACCCACCACCCTTCCAACATCAAGAACCTTTCCAATATAAGAAAAATGCAATTTTTTAGCCTAAGTTCAAACATGCATGAAACAAACCCTATAACTCATTTATGATGAAATTGGAGCTGATCACCCCCTAGATCATAATTTATAGTCATGAAATTAGGTTTAAGGGGATCAAAATAGCCCCAATTTACTTCAGATGCACAACTAGATTGGTACTCTAAAGGCTATGTTTTGGCCATAGGTTTAAAAATGCATTTTATGACATCTCATGATAAAATTAGTTATATCGTAAAATGTATAATGGGTTACACCTTAAAACTAAGTAATTATAAGTAGTCAAGTCTAATGTGATACCATGACACCTTAATTCACTATCCAAGGTTAGGGAACCTTCTTTTATCACATGAAATAACACCATTATTAGGGAGCTTAAGAACATATATGAACATATTTAAAATATGAGCTCAAGAGCAAATTTGTGTTTTTGGGTGTTATGAAGATATAAATTGATAGTGTTATTAACACAATTGTGTTATTTTAAATTGAATTAAGAAACCAAGCCTTTTGGCTCAGGAATGACTTAGATTCCTAAGCCAAAGGCTTGGAACTGTCAATTTATAATTGAGTATGGGAGTCTTGATAGATAATAACAGAATTCAACTTTGATCGCCAAATACACTATGAATTTCAATGTTAAAATCTAAAAAATTAATACCATCATGACGAGCACACTCTTCTCTTTCCAAAATTATGATTTATATATTTTTTGGACTAATTTAAGGTTTGAAACTATGTTGATTTCTAACTATAACTCTTTTAGGCCACTACATGCCATAAATATCCATGCCTATACATGTTCATATAATTTTTGTCATTGATCCAAATACAAAACAAGTTATATGGTCACAAAATAGGCATGATTCTACACACATTCAAAACATATTGATTTTCATTTTATTAGGTAGTTAGGTGCGCTACACGACTAACTATCCATTTTTTTGTCAATTTTTAGGATCTATTTACTTAAAAAATTCATAAAAAAAATGTTCATTGAAAAATATAAAAAAATAGGACTTATCTAAATGTTCACTAAAGGGTTTCAAAAAATATTAGGTGATGCTAAAAAAAATAGTGCTCCGCATGGCCATCTATCTACTCTATTTTCTTAAATAAAATAGAAATTTCTCTTCAAATTTTAGACATTTAACCTAGTTATACTTAACCATTTTAAAAAAAATAGTGTTTTGGAAACTAGATTCAAAATGTTACATTTAATGTTCTTACACCATCTTCAAATTTAGAGTGTAGATATCTCAAATTATCGACAAAAGTTTAAATTTTTGAAATTTTAATAAAATCATGTTCACGGGTAGGCCCCTTTTTGTTCTCCAACTTTGTGCACTTACCCCATGAGGTATTGATTATGAATCTTAAATCATGTTCTAGATGTGGTTCTGTACCTTCCAAAGTTTGATAAAGCTTGTAATTATTTTGAAAATTTGTTGTAGAAAAGTTCACTATGTTGGTTTCTACACTTAACTATCATTCCAAGTTGGTTCTAGACTTGATGGAGCCAGACACGAGGATAGTAAGGTCCAAAACACAACATTTAATCAAACTATGGCACTATAATTAGTTTCACACAAGGCACAAACCTTGTGTGCTCACCTAAATTACAACAACAAATGGACTGGGCCCACATTGGGCTAGTTAAATCATGGTGCAATTTGGGGTTCAAGCGGGCTTAGTCATTGGTGAAGGGTGTTTAGGTGGCCTTTCAGTGCCACATACTTCAAAGAGAGTTCAATAGGCACAAGTATTCTAAGTTGGGTTGGGTTCTTAGGGGCATAAGCTATGTAAATAGCTAGTTGGAGTCATTCAGGTACCTAAATGATTCGTAAGGATGACTTTGTTCAATAACCCATCTTTAAGATGGCATTATAGGAATGGGTCTTAGAGCCTTGGTGCATTTGGGTTCCAAAACTTAATGCATTTATAGGTTGGTTGGTGTTGATAAATGGTACAAGTATGTCATTGGTGACTAGGTTTGAACCTCCATATCCCAATATATACGTAAGAACTAAAAAAAAACTTAAATCAAACTAACTCACAAGTATAACATCATGCAGGTTATAAAACAAGGATTAATGATTCATTCCTTTCATAGTCTTCTTCATTAACTTATAGTTAATAAAAAAAGTTCAATACAAGTAACATATCATATGCTATTCATAACTCTATTCATGTCAAGTATCTCACATGCGAGCTTGGGCTATACATTCAAATCTCTACACTACCTTAGGCATAAAAAGAAATACTACTAGTTCACTTTCTATTTTACCAAAGCTTTAGTGCACTTAATCACCTATCTTATTCATTAAAATAGTTCTTTTTTTATAGCCAATTGGGTGTCTTTTTCCAAGTCATATGGGTGCATGTTGAGTGCTGAGTTGTCATGAGTCTGCTAGCTCCACTATGTTATCCAGGGTGAATAAATGCATATTACACATTGATATATCATTGAGGGGTATCTATCTCTCCTGATCTACTCTTTGAAATCCATGATTTTTGATTTTCCATGTCCAAGTCTTGGGATGTCTTCATGTAATTTTTTGCTATGCAACTACCTGCCAGCTAGTGCAAGATCCATAAGGACTTCTCCAGCTAGTGATAAAATATACAAAAAGGGGAACACCCACTCCAAGGGTCACCTCATATCAAGATTGGTCTAATTGGTGTGGTCCATGTACTTGGTCCAAAAAGGGGGCCCAACATTAGCCCATACAAAAAAATTAGTCCACCCCAAACTAGTCTTTTAACGACTTAGGTGCATATAATTCGGGTGCACCTTGCCTTAAGTCTTCTTTAAATTTTTTAAAACCTTAGATGGTACCCCTAATATCTTCAATGGTGCCATCCACTTTAGTGGATATGGACTATAGAACAAGTATGCCCATGCTTTTGAATTCCTTTCTAAAAGCTTCTAGCCTTTCCTTCGGGTGCTTCACCCTGCCATCCAATATCTCCCCCTGCTCACTAGCTGATCCAAGAGGATCTATATTTCTCTCTAAAAATAAAGTCTTAAAATTGTAGGTTTATCAATGCCATGGTGAAGGGCTTGTTGAGATATTTTTGATGCATTTGTTGGTTTGAAAAATAGATTCCACATGCATGAGTTATGGCACTTGGAAGATCGCTTCAAGCAAATAAAAAAAAATTGGGTTTTGTCGACAAGTGATGAGAAGTCAACAATTAATGAATGTCGACAAGTGGTGAATACGTGATTGGATTGACACCAATTTAATATCATCCAATTTTGAATATAGTATAATTAATTAAATTTCATTCCAAAGACCCTCAAAATTCCAAGACCCTCCAAACTTTCCATGTGACATCCACATTACATGTCGATAGAAGTTTCTAACCAACCAAGTTTCCATGTGTTTTCCATGGTTCCCATAAACATGCCATGTTCTAACCATAAACATCCCACAATTTCCATGAAATCACTACATATCAACATCCACAATGTATACCATGCCTTTTAAGGCACTAACTACCCACAAGTTTAATGGCATTTAACCTCTTTAAAATCCACCCACTTACCCAATGGGGGATATTAGATTTCAATGCCACCAAAAACATTGGGATAAGACCAAAACCATTGGAAGGGACTCAAACCTTATTATTTGAGGTAAGAGGGTAAGTTCCCAACTGATTGGGATGTTTGATAAAACACTATAAATTGAGCTTGAGATTATAATTGAATCCAAGTTTTCGACATGAATATTGTTTCCAAGGCATGTAAAGAGTGTGGAGAGAACCGGAGAAGGATTTTGTGACTTAAATGAATTAATATGGTTTTGAGATAGATTTGAAGGCTGTAAGATAGTTTTTGAAGACTTATTAATATTGTAAAGTAAGTTTTGCTATAATTAATAAGGAGTGATCCCCCATTGGAGCAGATATGGAGATGTAGGTTTTACAGTTGAACTCTGTTATCAAATCATGTGTGGTATTTTCTATCAATTATTGTCTCTTATTTTGTTTCACTCTTAAAATTATGTCTATTTTAGATATTTATAAATCAATTTTAATTCCATACTCAGTTAAAATGTTGATTTTAAATAAATCAATGAATTAAGGTTTCGATCCAATTGTAAGTGTAATTTCTCTTAATACGACACTTGAATATTGTCAATTATGGATCATATTTTTGGTATTAGAATGACACTCATATTTAACTATGTGGAGTGCTAGTGTATGTTGACAAGGTCAATATCTAGGTGGGATGAAGGAGAATTAGCAGAATATGATCTAGAGATTGGATTAAGATGTACTACAGAAATGAGAGATGAATTTGAGTATGAATGAGATTTCTAACAATCATTCTTGGAAATGAAGGACATGGTCAAGGAAATTTAATGAGAATGATGAATTAAGATGGATCATGATGGAGGTGGTAATTTTTTTGAGAAACCTTACTCCTCTTTGGGTGACGGTAAAGATAAAAATGTTGTTGAATCTCTTCCTTCACTAAAGCTAGATATTAAGTTTGCATTACCGAATTTTAATGGTAAGATTAATGTAGAAAAGTTGGATAACTGGATAAATCAAATTGAAGTATATTGTAGGGTCCAAAATATTTCAAATGATGAGGCTAAAATTCACCTGGATACTCTTCAAATGGGAGGCACAACTCTCATCTGATGGGAGAGTCAGTTGAATAAAAATAAGATTAAAATAGGTAACTTGATTTCCACTTAGAGTGAATTTGTTGATGCACTCAGAAAGAAATTTTATCCTTTAATCTATATGCATAGGGACATGATGGATTGACAATCTTTTAGACAAACTAAAGGCCAAAGTGTTCAAGATTATACATGAGAATTTAGAAAAAAGGCTTTACTTTTGAATATTCCTCTTTATACATAGGAAATACTACTTAAATATATAGGTGGGTTGCATAGTTACTTGAAACACATGATTCTTGTTCTCAATCCCACTAGTTTAGATGAAGCATGTGTTAAAGCCATTCATTTATAGGCTAGAGGAAAATAGACAAAAGAATATTTTCCTAATGTTAAAAGTAAGCAATTTGAAGTTAAGCATTCTAAAGGGCAAAGTTCTGGAAAGGGTAAATAAAAATACACTATAACTATTCATAAAGAAGAGGGTAAGACATTTTAAAATCATTGCAAGAAAAATCATGATGAGTCTAAGTGTTGAAAATTACATTCTGAGTTAAATCCTTTTAACAGGTTTAAGAAGAAAGATAAGAAACTTAATATTTTAGTTCAGGATCTGGGTTTAGATTTTGGGGATGAAACTAAGATCACAACTATGAGTATGTAGAATTGTTTCTCTTTCTATTTCTAGCACTAATTCATCTAATGTTGCTTCCTCTTCAAAATAAAAATTTGTGCATGATGATAAGAAAATAAATGAGTTGTTCCATATTAGAGTTGTTGCAAAACATACTAAGATTAACACTCTATTTGATAATGGATCATAGGAAAATTTGATTTCTGAAGATATTATTAAAAATTTAGGCTTAAAAATAACTCTCCATCAAAAACCCTATCCACTTGGTTGGGTGTGTGATGATGCAAAATTTCAAGTAACCAAAACTTGCAAATTCAAATTTGTCATCACATCCAAATTCATGGATGAATTTGATCTGGATGTAGTCCCTCTGAACATATGTGGGATTGTTTTAGGAAGCCCTTATTTTTTGATAGAAAAAAAATATTTTATAGGGAAGAGAATAAGTACTTTCTTGTTAAGGATGGAATTAAATTTATAGTCAGAGCACATCATGTAAAGATAAGTCTTTCCTTGGTCACAATAGGACAAATGAAAGACTAGTCAATTCAAGCAAGAATTTTTGTCTCATGTTGATTAAGTCTAAGGAAAAAGAATATTCTCAAGCTATGGAAAATTGTGATCCTAAACATAAGAAAGAATTAGTTGAAATAATTTCTAGTTATGAAGATGTGTTTTAGGATCCTAAAGGGTTACCCCATAAAAGGGGTGTTCAACATGAAATTCAGTTGTTACAGGATTTTCCTCTCCCTAACATTGGCATGTATGGGTTATCAGTGGTGGAAAATGAGGAAATCAAGAAGTAAGTAATGGAACTTTTAGAAAAGGGTGTTATTCATCCTAGTACATCTCCTATTGGTTATCCTATCATTTTGATGCTTAAGAAAGATGACACATGGTGAATGTGTGTTTATTTTCATGCTTTAAACAAAATTACTATTAAGAATCATTACCTTCTTCCTCATATTGATGATTTTCTAGATTAGTTAAGAAATGTTATCTATTTCACTAAGTTAGACTTAAAAATGGTTATCATCAGGTTAGGATTAATGATGGTGATATTTGGAAAACTACTTTTAAGACAAAACAAGGATTGTTTGAGTGGCTTGTCATGGCCTTTGGATTGTGTAATGCACTGGCTACATTCATGCGATTGATGAATGATGTTTTTAGGCCATTCCTTGATGAATTTGTTATAGTCTACTTAGACGATATTTTGATATTCAGTCAATCTTGGGAAGATCATGTGATTCATATTAGGAAAGTCATGGATGCATTAAGATGGGAGAAACTTTATTTGAAATTGTCTAAATGTGAATTCAGCAAGACCTCTTTGATTTACTTGGGTTATATTGTAGGACATGGTGAATTAAAAATTGATCTTCTAAAGGTGGAGGTTATTGTTAAATGGCCTAAACCCAATAATGTAATTGAGGTTAGAATTTTTCTTGGTGCAGTACAATATTGGAGAAAATTCATTGCTAATTTCTCACTTATTGCATTACCCTTGCATTATTTGATTAGTACAAAATAGGTCTTTTAATGGGTAGGTAAGCAAAAAAAATACTTCGACACTTTGAAGATAAAGATTAATATTGATCCTATCTTGGCACTTCTTGATTTTTAAAATCCATTTGAGATTGAGATGGATGCAAGTGATTATGCTATGGGAGTTGTTCTGATGCAAGGAAAGAAACTAGTATGTTATCATTTTGAGACCTTCACAGGTGTGATAAGAAACTATTTGACTTATGATAATGAATTATATGCATTAGTGTTGAGTGTTAAGAAATGGAAACATTACTTGATGGGCAAGGAGATAGTGATACATACAAATCATCAGCCCCTCCAATATCTCCAGTCATAGGCCAATCTACAACAATTTAGGAATTTTTGTTGGATGGGTTTCCTACAACAGTTTCATCTTGTGATCAGGTATAAGAAAGGTATTCAGAATAAAGTTGATGACATGCTTTTTAGGCCTCATATGGTAGTTGAATCTATTCTTTTACATCATAGTTCTTTGACTCATGAAAGTTATAAATAACAATATGTTGCTGATGCTGACTTTAAGGATGTGTATAAAGACTTGATGAGTGGAAAATAGGTAGAAGAATCAGACTATCATGTGCATAATGGACTTTTGTATTATTTGGGTAAACTTTGCATTCATTAAAATGAAAGGGTGCACATGATTAGGGAAGCACATACTTCTCTTATTTTTGGTCATTTTGGATTTGGTAAAATGGTTGCACATTTAAGAATGTATTGTTATTAGCCCCGTATGCAGGAAAATGTTGCCAAATATATCAAGGGGTGGTTCTTTCTGCCACAAGCAAACCTAATAACAAGAAATTGGGACTTTACACTCCCTTACCTATTCCTACCCATCCGTAGGAAAGTATTTCCATGGACTTTGTAAGGGGTTTGCCTATGTCATGGAGAAAACATGATTACTTGTATGTGGTAGTGGATAGATTTAACAAGATGTGTGTTTTGATTCCTTGCACTAAATAAATTACAAGGGAAGGTACAACACACTTGTTCTTTCAACATGTATGAGTTCATTTTGGTTACCCACTTCTATTATTTTTGATCAATATTCTTGATTTCTTAGGGAATTTTGGTCAACACTATGGAAATTGATGGACACTAAGTTGAATAAGAGCACTACATTTCATCCATAGATCCATGGGTAAATAGAGGTTATAAACCGTATAGTGGTACATTTACTTAGGGGTTATTACAGTAAACTTCCCAAGTTGTGGGATGAGAATTTATGCTATGTACAACATGCTTACAACTGTGCACTTCATTATTCTACTATGAAATCTCCTTTTGAAGTTTGTTATGGATATTTGCCTAAACTCCTCTAGATGTTTGTTATGGACATGATTCAAATTTTTATAAATGTAAAGATGATATTAAAGCCAAGAAGTTCATTAAAAATATATAGTAGGTACATCAGACTGTCTGAGATCAGTTGGAGAAAAGTCAAGAAAAGTACAAAGCAAGACATGACAAACATCGTGCTGATCACTAGTTTGTTGTAGGTGATTTAGTATGGCTTTATATCAGTAAGAAAATACTGACAAGTGAAGGTAAAAAGTTGAAACCAATCTAGTATGGTCCCTTTTGGATTATGGAAAAGATTATTAAAAATGATTTTTGATTGGATTTACCACCTTATATGTAGATTTATTTAGTTGTGAATGTGGAAAATCTAAAATTTTATGAGCCTTTAATGATCATAGATCATGATGAGAGTGTATCCATTCCTTCTATTTATGATTTTGATATTGAGTATCTAATGAAACTATAGGAATATACAATACTTGACAAGAATGTTCAGACATCATGAAGGCGAAATGTTGAATATCTTCGTGTTGGTCTCAAAGGGATGCACCTGAACAAGGCCAAATGGATGGAATCTGGAAAAGTGAGGGAACTATGCCGTCACCTCTTTACCAGTTACTTGACTTTTAGAGGTCTAAAATCTCCTAGTAGGGATGATTAATCTAGGAGGATCTATATTTCTCTCTAAAAATAAAGTCTTCAAATTGTAGGTTTATTAATTCCATGGTGAAGGGCTCATCAACAGATTTTTGACGTATTTTATAGTTTGAAAAATGGAGCCCTTATGCATGAGTTATGGCACTTGAAAGATCTCTTTGAGCAAATAAAAAAAATCAAGGTTTGTTGACAAGCGATGAGAGTTCAACAATTGATGGATGTTGACAAGTGGTGAATGGAAAATTGACAACTTGATGGATCCTCAAGCTAGTGGTGAATGAAAAATTGACAACTCGATGGATTGTCAAGCCACCACATGGATTGACACCAATTTAATATGGTCCAATTTTGAATGTTATGTAATTAATTAAATTTAATTCCAAAGTCCATCAAAATTCCAAGACCCTCCAAACTTTCCACGTGACATCCACATTACATGTCAATCAAAGTTTCTAACCAACCAAGTTTCCATGTGTTTTCCATGGTTCCCACAAACATGCCACATTTTAACCATAAACATCCCATAATTTCCATGAAATCACTACATATCAACATCCACAATGTATACCATGCCTTTTAAGGCACTAACTACCCACAAGTTTCATGGCATTTAACCACTTCAAAATCCACCCACTTACCCAATGTGGGATAGTAGATTTCAATGCCACCAAAAATGTTGGGATAAGACCAAAACCATTGGAAGGGACTCAAACCTTATTATTTGAGGTAAAAGGGTAAGCTCTCAACTGATTGGGATGTTTGAGTAAACATTATAAATTGATCTTGAGATTATAATTGAATCTAAGTTTTGGACATGAATAGTGTTTCCAAGGCATGTAAAGAGTGTGGAGAGAAACGAAGAAGGATTTGTGACTCAAACAAATTAATATGGTTTCAAGAGATTTTTAGAGATATATTTGAAGGCTGTAAGATAATTTTTGAAGACTTATTAATATTTTAAAGTGAGTTTTGATAAAATTAATAGGGAGTAATCCCCCATTGGAGCGAATATGAAGACGTAGGCTTTACAGTCGAACTCCATTATCAAATCATGTGTAGTATTTTTTGTTGATTATTGTCTCTTATTTTGTTTCACTCTTAAAATTATGTCTATTTTGAATATTTATAAACTAATTTTTAACTCCATAATTAGTTAAAATGTAATTTTTAATTAAATCAATGAATTAATGTTTTGATCTAATTATAAGTGTAATTTCTCTTAAAATGACACTTGAATATTGTTGATTACGGATCACTGGCCTTTGTTTGAAAGCTATGGAAGACTGCCTCTAAGTCCTCCTTTAGAGTCTTCAATTCATAAATAAAGGAGTTGAATTTAGCCATTAACTACATGCTTGTGGTCCTTGTTACCATGAAGGAGTGTTGGAATAGAGTGTCTTTATCTTCCTTTGCCTTTTTGAGGCACATATCGATGATTGTTACCTAATTGGTAAAGTTACCAAATATTATGTTAGCTTCCTCGATACCCTCTTAATGTTTATCAAAGAGGTCTTTGACCATGTCCATCTTTTTGTTTAACTCTCCTCAAAAGGCCTCACAGGGGTCTTGTTTCTCTTTGAGTGCCAACCTCATCCTTATTATGATCTGTTCTACAAGCATGCATATGTAATTAGCTTTCTTTATTCTAAAGGTATCCACACCATCTAGGAGGGGTGGATCCACCTCTTCCATGCTCTCTATTAGTTATTTGAGCTTGAGATTTGTTGCCTCAAGATCTTTCATCCTCTAACAGTCACACCCTTTTATCCTAGGGTGCTTTCTCTTCTCTCTCCCTCTTCTTGGCCTTCTCTACTTTAGCCTTTATTTTTGCCTCTTCTTTCTTGTCCTTTTTATCCTTTATCTTTACAACTTGCACAGTGCATTTATTTTCTCTCTCCCTTATTTCCTTAGCCTCTAGTTAATTGATTTTAGTCTAGGACATACCCTTGGCTTTCATCTCTTCACACCTCTAGTGTAATCTTAGTACTACATTAATATGGCCTTGTTTGAGGCCCATGGCCTTCCATTAGCATTACAACTCCTCTTTTGTTGGTGTGCCTAAATGGGTTGCCTCCTTGGGCTTCTTGCCCATTTCTCATTCTTGATTTCCTTCCTCCACCAATGCCTTAAACTCTTCCTCTTTTCTATACTCTTTAACCTCCACCATGTAGATGACCTCCTTTCGTACCTCTACCTTATCCATTTCTTCCTTCTACTCCTACATCTCCTTCACCATTTGTGTTTTTACCTTACTAGAGTTAAGTCTTCTCAATCTTTGTCTATGATTTTATAGTCCATTCTAAGGTAGTGGGGAAGGGGTCCTTTCATTGGATGAAGACTCTTCACTCTCGGGTACAACATAGGTGCCCCAACCCTAATATTCTTCCCCAAACTCCTCTATTTCCTCTTCTTTAGATATAATTATTTTGGGTGCTGAAGAGGGAGCCTTCCCTTTCTTTTTCTCTTGTGTGCAGGTGGAGGATTTACATGTGAAACTTACATGCTTCTTGGATGACTATGAGGCATATGATTCCCCTTTTAAAGTGATATTTAGCTTTATATGCTCCTTGATTTATTCTAAGGTCTCTCCTCTCTTTTTCTTCAGAGACTTTTTCTTCTTAAGGGGTGCTGGGGTTCCTTCATCCCCGATCTAGAATGGGGGTCTTTTCTTCGTTCAATGCAAGACATGATGCTAGAATCCTTCTTATTTAGTTTCCTCACATAGTAGAGCCTATGGATGAATATAAATATGGTGACCTCTTGGACTGGATCAATTTTTGGGCAATCTGAGGGGTCTTCTTCATCTTCTATCATGCTTCTATCTGTGTGAGGGAACCTGTGCATCATTCTTGAACTTTTTGCATCTAGTTTCTTAACTAGAATGGCCATTATTTTCATATTAAAGATCTAGTATAGTGAATCTTGTAATTACTCTACGAAGAAGGTGAAGGGGAGCTTCAACCATCCTAACTTATTCCCATCCATAATTGACAAGTGCATGACATAGTAGTGTTGAATCATGACAAAAGTTATCATCACAAATAGGCTCATGGGAAGACCCTAAGAAATGTGCCACTCTAGTCCAAAGGCTTTGATGTACTACTCATACCAGTGCATTACATGATTCTTGTATTTTGGGATGAAGGTTGTAGGGTAGGTGTATTCTTTATACTTCTATGCATAGGATTCATGGTGTTCTAGAAACACCTATAGGTTATCTTCACTTCCATCAAGGATCCCAATCTCTTCCATTATGAAAAGGATGACTAAGCTGACCTTAAAAAGTATTAAGTACGAACTATATAGTCCCAAAGTAGGACCTCAAGTCACTATAGTTCTACCCTACAATGAAGGATTTCAACTAGTGTAGTAGTTAATTGAAACAAAATAGGCACAGTTGGTATAAAGGCATAGTATGATTTAGGCAATAATAAGTTGGTATGTCAAGGCTCAATAAACAAAGGTTTCCCCTAGTTTTCCCATAGGTATTTATAACTAAGACACAATGGCATAGATCAATAGTACTATTTTTCTCATAGGTGGTTATAATTAGTAGCAAGACTGATGATAAAAAGTGAACCACAAATGAAGGATGTAACTACCAAAAATTCTATCATACTGCCCTAAAATACTATCTCTATTTGAAATGATCAAAATAATTGTTGAAATTGCTTGAATTCATCATGCTAAAAAGGGGAAATTAATGGCAAAACCAAAGTCAAACAAGCTAGGTAGATAGGATTCAAAAGATGCTCGATTGATAGAATAGAATGGTAAATGGATAAGTAATAGGCTAAGAGGAATGATATTCATATAAAGAAGAATAGTGATAAAGTGGCATAATTGGAATGGTCCTTATAGACAATACACCATAGTGCTCAAACATAGTATTTCTTGAGGTAAATAATATTCATCAGCTTAGGAAGTTCAACTCTATTTGGTGTGGCAAGCCTGTATGCTCCTAATCTATAATCTAAAGTAATAATGAAAGGACTTATCCAATTTGGTTTGAATTTACCTTTATGCTTCTTCTCAACTATGGTATTATTTCAATTTTCTTTAAGAACAATATAACCAAGTTCAAATATTCTATACTTGACGTGTTGATTATAGTGGCCTTTGAGTCAGTTCTAATATGCTTGAAGATTGTTAACCACACCTATGCATTTTTCATCAAGTAGGTCTATATCTTAAAGGCGAGCTACTCAGTAATCATGATCATCTAGGACATGTTTGAAATATATGCATAGTAAAGGCAACTCAAACTCAATGGGAAGGATGGATTATATACTATAAAAAAGTGAGTATAGAGTGGCTCTTGTGGGGGTATGGTGATTGGTACGGTATGTCCAAAGGACACAAAATATCTAAAGGTGGTAGTCACGATTAGAATCATTGACAATATTTTTGAGAATGTTAACAATTATTTTGTTGGCTACCTCAGCCTAACCATTACCTTAAGGGTAATATGTTGTATATAAATGTTGTGTGATTTTATATTTGGCACATAGCTTGTCGACATCCTTCTCATAACACTAGTGTGGATTCTATCAAATTTAAACAACGAAGTAGAGTTCCATAAAAACTATGATGGTGGAGGGTTGATCCAAGTAGAGTATAATGAGTGGAGTGATGGATAAAGGCTTTGGTTTGTTTATGGGATATATCAGGTGGTATAACTTGGTCATGGAGGTAATTATAAAGGTTTGAATATCATATAGAATTATGACTAACAATATCACAAATCATGGCAATGATTGAAGGTTCATGAGCTGGTGTGACCAAATTATTGACAAGGAATTGATACTCTTTAGTTTTATCCATTTATCAAATCAAAGAGATGATAGTAGCCATGGCATCAATAGTTCTATTACTAGCCCTTGGTATATGCCCGAATTAGATATATGCAATTTACTATTTAAGAGTGTCAACTATAGCTTTGTAAGGAACCAACATGTCATATTTAGTTTGGAAATGGTCTATGACCTAATTGATGATTAACTAAGAATCACCATAAACCTTGAGATGAATTATGTTCCATTATTCTACCTGTCAAAGTTATACAACAAGCGATTCATACTCATCATGTTGTTTATGCAAGGAAAACTAATTCTAAAAGACCTAGGAATTAGATCCCCCTATGGTGTAATAAATAAGAGGCCTACCCTCGATCTATGTGCAGTAAATGATACATCAAAATATAGCTTCCGATGCTACTCTTCAAGAGGTATATCAGTGATGGTCATGATGGATTTATCAAAAAATTAGAATGTGAGTGGATCTATGTCTCGAAGGGGTGCTTTAACAAGTTGATTTGTAAGGACCTATCCCTTAATTGCCTTTTGATTTCCATACTCTATGTCAAACTCACTAAGAAGCATGATCCACTTGGCCATTCTACCTTATAAATATATTTTATATAGTAGATACTTGAGTGGATCTACTTTTGAAATGACCATGGTCTTATTGTTCAACATGTAGTGTCATACTTTTTGAGCTATGAAAACCATGGCTAGATAGGGTTTTTCAATAGACGTATAGTTATGTTCATATGTGACCAATATACAACTTAAGTAGTATACTTCATGTTCTTTATTTTTTCATCATGTTGAGCTAAAAGTGCCCTCAAGGTACTATATTTAGTTGATAAGTACAACAAAAGTGATTTTCTTGACTTAGGGGGTCACAAAATAGGTGGATTTGCTAGGTAATCTTTTAGCTACTGGAAAGTTGCTTGGCAGTGATTATCAAAGTGAAATTTAACTCCCTTCTTTAGAAGATGTGTAAATGGATGACAATTATCTACTAACTAAGATATAAAGCATTAGATTGACTGGACCTTGCCCTGCAAACTATGGAGCTAATTCAAATTGGTTAGCGATGACATCTCTATTATATCTTGGACTTTGGCTTGATCAAATTCAATGCCTCTTTGAGACACAATGAAGCTGAGTAATTTTCTAGATGTTACTCCAAACACACATTTATTTGGATTCAATCAAACTTGCTACTTACGTAGTCTTTCAAATATTCTATGTAGCATTGCTAGATGGTCGGCCCTAGTTTTTTATTTGCTTAGTATGTCGTCGATGTAGTCTTCAACAATATCATGCATCATATCATGGAATATGATGGTCATGTCTCTTTGATATGTGGTTCTAGCATTCTTAAAACCAAATATCATTACTTAATAACAAAATGCTCCCCATGGAGTGGTGAACGCTATTTTATGTTGGTCTTTTGGTGTTATTCTAATCTAGTTGTATCCTGAAAAGCCATCCATGAGTGAAAGCATTTCATAACCCACCATGGAATTGATGATCACGTCAATATTAGGCAATGAAAATTCATCTTTAGGGCAAGCTTTATTTATGTCTTAGAAATCAGTATAGATTATGATTCCTTCAAGATTTTTGCTAATAGGGACAACATTAGATATCCATTCTAAGTAGTCAATGGAGTGAATACATCCTGCTTCTAAGAGTTTTTCCAACTCTTTCTTTACTAATATAGTAATACAAGGATGTATCTTGTATAACTTTTGCTTAACTAGTTTGGCATTGATATTTACCACAAGGTGATGTAAAACCAAGGTGGGATCCAAACCTTGTATGTCAGAATATGCCCATGCAAATATATCTAAAAATTATCTCAATAGAGTTGTAAAGACTTCACATTCTTCCTTAGTAAGGGACATGCCTAATTTTATCCATTTTAGGCTTGATGGAGTGCTAATGTTTACCTTTATTGTATCCTCGACTAGAAGGGTTGAACCATATTCTAAGATAGTAGGAACAGACTTGAACTATCAAGCTATATCAGAGTCCTCTGTTAAGGATAGATCTTCAACTTCTCCCAGGCATGATGAATCTGGGTCCCCAAGGGGAGATCTAGCCATATGACAAAAATAATAAAAAATTCTTGAAGAATTCAATCAAACACTTATTGTTGCTCAAAATTGAACTCAGATCCATAGGCAAGTTCATCATTAGTGGTCTCTTAGTCTAAATTCAAAGAAGAATGAACACCTCCATCGAATGGTGCCTAAAACAAGTTTTTACCACTAGATTGGCCTTTTCTTTTCTTTTTCCCTAGTCAGAAAGCACCTCAAGGAGGTTTTCACTTAGAGACCTCAATATTTTATTTATTTATTTTTGGCTAAGGGTGTTCACCCACTCTCCAAAATAGGCTTCAGGATCCAATGCAATTGAGAATCTTGATTTATGATCTCCCAATGAAATCTTGTCTCTAAGGCCTAAAAAGTCACAAAATGCCTCATCATTCTAAAACTCATCAATTAAAAAATTGGATTCTTGTTGGTCTTAATCTATCAGTTGGGGGTAGTATAATGACAATAGGTTGTGATGAATGACTAGGGTAAGGGTACAAATGGCATTATTATCAAACATGTTAGTCTCAGCTAAGTCACCAAAGGTGAGGCTATGATTAGATTCTACTTCATTTTCATCTTCATCATCACTAATCATTGGTGATGAAATGAAAATAAGTTATCTGGGGTTACCCTCAGGTGGTTTAAATCCAAGTCCATAAGGTCTTTTGTACTTGGTCATAGAAATTTGCTCCATTATTCCTTGTTAATTTGGTCTAAGGCCTCTTCCTTCATAGTCATGATTCTCCATGATCCTATTAGGAATAAGATGCTTTGTACTTTTATAAAAATCAGCTTGGTTGTCATTTTATAACCATGTTTCATCCCCTTCAAGATGGTTTGGTTCTAGGCTAGATGCTGGTACAAACATGACATGTCCCTTATTTTTGCCCTTTTGTTGCCAATACATGTGTGGGGTAACTTTAAGTCATCCAAAGGTCTTTGGATTATGAGGAAGATTAGAAATATGTGTCGGGGAATCCAAGAACAAACACACCTTGTTCTGATCCCACTTGTTAGGATCTTGCTCCTCAGAAAAAGCACAATATGATTACCAAATATAAGAAATTAAACATGCAAAAATATACCAGAAACACAAGTAACTAGAATTCACACATAACACAAAATATGAGAGACAATACACTATATTGTATTAACACTTGTACAGAAAAGAATACAATAAAGAGACACCACACTCTTCCACCTTATAGAGGCTTCCCACACCTCAAGTGTACAGTAATTCTTCTTCAAAACACTCTCCTACCAAAAATGGTCCCAACACACAACTCACACACAGAATTGGTGTTCACCTCTCCAACTAGTCAGTAATAACCCTGCCAGTACACCAAGCACTCTAAAGTACTTCAAGTTGATCTCCCATGAACCTGCAACCTGCAATTCAATAGACCATACTTACACATGTAGATATCCTATGAGCTTGCAACACCCTGCAACTCAATGATCTTAAAATGGAAGGATCTTCCTTGCCTTCCTTTCTTAGCTCATAATTACAATACATGCCAATGGGTCTATAAATAGATCCCAGACTTAAACAATAACTTAGACTCTTAGTTTACTATAATTATCCACGTAGCTCAAGACTCAAAATAGCCTTTACATGCAAATACTCAGTTCACTTAACTAACAGTTCTGGAACACACAGGCGACTGACGTCGGTCCCTGTCTAACTGGTGCTAACCGACATCGACCGACTTTCTACCGACGCTGGTTGCCTTCTGCAAGCATCATGACCGATGTCGGTCATACTACCAATGCTGGTACTTTTGGATCTTCAGCAACCTCCTATTTTCATCTGCATAGTTAAAGCTTTTAGCTCCACAACCTAACAATCTCCCACTTGGAGATAAATAGCTACAACTATCCTGTACCTGTACTTTGTCTAGTTTTTTCCCTTGGCTTTGTATCCCTCTTCAAGATCACTCTTGAAGACCAACCACCACAAAACCTGTAGTGCAACTCATGTCATCCAAATCACCTTCCACATCCACATCTACAAACCATGTAGAAAATAACTTGACCCTGCATAGCATGTGCACCTGCTGCTGGTCCCTATAAGAATCCACTGAACTACCCTCTAATGCTTCTTTCCCGGATTGGCTCCAAACTTGTGACAACTCCCACTACTTGGGAAAACTCAGGTCTAGTACATACCATGCACTTAACCTCATTATGTGAATCAAGACCCTATCCATAAAATTGTCCAACCATCAGCGTGCTAACCGGTCTCACACAATCATCTTGAAACAAAGTCAATCTGTGACCTTCCATGTCTCTAGAACACACTCATGCCAAAGAATCTTGCTGCTCTCAGATTCCTCATGACATACTTCTGAACTAGCTTTACCTTTAGTTCAACAACTCCCTGTATATGTAACCCTGCAACAAGCACATCATACAATAATAGGATAATGTAGCTAATATTATCCAACTTGGTAAAGAGAAACACAATGATCAAACCTCCATTGTCCTGAAGCTTATACAAGACCATATACCCTGGCCTTCTGTCTCATGTATCCATTTCCGCTCTTCTTCATCCTGAACATCCATTCGTCTCTCAGTGCTTTCTTCTAGCTGGCAACTCCACCCAAAACTCTTGTTTGGTTCTTCTCCAAGGAATCACATCCTTCATCCATGCCAAGCTCCCATTGTTTCTTGGATCTACCTGTTCTGCTTCTTTAACAACTTCTTGATTCTTTACCATAAGTGAGCAACAAGTAGTGTAAAGAAGGGAAATGATGAATTTGAGGCTTATTTACCCTTTAAGTCCTCCATATGGGCACTTAAGACTCCTTGACAGCTTGCTATCCACCCAAAATCCATCTTAGTAATCGATGTCGATCACATCTCAGTCTGCACCCGACTGATGTCAGTTCCCTATGACTGCCTCATCACTGACGTCGATTCCCCCTTATCAACACTGGTGTTTATCTGCCCTGAGTCACTGACGTTGGGCTGTACATAGCTGACATTGGTCCTTATCTAGATGCTGACGCTGGTTTTCTTGCCGACATTGGTCTCTGTGTTTTGCTTGTGAGAACTGACCTTTTCCTGTGAGCTCCTTTTGGATTAAACCCTTGTCCAAATCACCCTTGCTCTGCTCAGAATTCTTTTGCCCCTTATGCTAAACTCTGTTCATCACCTTCTCCTTGAAAACCAAGGCTTTCCTGCTCTTGTCACTAACATCAGATTCCTCAAGAAACGTCACCTTCTTCTTCTACATACAAAAATCTCGATCTATGCTCTTCAAATCTGAAAGCATACCCTTTGACTCAAGAACATTCATCTCCTTCTTATTCATGTGACCAAGCCTATTAAGCCACATCTTCAAATCTACAGTTGAAGTAGATAACCTAGAAAGAGAATCAGTAATACAAGTAGATAGATAAAGTGTACCTACTTTTTTACCTCTTGCTACAACAAGTGCACCCTTGGTAACCTTCCAAGAGTCTGCTATGAGAGTTACTGTGCAACCCTCATCACCCAAACTTCTTATAGAAATCAAATTCTGCTCTAGAACTGGGACATGCATGACCTCCTTTAACACCCATGTGTTACCTATCTACAATTTCAGCTTCACTTTCCCTTTGCCAACCATCTAACAAGGCTTACCATCCCCTAAACAAATTTCTCCAAAGTTACCCTGGACACACTCATGAAAAAATTCCCTATTTGGGGATGCATGAAAAGAGGCACCAGAATCTAAAACCCAAGATTCTACTTTATCCAAAGAACATACCAGAGCATCCTATGCAATGAAATTTGCAACATCTGCTTCTTCTTCATGTCCTTCATGTTGATCTTCACCCAACCTACAATCTCTCTTTAAGTGCCCTTGCTTTCCACATTTCTAGCAGGTTATTCTGCCATACCTAGACTTGGATCTCCTGCCTATCTTGGACCTTGATCTCCCACGCTCGATCTTCTCTCTTTGCCTTCCTCTGCCTTCAACACTCAAAGCATTTCCTGATGATTCACCTGTGCTTTTCCTACGAATCTCTTCATTCAAGATCACACTCACAATATCATCCACTTTTAATATTTTTGAAGCAGACGCAATATTAGAGACTGCCATTACCAAACTCTCCCAACTTTCAAGTAATGAACATAAGATTAAGAGAGCCTTAATTTCATCATCAAAAACAATATTGACTGAATTTAACTGGTTTACCAAACCATGGAAATCACTAAAATGACTATGTACAGATCCACCTTCCAACATTTGCAAATTAAATAATTACTTCATAAGAAATACCTTATTTAAAGTTGAGGGTTTTTCATATAAATTTGCCAAAGATTCCATCAACTCTACCATTGTCTTACACTGTGATAAGCTGGAAATCATAGATGATGCAAGACTCAATCTTATAGATCCCATAACCTTTCGATCAAGAGCATCCCATTCTTGATCCTTCATATCTCGGGGCTTGCAATCAACCCCACCCAACGGTAAGTACAAATCTTTTTGATACAGATAATTCTCAATCTACATCCTCCATAATTGGTAGTTCTTTCCATTAAACTTCTCCATTCGTAGCTTACTGTCTTTTACCATTGCTCTACTCCCACTCAAATAGAAACCCCTGTGACTAACCTGTAATCAACACACACTAACCAGATCTAATCCAACCTGTTAGTATCTCAACCTAAAAGCTTTGATACCAGTTGTCGGGGAATCCAAAAACAAACACACCTTGTTTTGATCCCACTTGTTAGGATCTTGCTCCTTAGAAAGAGCACAGTATGATTACCAAATATAAGCAATTAAACATGCAGAAATATACCAGAAGCATAAGTAACTAGAATTTACACATAGCACAGAATATGAGAGACAATACACTATCTTGTATTAACACTTGTATAGAAAAGAATACAATAAAGAGACACCACGCTCTTCCACCTTACAGAGGCTTCCCACACCTCAAGTATACAATAATTCTTATTCAAAACACTCTCCTACCAAAAACGGTCCCAACACACAACTCACACACATAATTGGTGTTCACCTCTCCAAACAGTCAGTAATAACCCTGCCAGTACACCAAGCACTCTAAAGTACTTCAAGTTGATCTCCCATGAACCTGTAACCTGCAATTCAACAGACCATACTTACACATGTAGATCTCCTATGAGCTTGCAACAACCTGCAACTCAATGATCTTACAATGGAAGGATCTTTCTTGCCTTCCTTTCTTAGCTCATAATTACAATACATGCCAATGGGTCTATAAATAGACCCCAGACTTAAACAATAACTTAGACTCTTAGTTTACTATAATTATCCACGCAGCTCAAGACTCGAAATAGCCTTTACATGCAAACACTCAGTTCACTTAACTAACTGTTTGTGCAATGAATAGTTTTGGAACACACAAGCGACTGACGTCAATCCCTATCTAACTGGTGCTGACCGACATCAGCTGACTCCCTGCCGACGTTGGTTTCCTTTTGCAAGCATCATGACCGACGTTGGTCATACTGTCGACGCCGATACTTCTAGATCTTCAACAACCTCTTGTTTTCATCTGCATAGTTGAAGCTTTTAGCTCCACAACCTAACAATATGGAAGGTATCATGGGCCACATATTCTCCTGGGCCATTATCTGAAATGGTGAAATGATTGGAAGCTTCAAGAGGTGGCATGTGGGAAAGGGAATTGAGGGTATTAGGATCTATGCAATTATCCTCTAAAGAGTATGGCCTTTCCCTTATCTTATTTATAAATTGGATTCATGCCATATTGGTGATTATAGCTTTGAAACTCAGCCTCAAGATGTTTGCAGTATTCACATGGGTGCAAATCTCCTAGAATATTCACCTCCATCCCTGAGTGGGAGAACTTGATACATTGGTGTAGTGTTGATGGGACTACATGAATCTCATGTAACTAGGGCCTACCCAATAACAAATTCTATGACAACTCAAGATCAATCACATTGAAAAGTCTATGATGGGTCAAAGGCGCAATGATAACTGGCAGACTAATGGTGCTTTGTGATTCTCTCTCTTAATTATCATAGGCTTTGATAGTTATCATTTCTAGTTAGAGATCTACCATTGTGTGCCCAAAAATCTTGATGAGCTTTAGAGACACTATGTTCAGGCATGATCCATTGTCTATAAAGACACATTTCACTTTATTCCACTTTATATAAACTTCTATATATAATGGATTATTATGGATCAGGTCAAGGGAAGACATATCACTTTAGTTGAATGTGACTTATTGGGTTGGAGCTAGGTGTCCAACCAAAGCTTGAAATATATCAAGGGATATGTCATTGGCAACATTGGATTGTGTTAACAAATCATTCAAAATGTTCTTGTGGATTATTTACATTCACAACAAATCTAAAATAGAGATTTGGGTTGGTGTCTTCTACAATTGTTCCATAATATCAAACTTCTTTTTTGAGTCAGTAGTAAATGGCTTATTTTGAAGTGGAATGGCTAGTTAGATAATGGGCAAAGTGGTAGATGGTTGTGGGCATGGAATGGTAATCCTTGACCTCTGAGTTGTGATTGCACAAGTGGAACTAGATGTCAGACCATGATTGCTAACAAATAGTGGGAATGGTGTGGGACTAGATAGGATGAGTCTCGACTATTGGTACACTTGTATGTGGTCATGGGGTAAGGATGAGTCATCAATATAAGGTCCAAAAGTCGAAAACCCTATTTTCTAGTTTGCTTGTGTTCAATCTTAGGTCAAAGAAAGATTATCCATGTAATTCGGCTAAGTGGCATTATTTAGAAATGGTCTATATTGATTGGTGCTCGGTCTAAGATTAATGAAGATGGTATTAATGCTACCCCCTGCAATATGACCTAAAACCTAGTTGTAGTCATGTGAAACTACATGGTAGATTTTTTGGTTACCGTTTTGACCTTGGTTTTGTCCATTATTCTGACATTGTTAATTTTATTATTGATTTTGCTAATTTTGCTGGTACAACCTTTGCTTTTGATACTATTGATTTTGTTGTTGCATGGGTCAGTGTTTTTGTTGCTATTGTCATTGGTTATTATGTTTCTACTAGTTGTTATGTTGAGGAAAGGGGTTTTCATAAATCCCAAGAGCTTGATTGGAGGTGAAAGCACCATTATCTAATGTTATCTCCTCATTTTCCAACATATTCTTGATCAAATGCTTGATTTGTACACATCTTTATAAATTGTGCTTGTTGACCCGATGATATTCATAGAATTCATTTTCATGGTACCAATTAGGATAGGAAATGCCTTGTGGATAATGCTTTGGTATAGGCCTACTAATCAAATTAATGATGGCAATTTTATGAAATACAGACTCAATAGGCTCACCAAGGTCACTAATAACATGAGACATAGGTACTTTTCTCCTTGGAGGAAGAACTTCCAATGGCAAAGGCTACTATATTTGTTGTGTAGGTCTTGGTTGTTGCACTTGCAGCATTGGTTAGAGAGGTTGTCGAGTAAGAGTAAGATGAATAGGTAGAGCATGTTGAGTAGATGATGTTTTCACTGTTTGGACATGGTGTGACTTGGTTACTCCATTTCCCATACTATTCCTATTATGATTGAATGGCTTTGATCTATCTTGGTTATTAGCCTGTGCTGATTGTGATGCTTGTGCTTGGATTGGATTTTGGTTTTGGTTGCTTCCCTGATTGGTACCTTGGTTCTGATTAGTTGAGTTAAGCTTGATGACTATTTTATTAATGAGTGCTTGTTCAATCAACAAACCTTTATCAATGACTTCTTCAAATGTATGCATAGACTGTAGTTCCAAATGATAAGCTATCTCACTATGTAAATTTTTAGTGAACACAATAGCTAATTATTTATCTTGTAGACTATGAGTAAATTAACTTGCAAGTGCTCTCCATCATTGTAGATAGCTTGTAAAACTCTCACCAAACTTTTTTTTTGCTTGCATCAAGTCGACCAATGAAATCTCATGCTTGAGATTATAGGAAAAATTATTACACAAACTTATTTTAAAGTTCATAAAAATTAGTTACCTAATTCTTAAGGCAATTTTAAGAACCACTCCAAGGCTTGTCCAACTAAGCTCCTTAGAAACAAAAAAAATAGGTATATATTGCTATATGCCACTGGCTGACAAGTGAGAAAAAACTTGGTTAAATGGGCTTTGGGGTCACCTTTCAATTGCATTTATCAAACTTTGGTGGTTCATATCTTGGAGGAAATGGAATCTATAAGTATTCAATTTTGAAATGATAGGAACACACATCATCTAATTTGAAATTTTTAATTTTTTCCTTGCTTGGATAATGACAATTGCATCCTTCATCTATTGTAACTCTTATTCTAGGAAACTTGTGGGAATATTGGCCTGGGTAGATGGTTAGTTGGTCATAAGTGGAACACTTAGACCAGGCTAAGATGAAGGAATTTGATATATGTTGGATTGGTTGGGAAATGAACCAGGAATATGCATACATAGATTAGGATGTATTTATTGAAATTGCACACTTGGTTACACAATATTCTAGTTAGGGTTGTGATGAAGGTTTGCCTTGGAGGATTTTGAGGTTGGGTTGGAGGGATATAACCATACTATGCGTATTGTGTTTGAATATGGATCTATTACTAACTACTCAAACCTTGTTATTGAGCAAGAAATTGTGAACCTCTTGTCCCTACCTTTGAATGAGCAGAACATTTTGAATAAAAGGCAATTGTTACCTTGTAGGTACTGTTAGGATTGTGGAGCTAAAAGCTTCACTGATGCAAATAGGAGAGGAGGTTGCTGAAGGTTGCTGAGTTGCAGAGAAGTTGGGGTCGGTCTGATCAGCCGACGTCGGCAGGATAGCAAAGGGAAGCAACCGACGTCGATCATATATCGGCCGACGTCGGTCACCTCCAGGCAGACAGGGACCGACGTCGGTCGCCTGTGTGGTTTGACTGTGAGCTATTTATGGGCAGTTAGCTAACGAACCAAGTGTTTGCATGATGAGTGCTAATTTTAGACTCATAGCTGCGGATCTAATTATTATAATTAGATGTCTAATTATTGTTTGGATGAGATCTATTTAATAGACTCATGGTTGTATTGGAAAAGTGTGCTAGGAAGTAAGAGAGCATAATTATAAGCTCCTTCTGTGTGTGAGGTAGAGCAGTGGTGCGTTCCTCCTAGTGCCTCAGTACCAGGTGTGTTGGTGTTGGATTGGAGAGCCAGCTGGGTTCTTCAAGAGTGTAGGATCTTGGTCACAGTTGCATGGCCTATATAGGAGATCTACATGGTAAGTAAGATCGTTGATCTGCAGGTGTATGTGTGTGCAAGGTCGAGGTTCACAGGTGAGCAGAATCGTTGTTTGATTTGCAGGTGTGCAAGGTCATATAGATAGCAACACAACAGGGAGCAGTATCAGGCAGGATCTACTTGGAGTACAGGGGTGTACTCAGATAGAGCAAGAGGAAGGCAAGGGAGTTCCTTCCATAAGTATGGTCTGTTGAATTGCAGGTTGTTGCAGATTCATGGGAGATCTACTTGAAGTACCTTGAGTACTTGTGGAGCACGTGGAGTGCTTGTGGAGTGCGTGGAGCACTTGTGTTGTGCGTGGAGCACGGGAGGTGAACACCAACTCTGTATTTGAGTTGGGTGTTGGGACCTGTGAGAGGGAGAGCTTTGGGGAGAAGAATTACTATTCACTTGAGGTGTGGGAAACCTCTGTAAGGTGGTGGAGAAGAAGTGGCATCTTCTTTATTATATTCTTTTTTGTATAAAGTGTTAATACAAGTTGTGTATTGTCTCTCATATGCTGTGTTATTCTGAATTCTAGTTACTTGGTGAATCTGGTTATTTTCGCATATTAAGTTGCTTGGTATTTGGTAATCAATTGTATGCTTCCGGTGTTTCACATCCTGACAAGTGGTATCAGAGCATGTTTGTTGTTCTAGATTCCTGACAATTGGTATCAGAGCTAAGGTTGTAGGAAGCAGGTTGTGTTTTGGTTACAGGGCACTCTCAGGGGTTTCTGATTGAGTGGGAGTATAGCAACGGTAGATCAAAGTAAGCTAAGAATGGAGGAGTTGAAAAGCACAGACGGTTACTCACGGTCTGATGGAAAGAAAGAGTAGGTAAAAGAACATTGTTGGTTGGTAGCAGATCAACATGAAGAAACTGAAGATACAGATGTAGCAGGTGTTGTTGCACAGGTTGTGTTTGCAGGTTTCTTGGATAAAGTTGAATCTTGGATAAAAGATTCGGTTGCCTCTTTCCATGCAGCCCCAGGTAGAGGAGCTGGTAAGCCTTGCCAAAGAATTGGCAAAGGGGAAGTGAAGTTGAAATTGCAGGCGGCCAACACACAGGTGTTGATGAAGGTCATGCAGGTCCCAGGTTTGGAGATATGGCTAATTTCTTCAAAAAGATTGGGTGATGAGAGATGCACAAGAACTCTCACAGTGGATGCACTTGAATTAGCTAGTGGTAAGAAAACAGGTATACTTTATCTACTTGTTTATATTATTGATTCTTCTTCTATTGCAGAGATGTGGCTTCGTAGGCTTGGTCACATGAGCAGGAAGGAGATGCATGTTCTTAAGCGGAAGATAGATATATTTGATAGGCTTAAGAACTGGAAAGCCTTGGTGTTCTTGGAGGAGATGGCGGACAGAACCCAGTGGATGAGGCTGGATACTTCTGAGCAGAGTAGTTTGGACATGGGATTTGATTCAAAGAAGCTCGCAGGTAAAAAGTCATCACTCACAGGCGAACACAGGTACCGGCGTCGGTCAGGAGGAACCGGCGTCGAACAGACAGGTGCCAATGTCGGTCATGTGCAGACTGAAGCCGGCGATGTTGGGCAGAGTAAGACCGACGTCGGTCATAGGACCGACGTCGGCAGTATGTAAGACCGATGTCGGTCAGGAGGACCGATGTCGGCAGCAGGGACACCAGCGCTGGCAGGCTGGTAGTCAGGTACAGACGCATGGAACCGACGTCGGTCGGATGCAGACTATGGAGTGACCGAGGTCGGTCACTGTAACGAATTTTGGGTGGACAACACGCTGTCAAGGAGTCTCAAACACCCATATGGAGGACTGAAGGCGTAAGTAGGCCCTCAAATTCGTGTTCCTCTTCTTCATACTTGTTGCTGATTATAGAGCAGGAAGGATCCAGGAAATAGGTGGAAGCTAGGCAGGATTATGATGCAAAACCAGACGGGTGTCTTGGTAGGTTTTCCAGCTGGATGAAAGCACAGAGACGAATGGATTCCTTAGTAGAAGAATAGAGAGAACGGATACGTGAGATGGAAGACTAGGCATGTGGTCTTGAGGTAGCTGCAGGACAGTGATACAGGTTTTGACAGGTGGAGGACGAAGCATGGCTTCAGTCAATGTCAGGGTATCTACTGTGGTTTGTCTTACCAGGTGGATGATGAGTCGCGACATCATTCTGTTGCTGTATGTGGATAGTATGCTAGCTAGCAGGGGTGTACATACAGGGTTTTGCTAAGCTAAGGGTAAGATTAGTTAAGTGGCATGTCATGAGGAGTTTGGATCAGCGGAATTCTTTGACATGGGAGGCATGGAGATCACAGGTTGATTTTGTCTCGAGTGGGAGCTGATGTGAATCAGGTGTTGGTGAGGTTCAGGATGCAGAACTGGAGCACACTAAGGGCTGGACAGGTACAGTGTCCGAAATCACATGAGGTCTGGTATAGACCTGAGTATTCCCATGCAGTGGGAGCTGTCAGAGTTAGGAGCCAATTCGGGGAAGTGGGTTCTCAGGTTTCTGAGAGGGACCGGCAGCAGGTGTTGCTATGCAGGGTCAAGACTTCACTACATGGTGTTGTAGGTTCGGATGTGGCAGGTACTCGGATGACAGGAGGTACATCACAGGTTGTGTGGTGGGTTGTCTTCAGGTGGGAGCTTGAAGAGGGATACAAGCCAGGAAACAGATTAGACGGGGTATAGGTACAGGTACAGTGCAGCTATTTATCTCCAAGTGGGAGATTGTTAGGATTGTGGAGCTAAAAGCTTCACTGATGCAAACAGGAGAGGAGGTTGCTGAAGGTTGCTGAGTTGCAGAGAAGTTGGGGTCGGTCTGATCAGCCGACGTCGGCAGGATAGCAAAGGGAAGCAACCGACGTCGGTCATATATCGGCTGACGTCGTTCACCTCCAGGCAGACAGGGACCAACGTCGGTCACCTGTGTGGTTTGACTGTGAGCTATTTACGGGTAGTTAGCTAACGAACCAAGTGTTTGCATGATGAGTGCTAATTTTAGACTCATAGCTGCGGATCTAATTATTGTAATTAGATGTCTAATTATTGTTTGGATGAGATCTATATAATAGACTCATGGTTGTATTGGAAAAGTGTGCTAGGGAGTAAGAGAGCATAATTATAAGCTCCTTCTATGTGTGAGGTAGAGCAATGGTGCGTTCCTCCTAGTGCCTCAGTACCAGGTGTGTTGGTGCTGGATTGGAGAGCCAGCTGGGTTCTTCAGGAGTGTAGGATCTTGGTCACAGTTGCATGGCCTATATAGGAGATCTACATGGTAAGTAAGATCGTTGATCTGCAGGTGTATGTGTGTGCAAGGTCGAGGTTCATAGGTGAGCAGAACCGTTGTTTGATTTGCAGGTGTGCAAGGTCATATAGACAGCAACACAACAGGGAGCAGTATCAGGCAGGATCTACTTGGAGTACAGGGGTGTACTCGGATAGAGCAAGAGGAAGGCAAGGGAGTTCCTTCCATAAGTATGGTCTGTTGAATTGCAGGTTGTTGCAGATTCATGGGAGATCTACTTGAAGTACCTTGAGTACTTGTGGAGCACGTGGAGTGCTTGTGGAGTGCGTGGAGCACTTGTGTTGTGCGTGGAGCATGGGAGGTGAACACCAACTCTGTATTTGAGTTGGGTGTTGGGACCTGTGAGAGGGAGAGCTTTGGGGAGAAGAATTAATGTTCACTTGAGGTGTGGGAAACCTCTGTAAGGTGGTGGAGAAGAAGTGGCATCTTCTTTATTGTATTCTTTTCTGTATAAAGTGTTAATACAAGTTGTGTATTGTCTCTCATATGCTGTGTTATTCTAAATTCTAGTTACTTGGTGAATCTGGTTATTTCCACATATTAAGTTGCTTGGTATTTGGTAATCAATTGTATGCTTCTGGTGTTTCGCATCCTGACAAGTGGTATCAGAGCATGTTTGTTGTTCTAGATTCCTGACAGGTACTTGAGAGATATTGGAACCTCCTTATTGCATAAATCCTTATTGGGAAATAGACAATTTTTGGGGATTGGGCACTTATCCCTGTCCAACATGAGTACATTATTGATTAAACATCAATTAGTTTTGAATTGGCATGTTGGTATTTGAGGAAGAAGGTATGTTTGTTATTACCTGACGAGGTAGAAAATTATTTTTTCCTTATAGAGGTGGTAATATGTTCAACTTCTATTGCATTGGTGTATTCATTTGCACCTATTTTTGTGGAATGATACTTGCCACCTATTGAGGAGGAAAAAGATTCATCACATTCTTTTTTGAGGCATTAAACTGATTGTTGGTTGACTACCTGATCCTATTAGTTACATGCTTGATGAAGCAACTGGTTGAGGATAGGAAGTAGGTGGTGAATGTTGGGGTGTATAAGCTCCTATTCCTTAGTATGTTGATACATTCATGGTATTAACTATAGGAACATGTTTTTGACTAGTTGTTTGTGTATTAGTACCACTTTGATTTGGATTGGATGTTGCTTACACATTATCCATTATATTTTTCTTATTGTTTTGCATAGAAGCAGAAGACACTTCTTTAATAATTGGCATATGTATTAAGTTGTCTACCAAAGTGTTTTACATGAATGGGTCTAAACTCTGATTATCTTGACCAATTAACTCTATCAAAAATCTTGTTAAAGGAACTAAGTCAATAAGAGGTTTATTAACCATGGTTATCTGATTGAAATTGCACACTAGATTTAGGTAGGTTTGATATGTTGTCTGCATTTGGTTAAAGTGGTCTTCTATGAGGCTCTATCCTTTATTAGGCATATTAGGATCTTGATATGTTGTTTGGACTAGAGTCAAAGGATTGCTAGAAGAAGCTTGTTGAATATACAATATGTTAGAAGGCCTTCTTACTAAGCTTGGTAAACTTTCATGAGGGAAGTCCACTAGAAACTTAGCCCCTAATTCTATAGCTCAATCTAAAATATCATCTTTGATCTCAAAAAAATTACGATCAAATAAAAATGGATCATATATGGAAGGGTTATTAGTAGAGCATGATTGTTGAGGAAATAGTTCTTTAGCTATGGACATCCTAGCTAGGTATTGTGCAATTTGTTCTTGATCCTATTTTGAATATGGTGGAGTATTAACCAAATAGTTAGCCAATGGATCTTAGTTTTATGCCTCTATTTGAGTATTATAAGAAGGATAAGGATCTGTATCATAAGTAATATTATCTATATAGGGTTATTGTACCATTTCTTCTTGTACAAGTATAGTACTAATCCCTAGATTGTACATGAGTCCACTACAAGTGTAGGAATACATGTTGGGATCCATAGTAAATTTTTTGTAATAGAAAGGGAAAAGAATTCTACCAACTCTAAAAAGACAATGTCTAAATGATGATATTCAAACTTGATCTAGATTCATCAAAAGGATGGAATGGTGTATGAAATGATTTGTGATAAAACAAGCTAATGTTAAGTATCTAATGCCTCACATTTCACACAAAGATGATCAAGTAAATGGACTGAAAATCAAAATGTCAAACTCAAAGGTCAAAATGTTTCAAATCAGTCTAATCTAGGAAATAAATATTTGCTAGGTATTTTGGCCAAACGTAATGTCAAAATTTAGGCTCAAATAGGGCATGTGTTAGGACTCTTGGCCAAATGGCATCAAAATCTAGAGTTTGAAATGGATGAGATTTTAATCTAACAAATTTGAAACACTTCTAATAAAAACTAGGAATTTGACTCTTGGATATAAATTTGATCAACTAGGTATGAAATATGAAACAAAATCCACTTTGAGATAGTTAATTTTCTTGTAAATAATGGCATAAAACTAGGCTCTTGTGATGAATAGGCTAGACAAAGGTGAACAATGTAACTGTGCTAGACAAAGATTCTCAAAAGGTATACTTAGACTAGCTTGAAATATGTGTATAAATTTGAACTCTATGCAAGAGGGCCTATGAAACAATACTTGAAACACTTTTGGGTAGCGTAACAATGCTAGACTACTCAAAAGATGTGACCAAATGTTTGTTTCAAAAACTTTCTAAGGTAAATATGTTTTTTCACAAATTTGGCAACATAACGCTACCTTTCTTAACTCAAATGACATACATACCTTCAAATTTTTGACAATATCTCTAAGGAAAAAAGGTATGCATTCAAATAACCTTAAGTGGAAATAGGATGGTAACATAAAAATGTTTGGTGCATAGACTCAAAGTGCAAGTGTATAGCACAAAATGACTTAAGTATATCAAGTGGTGATAATGATTATGAGTCTTAAATGACATTCAACCCAAATTGGAAATTGAACCTAAATGCCCTCAAGTTTAGTACAAATGGTAAACCCACTTAACACATCAACCTTATAAACTTATGAAGGTGTAATCTCGAATTTAAGTTATAAATGATGGACTTAAACAATGTTTGGTATAAGTTTAGACTCAATTGGATAACATAACTACACCAAAGTAGATGATATGACTCCAAGTTTTGATGAACTTTGAACAAGGCAAATTGATGATTTATGTGGGTAGCATAACTCCTCTTTGTTCAAAGGAAAATGAAGACTATGTGTTTTGGGTTGGTATCATTTGTTCACACCAAGTTTTGAATTCAAACAAGACTTTAATCTAAGACAAAACCAACTAATTAATCACTCTTAGATCCTAAACTAATAAGGTTGTTTGGTATTATTGGAATTCATCAATATACATCATTTTAGATGCTTTTAGTGTTCATCCAAAAAGTAAAATGCACATTAGATAGTAGGGTTTTTATACCCACCCTTCTCTCAAATGAAAGTTCTATGACATAGACCTTGAGACGCACCTTGCACCAACAATACTTCCATGACAAGTGGGAATTTGTCTAAGGTCTATAAGGTTTTGAACATTTTTAGGGGAATCAATTACACAATTACTTTCATGTCATGATGTAAAAGAAAATCCCATAATTGGGCGTTTGTGACACTTGGCTTATTGTAAAAAGGTCTTGCCCTTTTTGAAACCACTATAACTTGTTGTTTGCTTAGTGAAATATGATGTCCAAAGTGCAGATATGTCTCGTATGCAACTCTATCACTAGAAGGTGGTTTAACCACTCAAACCTCTGATCTTGGTGGGAGTGGATGAAGTCAGTGCTAGGAGATGAAACCTTGGGTCAAAACTTCCCTAAAGAACTCATGGGAGGTAATGAAGTCCCCCTCACAAGCCAAGATGCAATGAAATGAAAGACATAAAAGGAAAGAATTTAGGGTCCTTTTTAGGATCACCCAAATTATGATGAGTTTTCATGGAGTGATTTAGATGACATTCTTTTTATGCTTTGGACTAGGCATGTTTACAACAATGATGGCACTTTTGATTCCAAGGGTTCCTTAAAGGAGAAAAATGGAAGAGCATACACGTGCAAACCTTATTTTTGCCAATCAAGTTATAACTAAACAACCATTAAAAATAAAAATTGAGAAATGTGTTCAATTTTAAGCCCCAAATGAAAGCTGAGGTGGTGTTTTTTTGACCCCTTGGTCTTAAGTTGTAACTTTGAAAGTCTAACTATCAAAAACTTATCTTAAGCACCTAAATGTTCCATTAAGCACTAAAATAAATTTCCTAGTTCATTTTAAAAGCATGCAAAAGATGGTCTAAAACATGTTTTTATCAAATTTCCAAACTTGATCCTGCAATAAAAACATTAGAGTATCCTTTAGCTTTAAAGCTAATTTTCAAATGGAAGGAACAACTTTGAAATTTGAGGTCTCTATTACAAAATCAAAATTACCCAGTCAATATCATTATTTCCTACAAAATCACCACTATCAGATTAAAAAAATAGAAAAATGCAATATCGATGTTATGTAAAATCGCTGTCCAAAAGAGCAATATCACTGCTCAAGATAATATCACTATTTATCAGACAGAAAAACACAAAAAATATGATCTATATGAAATCACTACATGGAATGATGATATTGTAGTTTTTCAAAATCACTACCCAGAAAAAGAAAATTGCTACTCAACAGAATGAAATTGCTATAAGAAAGAATGATATAATTGCCCAAAAAGATGATATCATTGTTCTTAATGAGGATATTGTTTCTTGGGTCCAAAAAATTATTGTTTAGAAAATAGTGATTTTGTTTACACAAAATCACAACTGTGTAATAATGATATCATTATAGAGAGCAAAATTGAGGTTCTAAGAACAAAAACACAGTTAGAAAAAAAGAAATTTAACTTAAAAATTTCAATCTTGTGAATCTCCCACTCCAAGATCCTACATGGAAAGGATTAGTAGGTTGCTTGGAGAGGCATTGTAACCAAATTTATGGATAAATGTCCCACCAGGCATGCCATTATGTGAACTACGAATTTGACTCAAGAGAGGATGGTTAATATTGTGTTAGTTCCAAAATGAAAACAAAATGAAATAAACACACTAGCATAACATATCTAGGCCTAGTTACTAGAGAGAGCTTAGTTAACAAAAAAAAAATGGAAACACAACTAAAACATGAAGGAAACCTTCCTTGGATGCTCCAAAATTCTTGTTGTAGTGGTTTGTTCAACTTTGTGCTCATGAATCTACATCAATGGAAGCTTGGCTACCTCCATCTCTCTTTGGTACCTTGTGTGGCTTTGGCTTGGCTCAATATTTTAGCATTATAACACTAATTTGCATGAAGCTTTGAAATCAATTCAAAATTATAACTTTGGCATGTGAGAGCTTAGATTTATGGCTTTGAGGCTTTTTATTTATAGACTTTTAGAATGGTTTGAGGATCAACCATGACTACCCATCTCAAGATTGAGATGTGTGGCCATGGATAAATCCAAATATTAAATTCATTCTACAAATATCCTCATTAATATTTGGGATAGAGAGGCATTTAATATGCATGGAAAGGCTTTGATGAGGCATGGGAGGCATGAATCCTGATATTTATGGCATTTGTGGCCTAGGGATGCCTTCCCAAAAAATGAGGTCACCTAATGATGCAAATATTCAATATTCATTTCTAAAAATAAGTATTCAACAAGTTTCCATGGAATTATTAATTAGGCCCTAATTTGGTTTAATTAGTTCTTAATCATGATTAAGTACTTTGTGCACAAATTACTCAAATTGATTAGAATGCCTTGTTATTGGTCAAAATTTTGATTAGATTAGAATTGGAAGTCGATGTCATATGCATTAGATCCATTATCCCATTTACGATCATGTCAACACCAAATAAAAAAGGCACATGTTTTGTGAAAGAGATTTGATAGAAAAGAGCAATCTAGAGCACCTAGGTGTGAAATTAGCATTTTAACTTGAAATGATTAGATCAAAGTTAGCCAACCCATAAATTGCATTGCCCAATTTAATGATACTTTGGCCAAAATTGGCACTTGAATAAATGAATTTCAACTCATTTAATGTGTTTTAGTGTTTTTAGGCTAAATTATGCATTTTGGTAGAAATTGGTCAAAAGCCTAGTTGGAGGTTATTGGTGGTCAGATTTAGGTGTCTATAATCCTTATTATCACCACATCTAGGGTATGAACCTCTTGAAGCAGCCTTTTCATCCAAAAACATTAACATGATTTCCATATCAAGTCCTATTCTTTGTTTTCTTTAACTCAACCCAAGAGCAACATCACCACCATTCTCTGTATCTCAACTATTTCAACTCAAGTGGAGCCACATTCCATTTCATTCAAGGATTTCAATAGACTCAAAAATCCCCTTTGATCTTTCAACAGAGTATAAATATGCATTTATCTCCATGCCTGGACATGACATATTTATAAAATATATGCACTATAGGTGTCTTTATTTCTAAGAGTTTGAGTTGTTTCACATTTGTTTCTTGCATTTAATAATTATATTGTGAAAGCAAATTTCTTCTATTCTGTCATGAGTTTCATTACACGTTGGTCCGTGCATATTTGATTTTATGTTACTATGAATTGATGGGAAGGGTAGAGGGAGACCCACATTTAGTTGGTTAGTATAATTAGTGATTAGTTTTGGGGGCTTTATAATTGTAACTTGTTTTTCTACAGTTTGCTAGGTTATCATTTGTTTTTGCTTTATAAAATTTATTCATAACATATTGTCCAAGTTCTATGGATGTTTCCTTCACATGAAAATGAAATTGGGCCTCTATGGTTGAAGCCTCTATTGCAGACAAGTTTCTTCATTCCCTATAAAATCTATGGAGACTCCAACAAAGGTGAGTGCAACATGTATTACCTTGATTGCATGTCAAGTGGATTGTGTACCTATTACCTCAAACACCACAAGATCATCATATTGTTTAGGTAAAATATTCACTACACAAAAGCATTAAGTTTTAAAAATGGGAATTTTAGCTCCTTGCATAGAAAAATCCTAACTATAAAAGTTGTGATGTGTAACATTCTTAATCTAATTATTTGTTTATAGTTATATAGTCATTTTCATTTTTGAAGTGTTTTCTTGTTATGAACAGATACAAAGATTTTCCTATCATAATGTAATCAAGGTGTCTAAAATTTAGAAGATCCTGGACATCACAGGCATATAGACATATATTCAACAGTGTCTAGGTTTTTTTCTTAATGAGAGATCACAACCTAGGGAGTGGAAGAGCATCAATAATACCTATGATATATGTGAAAGAAGCCTTTTGGATACATTCCATTTATGTTCTCTTGGCTATAAGGTATAACTAACTATGAACAACCCCCTCTAAAATTTTAGCCATTCTAATTAGGGGTCATAGTCGCAAGAATAAGAATAAGAGAAAGCAATTCATAAAGTTATTTTATTTTAAATATCATAAAGTGAAATATTTTTTCACAAAACTATGTAAACAATTTTTAGTTTAAAGTTTGGATTTAAGGGTTTCTATCATTTGAATATGAGACACCAAAGACATGGTTAAATTATTTGTCTTTGTAATGGTTGATTCTCTTGCCTTTTTTACATTTCAAGCACATGATATTTTGCATGGGCTATGACATCGTTGTTCCAGATTACTTATATCCAAGGATCACATCACACCTTCTCATTCCTATTGAAACCCCCTTCCAAAGGCCCCTAACATCGAATTAGCACCCATAGAAGCACCTCCTATAGAATCTCCTCCTGTTGAAGCACCACTACCTAAAGCTCCTCTCACAAGAACTTTTCCTCAAGCAGAAGCACCCTTGCTGAAGCTCCACCTACATAAACCCATCCTGTTGAAGCACCATCCCTTGCCAATTTGTTGTAAAGTCCATAAAGTCAAATTTGAGTCATTACTATAAACATCCTACTTTAAACCATTAGAATTTAGAAAATTTTAGTTGCATTAAATATCCTTATCTAAAGGAACTTCTATCTATTCCTGTGATCACTTGCTTATTCTACCTTGTGGATTATGATCCAAATAGATAATAGACTTTGGTTTTATATTCAATGGCCTTATGAATAATTAAATGTGGTATTCTATTTAATTTAGAATCCAGATGCAATGAAAAACTAAGTGCTTATAACACATTTTAGTTTCCCCAAAAAATTAGAAAAAATCAGACCATATACCTCAAGATCCATTATTTTCATGTATTTTTGTAAAGGAGCTTCATATTGGCAGATATTATTCATAAATCAAGATAAATCACAGGTAGGAGAAACACATTTCACATAAATGGATTACCATCCATTCAAAAAATGTCAGTGTTCTTCTCTTGCAGGGGATACACATTTCACATAAATGCAGTCTCATCCAATCAAAAAATGTTAGTGCTCTTTTCTTGTATTTATTTCAAAGGCTTACAGGATGCATAACTAGGAAGCACCCAAAAGTTTTAATTTTTCTATGTTAAAATAAAAATATAAAAAATCTAAAGAACATCATAAAGAGGAAATTACCTGAAGCTCTTGTGACAAATTATCTAGGGTAAAAGACCTCGCAAGTAGTGAGTCTCTCTCTCTCTCTCTCTCTCAGTGAAATCTAATCTTTTATTATAAGCAGGATCTCACAATAATGTACATCTACTGCATCAATGAAAAACAATCAATAAGATCAAAGATGTTAGTCGATTTAAAGGACCGTTTACATCAAAAAAGATATGTCAAATTCAAAATAAAAAACCTAGTCTAGCCAAAAAATATCTTAACATTCAAGAACAATGTGTAGCTCTTAAATCATCTCTAAAATTTTCATTAACGATGACCAACCCAAAAGTATGTCACAACTCAGGAACAATGTTATGAGAAACTTTTAGTGACTAATGTGTCAATTTCAACTTAAAAAAATAAATCCAACAATGTTTACAAGTTGAAAAAGATGACTCACCACAACTTATTTTCTTAAACAATTGGTCGAAGTCTTAAGAAAATTCTAACATAGATGAGCAGTTGAGACATTCTAATTAAGGTATGTTTTAAATAAATGACTCTTTGAAATACAATATAAATTAGATTATCCTTGATCAACATGTTTTAAGTTTTTTTTTCCTCTTGAATGATTCTAGATATGTTGCTTACCCAAAAGCTTTTAAATAAATATAATTGACTACAAAATCCTAAAATCTATTTTTTTTTGGTTACAGGGGGACTGTGAACAAGTTTGGCATGGAAGTTCAAAAGCTCTCACATAAGTTGTTGAGTCTAATAGTAGAGATCCTGCGTCTTAAGGCTAACAATGAAACATTTTCATGTATGTCGTAGTTGGACAGATCATGTTATTTTTAAGAATCAAAATATTAGTTTAACTAATTACAAACCAAATTTTTTGCTTGTGCTATAAACAACAATTACATGATAGATTAATTTACCTTTGTCAAATCTATTGCTTTTTTAATCTGAAATTTGTCTTCTATTTTTTTTTTGTAAACAATCAAGTACTTATTATTCTTAGTTATTTTCTCAACACAATGTTTATGCAAAATCATTTTTTTAACTTCATACTACTACTCTCTAAACTACCCCATAGGGACTTGGCACTTCATGCCCCTTATTATTATATAGAATGGATAGAAACATACATAAAAATGGATTTATGTAATGAGATATAACTTATATAAAAACTATAATAAAATTTAACTTACCTAAAAATTTGAAAAAGACTTTATAACAAAAATAATGAAAAAATATTAAGTAATAAATATTGTTTTATTATTTAATTACTTTTTATTTAATTATTTTTTAAATATTTTATAATTATACATCTTTTTTTTATTAATATTATATTAACCAACTTTTAATTATTTGGAGACTTTATTCTTATTAAAAAATTGATTTATGGAAGAAGCTTATTGACTATTGGGAAAGTCTTTAATTTTGAAGTTAACAAACACAATATAAATTAGTTTAGATGATGAAATACATCAAGAGAAAAAGGTGACCATTCCTACACGTCTTATAGAATTTGAAGAAGCATCACTAAACTTATAAGTATAATAATTTTTATTATTTTCTATTAATAAGTAGTATAATTTTATTTTTAAATTATAATATCAATAATTGATACTATGAGTATATATATATATATATATATATATATATATATATATATATATATATATATATATATATATATAAATGAAAATTAATGAAATCTAACCAAAATAATTATATTTTATTTAAATTGTATGTAATATAATTTTTTATATTATTTTATATAATATATTATAATATTGGTTTGTGTTTTATTATTTTATTTTATAATATTTTTAATTATTTTATTTTGTTGTATTTTATTTAAAAGAAGCATGAATTATATTAGATTTTAAATGTAAAAACACTTCAAAATATGAATGTGATGATCATGATTATTGTGATTTTCTTCATTCAAGTAGTGCTTTTGGTCTCCAAAAAACATCGTGTGATATTTTTTAGGTCCAAACAACTTCAGGGAATGGAAGTGTTGACACTAGAGATGGTTTTAGAGGTGTGAGTGAGATTGATGCTACTCAAAGTTAGGATAATGTAGTTGAACATGAAAAACTTACAATTTGGAACAATCACACATTTTATTTATTTTTAATTACATTGTTATAACTTTTTATTTATTATTGTGTTATTTTAATTTCGTGTTAAATTTATTATTATTTATTTAATTACTTACAAACACACATTTAAAATTAGATTATTTTGTTTTATGTATAATGTTAAAATTGAAATTAATTTTATAAATACATAAGAGGGAAGTATTTTTAAGAAATTATAACTTTTTAAGCAATGTATCAAAATTTTATGTTAGTAATAGATTGGTCTAATTCTTTAAGTTTAATGTATTATTATATTATATTATCAATCAAAGGCGAAGGTCACTTATATGAGATGGAGCATATACATTATTAGAAGTGAGGTTTTTTTTAGAGCCAATCCAACCTCTTAATTTACATTTTAAATATTGTAGGACCTCCTTAAAAATATTACTAAGTTGATTAGCTTCATTAAGAACCTTTCCATCACTCCATCTTCAATAGTGATTGTTAGGTGAGAGAGAGGGTCAAGTATATTGATTCTAACCAACATAAATGTTTGTCTTATGATCTATATCAATGAACCGGAGACTTAAAGATTTATGGACTGATTTACTCTTGATAAATTTTGATAGTTTCTTATTGAACCAATTCATTAACTTACTAAATATTATCTAAGTTCACAATTATAAATTTTGTAATTTCATGTGAAAACCTTATTTGATCTAGTTAGTGCTTAGTTGGCCCCAATTTCTTTCTCCTTCTCCTTCCTTCGTAGAGATGAACATAATCCTCATAATCACTATTCCAAGAAAGGCATTGATACGAAAGTGGGCGTTGATATATTTTTGATTTTTTACCTCATTTTTTCATCAACGTTAAAGTGCTGCTGAGTCAATGGTCGCCGAACTCCGCCATGTTATTTGATCAGACAACTTCTTTTGATAAAAGGCATAATTTTAGTGTCATAAGCTTTAAACTAAAAAACTGTTTCATCACATATATTTTAATGCAATCTTTACATTCCACCGAACTGCACACAAGAATTTGGATGATTTCGGGTGGTGGTTGTGCGGCGAGGGAAACCCTATGCAGTCGTCCACGTTGGAATTGGAAGTGTAACGCATGGCGTAAAATATTACTGTTCTCGTAAACGAGAAATCGAAGGCGCATATTTTAATTAGGTCGTGGTGAAAATATAACAAATTTCATATCCGTATTTTATAATATACACAATTTAAACTATATTGTCCACAATAATTTGCAATGAAAATAATCGGATGTCATATAAAATATTATCACGCAATGTCAGTGGTAGTAAGTAGCACATGCATTCGTCTTCCTTTTTTTAGGAGTGTTGCATGTCTATTAGTTGATTGAGTCGACATAAACAGTTTTCTTTACTTTGTATCCTCATATGTAAATTGTGACTCTTCATCTTTTCGTATCCATCACAGGTATGAGTTATAGAGAATTATTATGGAGAGATGGAATGTGAGGGATGAGGAATGAGGAACGAGGAATGGAATGATAGAATTTTCTCATATCAAATACAAATAGTATTCCCTTCTTTTTCTGCTTGATGGGTATTGTATCCATCTTTCTTTTGCTTATTATTATCTTCTTTTTGTCCGTTATCATTTACGGTCTAATCCGGGAGTGATTCTTTTCGATAAAACGGTTATTGTCAAGCCTTCCTCCACGATCATTGCCAACAGAGGATCCCAAAAGCCGAACAATCGTAGATTTGCACAAGCAAGTTACAGGGGTTCTTCGGTCATTCGTATATAAAAAGGAAAGCTTTAAAGATAAGGAGGCTCTTGAATGTGCACTCTGTAAATCTGAATTTCAAAACGGGGAAAAAGGCAGGCTGCTGTCCAGTTGCAATCATATATTTCATAAAGAATGTATAGAAATGTGGCTTTATTCACATTCAACTTGTCCTATTTGTTCAATCAATCTGGAGCCCAGGATGAATGACAAACAACAAGAATATTCTTCAATATCTGTTAGACAGAATATTATTAGCGATATAATAAATATTCGAGAAACAGAGCTAAGAAAACATATGAGAAGTCAAAAAAAACCAGGACGAGGGCCTGTGATTATTAACGGATCATCAAGAAAACCAAGACGAAGGCCCATTATTAACGGATTAGAAGGTTTAAAAAAAAAACAAAACACAGAGCAGTGAAGGAGAAAGAGAATGAGAACATATACGAGGAAGAAAATAAAGATGAGTATAAACCAAACCATCTATTGTGTTTATAAATATATTTTTCAAATTTTATTCTGTACACAGTTTTATCTATTTTCATTTTTAAATTAATATACTTTTTCGAAAAGCATGATTAACAGATTTCGTACTTATTAAATTCTGAGCTGTGTTTTTTAATATAACTTTATATCGAATGATGCTAAGAATCAACTGTATCCATTCAAGAGTAATATAGAGTCTGATATATACTCGAACTTAATTTAAGGGTCTAACATCTCAGGCATTGAATTTGAATTTCAACCACACGGACACGCATGATTTTTATTTTTAAATTCAGAGTTAATTAGTACAATAAATTTTATGTCTGTTTATTTTTTTTATTAATTACTAATATTTATATAATAACAAAATAAATAAAAAATAATAGTTATATATATTTTAATTTGGTGGGTAAGTAAACGATAATTGTTATCTTGCCCCAAAAAAAATTTAAGTGTTAATTTTATAATTAAAATTTTTCATATAAACTCAGATTTTTATTTTATATTTTTAATTAATAAATATATATAGAAAATTTAGATCATTTTTAATTATGTATATATTTTAAATAAAGTCATTTTTTTAAATTATTAATTATTCTATATATAATCAACATTATAAAAATTAAATATATGTTCTAATTTGATTGTTAAATAAAAATTTATGGTCATATTTTTAATAAATTTTTTTTAAAGAATTTAATAATTAAAATTTTTAATTCAGAGTTAATAAGTCTTTATTTTCAATTAATATTAATAATTTATGATAAATTTGCTTTAGTTGATATTACATTATTTTTTGTGGCTACTTAAATTTTTTGTATAAGATTATAAGGATTTTAAAAACTCTTTTTAAATCTATATTCAAAAGAATTACATCTCAATTCAAAATTTTACTTTATATTTTTGTAATTAATAATTATATATATCTTAAAACATAGATCATTTATATTTATATTTTTACTTTTTTTTTTAAATTTTATTATATATTTATATACATTTATATTTAATATATAAATGTATCATATATGAATTAAATTTATAAAAATAAATGTAAAAATTTCAATTATATTTTTATTACTTGTTTTTAATTTTATGTATTTAATATATAAATATAATATGTATAAATTAAAATTATAGATAAAAGATGTAAAATTTCGAAATAAGTATGATAATGTATATGTTGAATGATATAATATATTTTAATGTATCTCAATTAAATAATTTGTTATAATATTTTAATATATACTTTTATTTTACTTTTTAATTATTATTTCATTATTAAACTTATATTTTATATAATTATATATATTTAAAAATCTTTATTAATAATTAAAAAAATTAAAATATTATTTATATAAAAATAAATATTTCATTTTAAAAAAAATGAAAATTAAAAATTTATTATCTTTTATAAAAAGTTTGAAAATGAAAATTATAACCTAAAGTGAAAAAACCGAGGAACGGATCAATCATTATGGCATTTTCGTAATCTTATATATAGAATTTTTATTTTTAAAATAAAATAAAATTATACTCTCTATACTTTAGTCGAAATCTTTTATTGAAAGAAACCGAAGGAAATGATGTACTCTTATGTTATTTTAAGGGGCCGTCCAATTTTAAATATGCTGCATTTTTTAATTGTTAATAAAATTTGAGTATTCCCCAGTTAATATCACAGGTACAGATGGGTGCAAAGCCCATTTTTTTCTTATCAAATGTTCATTAATCTCATGATCTTTTTATCAAAACTACTTTAAAAGACAATGCCTCCATACGGAGTATTTTTATGCTGCAACTTTTTTAATTTTTTGAAATTTTGAAAAAATTTAAAAGAATTAGAATATAATGTAATAATTTTCCATAATCAATATTTTATTGGTTGTTTTGCAGTAGGATAATATAACAATTTTATATTATTATTGTTTACATAGGGTGGAATAAGATGAATTTGGATGTTGATGTGTTTGGTTTAGTCATGAAAGTTTAGATTTTTTGTCAATTTTGAATAACACATGTTATCAACAATGAGAGGTGTTTATGAAATTCTATTATTACTACAAATCTAAAAGAATCCTTTTGAACCAAAAAAATCTTTCTAATTGCTTTTGACGTTTCCATACATTTTTGAAATATAAATATCTCATTTTCCGATGAGCAAATCATCCACATACACCATTATAAATACAATTGTTTTGTCAACTATTTTGATAAAAAGAGTTGCAGCTTCAAACTCAGAACATTTCAAGTTCATGTTTGGGAGGTGTTCAGTGAGTTTGTCTAACCACGATCTTGGAACTTGTTTCAAACTATACAATGATATTTCCAATTTGTAGACTTTGTGCTCTTGGATGCTTACTATAAAATCTTCCAACTAAGTGATGTACACTATCTCTTTGAGGTCACTATTCAAAAATGAAGTTTTGACATGTATTTGGTCAACTTTTTATCTATTGTGCACTGTCAAAGCCCACATGGTTCAAATGGTAGTCTATTTTGTTGGAAGTGCAAAGGTTTCATTGTAGTCAATTCCTTCTTTTTAAGAAAATTCTTTTATGGCAAACCTTTTTTTGTGCTTGTTAAAGGATCTATTTGCTTTGTACTTATTGAAAAAGACTCACTTGTAGCCAATAGGTTTACAAATACTTGGAGGATCAACCAATTTCAAAGTTCTATTCTTTTTACCAGTGCATCATACTCACTCTTCATTAAAAATTTCCATGCATTAAGATTTTCAACTTGTTTGAAGGAAATGGGTTCAAAGTTAAAAACAACATTGACTCCTTCCTTGGGGGGTCTTCTAAACTAATATTATCTATCTTAGCTTGCACTTCATCTAGGAACTTTTAAGATTTTATGTGACTGATTGTGCACTTCTAGTGCTTGTTTTTCTAACCTCCTTAGGTTTCACATCTCTCAATGTTCATTCATCCCAATTTTGTATCTTTTTCTGTGTAGCTTGTAGAATAAATTGTGTTTCATTTTTAAAATTGAAGCTCCTTCATTTTTTAACATTGAACCATCATTTGATGAAGTTTCACTTTCTTCGGGAAGAGGAGTGCCATTTTTAGTTATAGGAGTCAATATAGATTCAACAATTTCCCAATTGCAAGTTTCCCCTTTACTATTTGGAACCTCCTTATCAATCTCCTTGAAATCATCAAATTTGACATATTTCTCTAGTTTATTCAATCGTCAATTGATGCTTGTTGTGTCTTTTGGAGTTTTATAGAAGACTACATCTATTGTAATGATAAATTTATTAATATTCTCATAAAATATCATGTATGCTTTTGAAGACTTTGAGTATCCCAAAAGTGTGCATTTGCAACTCTTGTGTTCAAGTTTTTTTCCTTTTCTCCTTTGAAATCAATACATAGAATGTGGATTTGAAAATATATATATGTCCCATTAGAGGGAAATAACTACACTAGACTTCTAATTGAATCTTGGTTTGTAGGGTTATTGATGGTAACATGTTACTGAGGTATACTATTGTTTGACCTACTACTAGAAAATATAGATTAAATCCTTTGGATTACAACATTGCCCAAACCATGTTCAACATCTATAGTTCTATGCAATCGCTTAATTACTTCATTTTATTGAGGAGTGTTAGGGAATGAGAGATGGTGTTTATTCCATTCTTCTTGGGATAGTTTTCAAACACCTTTGACATCAAGTCATGACCATTATTAGTCCTAAGTGTTCCAATGTGAAATCGGGATTCATTTTCAATCATAGTTCAAAACTTTTAAAACATTTCAAAGGCTTCTAATTTTTATTTATTTTTAAATATTTCTATGTCATTATGAAATAGTGATCTATGAACAACATGAAGTAATTTTGACCACCAATATAAATAATTGGCAGAGAACACAGATTAGAGTGAATGAAACATAACTCCCTATTGGATTTTCATTTTGAATTTTTAAATGATACCCTATCATTTTTGGTCAATATGCAGGATTCACACTTTTCAATGCTTTTAGGTAGTGTTTACAAGCCTACAACATCAATTTTTATGTATTGTGTACATATTTTCATAGGACGTGTACCCAAATATGACATGCAAGAGAAGACTTGCTATCGTTCCTTCTTTTAGGAGATAAGCAAAATTTGTTTATACTAAATGATCACCCTTGAGTTTTATCAATTTACTTCCTATGTTATTGGGTCATTTATGATACAAGGTAGTTATGTATTTATTTTAATGTTTTATTTAATTTTGTTAGTAGTTAATTATGTTCGGGTTATGTTATCCATTGGTTAGTTTTGTAGCCAAATTTCTCCTTCCATAAGATTTTTTAGCTTATATGATGTACAAAAATAAAAGAAGTTGAGATTGAATATATTTTGTTTATTATTCCTCTTGTTCTAGGACCTAACAATGGTATTAGAGTGCCAGGAAATCATGGAGGATTGAAGGTTGAAGATTGATGAACATGTTGAAAGAAGAGATTTCAATTTGTAGGAGGAGCAAAGAAATTTATAGAGAATTGAAGACATGAAGGAAAGAAAAAAAATGTCTCCTTCCAGCAACTTGGAAGTAAGAATATAACACCACATACGGGAAAGGATAACAAAAGATGCCAAGTTGTGTTCTATTTATTGAGATCACAAAGCCTGTTTTAATGGAACACCACAGAGACTTTCTAATCAAATTAATATTTTATGTTTTTCTATATATTGTGTTCTATTTCTTCTCAAATCTGGAGATCACAAAGCTTATTTCTAGAGGTATCTCTTAAACATTGCATCACGACCTAGGAGTGTTATTAGATAAAAAAATATTTCATGTTTATTTTCAATTAATCTTTTTTTTAATTAATATTTCATGTTGAAATATTAAAGTGGTCACCACAAATAAAAAACAACGGACCAAAATTCACTTTTTCATGAATACTTAGGTGAACCATTCTTACAGGCACATGATTTTTTAAAATTTTCTACCAAATCAAAAAATATAGGTTTATAAGGAAAATATTACAATTACATTACCTAAATACATTGAAGGAAAGTTGGTTAGTTGTATTTTCTTAATAGCTTGTGAAGGAGAGATCTAGGTTTCAAAACCCATTGGGGGATACATATTTTGGTCAAATTTTATTTTGACTTTATTTGTAAAGGAGTTATAAGCGGTGGAAAAATTAATTTTTGATGCAATAAGGGTGTAACTATTTTATATTATTACAAGTCCCAAAATATTTTGTATATTGAATCTACTTACAAAGGTTAAGGTAAAACCCTGAGTATCATTCATCTTGTTTTTATTTTAATTTTTGGTATGTCATGGCAAAAATTGTAAGCTTGATCTATGAAAATGGTAGATTGTCACCTAAAAACTATAAGGAATGGAGTAGGAACATGGAGATCACTCTCATTTTTAATGACTTATAGGAAATCATAGAGAAAGAGACCACACCATCAATTGAAGCTATAAAATTGGTTGAATATTGTTGTCATGGAATTTTACATTTCATGATAACACCCCCAATTGTGTTCATAGAGGCAATTAGAGGTATTTTAAAGATAGGGATGGTAAACATTTTATAGAATGGGACATTGACTCCATAGCCAAATGGACAATGCTTGGGTAGAATAACGAAATCTAACTATATTTTAAGATTTCAAATAGTGTGTTGAATATTTCTTGATAATTTCTCTTTTAGTGCAACAAGATTTTTGTCATCATGAAAAGTGTACTATGCTAGAGAGAAGAGATAAATGAATTCATTTGATCTTATCAGCACCAAAATAAAAATTTAAGGTAAAATCAAACTTCTTTGAAAATCCCTGATTTTTATCCCAATGTAGAGACTAGATCCAAGAGATGAATTTTTACTATAAACACTTGGTATAAAAATTCTATCTTGAACTTCAAAAATAAAGAGAGAGAATCATAGTTTCAGGTTTCAAGTCATGAAAAAAAACTAATGTAATTTTACAAGTCCTGTAAAAATACCAACACACTTTTACAAGTCATGTAAATTTATTTTACAAATCCCTAGTTGTGGAATATGCCCCAACACTTTTCCAAGTCATGCAATTTGCAAATTCTTTTTTCCATGCAAATCGTAAGTTCTTTTTTCCACTACATGCAATTTGCAAATTCTTTTTTCTACTCAGTGAAATTTATAATTTCTTTTTCCCACTCCATGCAATTTACAAAAAAATTTCCCACTCCGTGCAATTTACAAATTATTTTTTTCCACTCCATGAAATTTATAAATTCTTTTTTCCACTCCATGCAATTTGCAAATTCTTTTTTTCATTCCATGCAATTTACAAATTTTTTCCACTCCATGCAATTTATAAAAAAAATTCCATGTGGTGTAATTTGCAAATTTTTTTCCACTCCATGCAGTTTGTAAATTCTTTTTGCATTTTCTCTTCCCATGCAAATTGAACTTTTATTTTTTATGGTCGTGCAATTTCAAATTTTATTTTCCCTAAGTCATGAAATTTTGTTTTGCACTTCCCCTAATTTGTGGTAAATGGAGAATGATGGTGGTTTCAAGAATAAATTCATGGTATTTAGAAAATGAAGTGGTTTTATCAATAAAACCCATAGTTTTGAGTGTTTTAAAAAAAAATTGGTCACAAACCCCATGGTATTCACTACAAAAACATGGTATTGGCTAGAAATTTGTAGTTTTCATTGGTAGAAGGCAATTTTTATGAGACAAAGTTATTTTGCATGGGCATCTTCAACATTAATTCAAGTGTTAGATTGATATATGTTTGCATATGTTGAGTAGTATTTAGTGTTGTGTTTCTAGTAGTGGACATAAGTTGTCAATCTAAAATTTTAGAGGCCAAATGCAAATGGTAGGGGTTTATTAAAATTTATTTACCATTGAAAAAGTCCTCTCAGCCATTGAATCACGTCAGTGACTTGATACCTTTTTAAATATTGCTATGGTGGGCTTCACAAAATATTAACATGAATATTATGCTCTTATGAAAAAAATGTTTCTATGGTGAACATAAAGGATGACTAGAAAACACTAGTGGTCATTGAAAATTCTTGGTCAAGTAAATTTGAGATTATTCAGACAAATGCCAATATAAAAGACAAGAATATGTAGGATGAAAGTCCCTAACAAGTGCAAAGCAACAACCGAGATTGTCTTCAGCGAAAGAAAAAGTGAATGAATTATTCATCAAGTTGTTGGCCCTTTCATGTTAATGTTGGATCTCATTTTGTAATTTCCAATTGCAAATTTTGTGTAAGTGAAACCTTATAAATGCAATTCATGCAAACGCACTATGTCACTTTTTAAGTCTCGAATTATGTATTTTTTATTTACACATTTCAAATGGTGTAAAAACACCAAAGTATTTTTGCACTGTTCAAGTGGTACAATTTTGTAATTTCACTTTTGCATGAAGTGCAATTGCACCAACACATCTTTATATCACTTAAGTTGTGTTTTGTTGTAATTTCACATTTGCATGCAGTTTAATTACACAAAATCATTTTTACACCACTTAAGTGGTGCATTTCTGTAAACTCACTTTTATACCATCTATAATGTAAAAAAGGTTGTTACGCATTGTAACCACCTTTTCACACTATAAATATGAGTGTTAGGCTCATTGTAAAGGGGGAATTTCGGTAATGAAACTTTCCAAAAATGTTTTGAATAATGAGATTGTATTTTTGACTCAATAAAGATTAGAACAAGAAGATTTTGTAGACTTTGTGTTCAATATTTCTTTGTGATTTATAACTTTGTGTATGATTCATCCTTATATGTATCTTTACTTTCAAATTGTTTTCATAATCATTACCAAATTATCAGAAAATAGGAATTTCACATTAAGTATTTCTTTTAGAATTTTTTTTGTGTTATTTCTATGAATGTGAAATCTCGATGAGGTTTAAGCAATATTTTAATTATCTTTTATGGGTATAAATGGGATGGTTGTCTTTGGTCTGCTATCAGTATTATAAAATTGTCTTGGTGTATGTTTTGCACTCTTAAGGGTGTAATTATGTCTTCACCACCCATTTAATGAGAGATATTTCCATGCACATGGTGTTTTGCCTTTTTTGGACTATTTTGGTATGTTTTTGTATTTAGCTACCTAGAGTTGTCTTTCATTTTTCCCAAGGTTATCATGGTAGTTTTTGTGTTTAACTAACTATAATAACCTTGTTCTCCCTTATTCCTTTCATTTATTTATTATTCTCTTATTTCCATTATTCCTTTATTTCCCCTATGTCCTTTCTATCTCTTTTTTGTACTTTCAAGTTAAAAGTAAAAACACCCAATAGAAAACATTTTTGTTGTAAATAGAGGCGAATAGATTTTCCCTTACTTTTCACTTTTTGGTTTTCAATAAAAGTATATCTACCTATTAATAGGAGAGGAAATTTGTCTTATGTTCTCGACTAAAGTAAGAACTCAGTTCCCACACTACTAACTCAAAGTCACTAATTTGTCCCCTTAACAAATTTTTGAGCCAAAAAATACCAAAAATGTGGTGAGCATGTACTCGTACTGTTAAAAACATCCTACACTAAATAGGTTATCATTCATATAAAGGTGGTTAAAAATAGTGCATGGAAATCCTAGAAAGCATTAAAGGATATGTATGATAAATGACCTACCTATAAGAAGATTGGTCTCTTAACGTAGTTGCTTAATAATAAGCTTAGTATTGATGAAGATGTATGAATATCTCTCTTGCATGTATTGCAAAACTAGTGGAAAGATAGATAATGACATGTTAATTTACTTCACATTGAATGACCTTAATTCTCCATACACCATTTTTTCTAAAATGCTACAACTTAGTGATAAGCTTAATGGTGCCACATTTGACTCTATTTATGAGTTGTTGACTTGGCATGAATGATAGTTTTAAAAGAAGAAGAGTACACCTTGTGAAGAGGATCACTATAAAAAGAACATGTCCCATCATAGAGATCATCACCATGTATAATAATAGTTTTAGAATCATTTTTTAAAATACTCCTCGAGACACTCTCTGAGTCATTCTTTGAGACACCTTCCATACCATTCTAAATAGTCTTCATAGCATTCTCATCAGCACTCTCAAGGATCTTCAAAATAAAAACATCACCATATGCACTCTTCTCACTCTAGTAGTTTTTCCAATGTTTCATCTTCTTCTATATTTTGTTGACACATGAAAGAGCCCAGATGTTTCAAATGTGGTGATATTGGACATCTTGCAAATGTATGTCTTTCTCGATAAACCTACTCTCTACATAAAAAGAAAGTTGAGATAAATTATGTGGATCATTTTAGAGGTAGATATTTTGATTACTATATCTATTTTAATTATTTTGACACTTCGTTTGATCAAGAGGTATCCTATATGGTTGAGATCTATGATCTCGATGGACTTGACAACATGTTCGAGTGACCAGTGATTCACCTGTCTTGTGCGAGATACTAGGCTCAACACCAAGATCTATTATAGTAGAATTTATTTAGATTATGTTTTTACTTTATTCCATTTTTTGCTTTCTATACTTGATATTCATGGATTGGACATGATTATTTGATTTTATTTCTCTCGTTGCATAGTTTTTCACCTATTGTCTGATAGGGGGAGAAGATATAACATTGGCAGGTATTCAATCAGTCATCGATGATAGTATGAGTTGATATGGGTTGTTAGCACCAATAATGTTGAACAAAGGTCATCAATATTTATTGGGCATTAAAGATATGTGCCATACATAGTACAGGTTGGTCACTATGATAGGCTTCTAAGTGGAACCTTATGCAGATCTATGTAGTTAGGTAGGTCTTGATCATGTTCTACTATAGTAAAATACAATGATCACAGGGGATGAACAATATTTAATCATGTTCATCAAATTTTTATGCCATAACTCATAGGATAAGCTTCTATATGGAACAACATCAATTTTGATCAGTATTAGGATGTATAATATACTAGTTGTAGTTACTTCAAAGTTTATTTGATGACTTCAGAGTCATTTCTATAGATCTTTCATCTTCTATACTCCTTTGAATCAAGGGGAGTTTGTTAAGTCATTCATGAATCAAAGTAATTATGTATTTATTTTAATGTTTTGTTATTAGTTAATTATGTTTAAGTTGTTTTACCCACTGGTTGGTTTTGTAACCAACTTCCTCCCTTTGTAAGCTTTTAAATCTTACATTATGTACAAAAATAAAATATTTTGACATTGAATATATATTGGTTGTTATTCCTCCCATTCCATGACCTAAAACTCATATCTAGTTGTGGAATGGTTCCTTATCATACTAAAAAGGTCCCCCTTATATATACCACCCGACCAAGATACCAAACCTATCTATATGATTTCACATCCTATGTAGTCATTGGTATATAGAATAATATTTTGTTTTCTATATATCCGATGGTATGTAAAAGAGACATTAAAACACGTGTGAGCAAAATGGTATGTGGTACCCATGTAATATGTGAAAATGATAACACCTTATTAATGAGAACTCGTTGTACATGGGCATGATAACCCTTTATACTTAGAGTGTTATTTCTTGTTTTTGTATTTATGTCTAATGATAGTCACAAATGTGTAATGAATGGAATGAGGAAATGAAAAAAAATCTTATTTTTCCTTAACGGTTTATAGGGATGATGCGACAAACGTCATTACAAATTTTTTAGGCTATAAGTATAGTAGTTCGATTGTGACAACATGAATTGTAAATCTGAACCAAATACATTATTGACATGAAGGTTACAAATTGTTTTGTTAGAAATTTTTTATTTGCTTTTCAAAATTTTATTATTTTTTTAAAATTAAGTATTTCTAGTTTGTAAATAACTTTTT